>JAJKFI010000030.1:2909695-2945348 GCA_029204185.1 Lerista edwardsae
TGTTGGACTCAGTAACGTTCCTGGGTTTCTCTGGCTTGGGAGGCAGGGACCGCTATTGTTGCCCCCATAATACACGGAAGTAATTGTGAGTGCAATCCTAAACTGAAGTTAGGCCGGCATAAACTAAGCCAGCAAAGTTTGGCCACTATAAGAGCCACCATAAAGCGTGTTTGGACCACTCAGGGAGGATGGCTCATGTCTGCGTGCTGGCCTCTCTGACTTCAGGAGTGGTCCAAACGTACTTTAGGGTGGGTCTTGTTTTGGCCAAACTTTTCTGGCTTAGTTTATGCCAGCCTAACTCAGTTTAGGATTGCGCCCTGTGTTGATGTCATCACCCATGAGGTGATGTCATGCAGCCCTGTTCAGCTTCAAAAAGTGGAGGGCAGGTGGGCGGTGACCAGTGGATGTCTTCTGCCTGCCTGCCTGCCAGCCGAATGGAGCCAGCAGCTACTGCTGGTGCCTTTCGGCTTTTATGAGGGGAGGGGAAGTGGGCTGCCCACCCACCCACTCACTGTCCTAGGGTTGACCAATCCTGGAAGCAAGGCAACTCCGTTTAGCTTTGAAGAGTGGAGGGGAGGTGGGTGGGGGAGTGCCTGCGTGCTTTCCCTCTACTTTTTAAAGCCGAATAGAGCCAGCAGTGGCTGCTGGCTCTGTTCGGTTTGTGGGTGTTCGGATAGGGGCACTGTGAGGGAAGGGGGAGGCGGTGCACAGCCACCCCCTCTGCTTCTTGTGCCTGGGGCATTTTCCCCCTTTGCCCTTCTTTAGGTCTGCCACTGGCTGGATTTACCTGCTCCTGCTCCTGCAGGCATCCTGATGACCACTGGCAACAGTGAGATGGCTTTGGCCTTCCTGCCAGCACACCTGGGCTGTGCACTGCCACAAAGTGCTTAACGCGGCTTTTCTGACAGCACACATCAGCAGAATGTGTGTTCCACCAACGCAGGCCCTTGTTAGGATTGGCACAGCTATGCCAGGGCTGAAAAGCTGGTTAGGATTTGCGTTTATTTTTCTTTTACACACTTTTAATATGTTATTTAGGCAAATACTTCAAGATTCAATCAGCCGGACACCCAAAATGTTTTCTTCTTTCTTCTGAGTACTGCCCTTATGTGATGTTTGGATGGCAATATTCATTCTTGCAATAGTGATAGATTTTGAGTCTAAGATATACTTGCTCATTGTGGTTTGAGGTGAGAATTTTTTCCCATGCATTGTGATGGGGGATATAATATGTCCGGTGAGACATAAAGAATGAGTATTTTTTTACTGAAAGTTCCAGCACATTTAAGAAGTGGAGATATTTTTGTTGTTGTTAAGTATTCAGGAATGCCTACCTGAAAAACAAGAGCAACCTTCACCATGGAGATTACATTCATGCAAAAATGCATGCTAATCTAATATGAAGATGGTGTAATTAAAAATACATAAAGGAAGGGACCACTGAAGGTAACATTCCAGCAGCCATTAAGCTCTGCCACAGTGCATGCATTGTCCAGGTCTGTTGTTCTCATTATCTGGGGATAGTTAACACTAAGCTAGAGGGACATATATGATTCTGCTGTCAGGGGACCATCCTAGCTGATGTGGCACTAACAAATACTAAGGCTAGGAAGGTTGTCGCATCTAGGCATTGCATCTTGTTAAGCCCTTAACCAGAACCCAGAGGCTCCTCTAAGGTCTTGGAAAGGGACAGCTTAGTTTACAGTAGTTGCTCATTCACAGTATGTACACCAACAATATATGAATGAACACTATATGCCACCTTTGGGGGGCTGATTCTCACATAAATCTACATTATCACTTGGGGTCAAATTATACATTGAATGGAATGCACAATGTGTCCTGGTGGTTGTTTTATAAACGGGGGGGGGGGAGGTTGGGGTGAAAAACTGGGCAGAATTGAGTGGGAGAAGGGTGACTTAGGTACATACTGTCTGCTTTGACTTTTCTTGAATTCAGAGACAAATATATGAAAATGTCCCGGTGTGTTTGAGCTGGTGTAGTGAGACATTTCTGGCCCAGTCCTATTGAACTGGGAACACTGGCAGAATGTGCATTCTGCTGGTGAAAGTGTCAGGATTCAGGCACAAGTGCCTGGGTCTGGACAGGGAAGTGGGAGGAACTGGGGCAGGTAGGAGGTGGGAGTGGTGGATCTGGCAGCAATACTGCATGCCCAATCTTGTCCCCACTTTTGTGAACCAACCTGCCCATTTTCCCTCCTTGGATACATACCAACAAAGTAGGTGGCGTACGTCTGAGGAGACTATGGGCACAATTCTAACCTGGAGTTAGGCCGGCACAGTTAGGCCAGCAAAGTAGGGCTGGCACAAGGGCCACCACTGATGCTCCCCTATCTTTAAAGAAGGCACCCACGGTTTCAGGTATCCACAGGGGGGTCTGGAACGACACACAAGCAGATACCAGGGCATGCCTCTATACAAACTGCAAGGTCCTTGGAGAGCGCGAGTTTGGTTGGCTAAGCATGTAAAACAAACAGAAATAAGATAAAAATGTGAGCAAACATACACTGTATATATATAAAGCCATTTCTTTTGACAGGAGAAATGTTGGGAGCCTCTCACCAGATGGAACCTCAGCTATGCTTGAACCAGTGGTGTCAGCTTACCAGTACGCTGGGCAGGTCTTCTGGGTGATCGGCAGCGCGCTCTGCGTTCCGTTGCGTAATGGCGCTGCAGCGGGCGGGCTTTCGCCATTATGCAACGGAACGCAGCGAGTGCGCTGCTGATCACCCAGAAGACCCGCCCAGCATACCAGTAAACTGACACCACTGGCTTGAACCATCAGCTATGCACATGTGCTTGAACCATCAGGGGAGCAGCCTACGCTCTCAAGGGACCGTGTAGTTACTCACCCAGCATGTAGCCTACCAATGCTCTACTTTCAGCTTGAATAGACAGCACACTCATCAACCAAATACCTGAAATATATTGTTGCAAAGCTCAGAGGGAGTGGCATTTGAGAAGCATTGTGACTGTTCACCTGGAAGCCCCTATAAAAGTCCTTCCTCCTTAGAAACTTCAATGAGAAAAAACACACACACACATCAAGATTGCTTATACCGAAACAGGCATCAGTGTTCTCAGAGGGGAGGCTGAGGGTGCAATCCTAAACTGAGCAAGGCCGGTAGAAACTAAGCCAGCAAAGTTTGGCCAGCAGAAAGGCCACTGTTAAGTATGTTTGGACCACTCTTGGAGTCAGAGAGGCCAGCACACAGACGTAAGCCATCCACTCTGACTCCGAGAATAGTCCAAGCATGCTTTATGGTGGCTGTTGTGCTGGCCAAACTTTGCTGGCTTAGCTTATGCAGGCCTAACTCCAGTTTAGGATTGCACTCTGATCCTCCGAGGCGTGGGCACCTTTGTGGGTCAGCTTCTCCTGTGGTTGCCTTTTCTTCACTTCCTCCTAAGATGTGCATCTTAAAGATGTACATTTTGCTATTTTGAGAGAAAAATAAGTCAGTCCTCACTATCCGCTAGGGTTAGGTTCTTGGAAATCCTCACAGATAGTGAATTCTCAGATAATGAACCATTGATCCTATGGGATCAACGTGGTTAGGTGCAAGGGGACCTTATCTGCCATCAGAAGAATTCAGCAGAGACCCTCAGGAAGCCAGCAGAGTGCAGCAGGAAGTGCCAAAGGAATGCTGCAGAGACCTTTCCAGAGGCTGCAGGGATCTTCAGAATGGCTCCTGCAACCAGCATGGACCCCATAAACGTGGCCAGCGGATGCTTTTGCTGGTCATTTTAAAGGGATCAGCGGTAGTTGCAGGTCCAATTCGGAAGGTCCCTGCAGCCTTTGGAAACGACAGAGACACAAATTACAAGGTAAGGTATCACAGGTAACCAGATAACATATCTGCCCTTGGCAGATAGCGAGTTTGCATAAAAAAGGACTGGCTATAAGTAGTCTCATCCATATTTGGAACAAATCTTAAATACTCTGCTATAGTATTCTACAATCCTCCTGCTTGAGCTGAGCACATCTATACCGCTGTTTTTGATCCCATTTCCCCTTATCTAACAGCACAATCTTTTACATGTTTACTCAGAAGTAAATCCCAGTTAGTGTGTATAGGACTCTAGCCAGGCAGCCCAATCTTGTTTAGCTGGCACAAGCCTGAAGAGCTCTGTATAGGGCTTTCAGGCCCGGGACGAGGGTTATGATACAGTGGAGGTCTTCTCTGTTGCCCTTGCCCTCTCCCAGGCCTGAACCACCCCCTCCCCACCTTCCCTTGCTCCCAAACACCTCTAATTGCTTCTGTTCTGCCTTCCCCCCACCCTTGTACCACTCAGCTTTGCACTCATCCACCCTGCCATGTCGGCTGGATTTCCTGCTGGTCCTCCCTGCTCATGAGTCTTCACAGATGTGCTTTACAGCTAGCTTTGTACTAGCTAGCACCAGCCGTGCCCCAGTATAGGATTGGGCTAAAACTCTTGTTGACGCGTTCACTTAAACATTTGCTAAAGTGCAGAATCCCTCAAAGCGGCAAGGAAATAAAAAGAACTATCAAGGGAAGAGAACGTGGAAACACCGTTTGAGTTGGGTGCATGAAAAAAGAAAAAGAAATCATGTATGCGGCACTGAATATCAGCAACTTCTAATTGTATCCCCAAAAGAGGAAATGAAGAGACATCTGTGCAATGGACAGTGAGATCAAAGGAGTTGGATCATCAGGCTGCTGGAGGAACTGTCTAAATTAAGAAGGCATAAAGAGGAGAAAGGAGATGACAGAAGAATTAGTGTGCAGGGGGAAAAAAACCCTGTAAGAGACCAGGAGGCAAAAAGCAAGAAGGCACGACTAGTCACAGACACAATGCATTTGGAAGCACTAGATTGACATCACACCTGGCCACACAAGTATCTTGCAGGTCTGTTAAAACTTATCACAGGTACAGAGTGCAAATGCGTCAGGCTCTTGAGTGGGGGAGAGATCCTCCCAGGGAGCATCAAATAAAATTCCCCTGAGTTATCTTCAAGGCTGTCCCTTCTTGCTACTCCAGTAGTAAAGACAAAGTTCGGAATTCCCCACCCCCATCCCCGTACAAATTGGAAGCCTCATAACAAAACAGCAGTAATATTTGTGGTAATACGTGATGCACTGAAAAGGATGACAGAAGGGCACCTTTGCCAAGAATGCTACAATAGGCTCTGCTGGACATTTTACACAGGAATCTGCTATATTTGATGCAAAAACAAACACACAAATGGCTTATAGAAGCGTCAAGTAAAGGGCACAACTAATCAGGACTAGAAGAGAGGCATGATGGATCTGGGTCCACCAAAACACAATTACATACAAAGTATGTTTTTAAAAAATGAATGAATGAATGAATGAATGAATGAATGAATGAATGAATGAATATAGATTCCAGCCTGCCCTCTTAGATTATCTGAAGGGGCTCTCCATCAAGTGCCACCTCTATCCCAAGTTAATGGGATGGCAGTGTGGGGGGTAAGCCTTCTTTGTAGTGGCACCACAAATATGGAATTCCCTTCCAGAGGAATTAAGAACTTCCCACTCCCTCTTGGCTTTTCATAGACGCCTCAAAACTTACCATTTTTTTTCTGGCATTTGGATGGTGGTTGGATGTTTGCCTCTGCTATAGTCTGACTGCTCCCCTGGATAATTATTCCCCCGCCCCCGCCCCATGGCCCCATGTGTTGGGTTTTGCCCCCTTTTAAATGCTCACTATGTGTTTAATGTTAGTATTTTAATACTTTCTTTTGAACTTATTGCTTGTTACATGCACTTTTATATGTGGCTCTGTAAGCCGCCTTGGGCATTTGCTTCAGCATGGGAAAGGCTGGGTATGAATTCTTCAAACAAACAAACAAACAAACAAACAAACAAACAAACAAACACACACACACACACACACACACACACACACACACACACACACAAGCAGTATTTATATACCGCTTTTCAACATGAAGTTCACAAAGCTGTTTACAGGCTAACAACAACAACAACAACAACAACAACAACAACGTTAACTGGCTCCCTGTCTCAAAAGGTCCCAAAAGACACAATCTAAAAAAAAATGCAGACCACCACCAGCAACAGCCACTAGAAAAGACACTGCGCAGGGATGAAGAGGGACCATTACTCTCCCCTTGCTAAATACAAAAGGAACACCACTTGAAAAAGTGCCTCTTGCCCAGTTAGCAGGGGTAATTGTGAGCAGAGCAACCTTATCAGCAACAGGAAGAGCTGGTGACTACTGTGGTCACAGAACACAAAGCATGTTTATTTCTCATTCTTATCACTGCCCAATTAGTCCAAATATTGAGGCCTGCTAACTAGGCAAGAGGCACTTTTTCAAGTGGTGTTCCTTTTGTATTTAGCAGGGGGAGAGTAATTGTTCCTCTTCACCCCCACGCAGTGTTTTTTCTAGTGGCTGTTGCTGGTGGTGATCTGCACGTTGTTTTTTTTTAGATTGTGAGCCCTTTTTGGACAGGGAGCCATTCAACTTTATTATTACTTGCCTGTAAACCGCTTTGTGAACTGTGTGTTGAAAAGATGAAGCAATACAAGATAGCCAGAACGAGGAAAAGGGCAGAATAGTTTGACCAGTAAGTTACCATCAGGCCGATTCTCATGTTATGACCGCCACGGGACGTTGCTCCAGCTAGAAGACTGAGTGAAAGAAATCTAATAAGGAAACCGCTTAGCCTTTCTTCTCTGTCTTCCCCCTGGCTTCTATAATAGGCTAGAAAGTGCTCTGTTCCCAAGTTACATTCGGCCTGACCCATTTCCTTGTGCCGTCTTATATCACCAAGGTCTCTTCACAGGCATGGAAACCAATTCTCCTTGCTTTCCGTAGGAGGATATTGAAAGCTTGAATTAGAAATGCAAAGAAGCTATTATATTCCAAGAGGCAGAGCAAAAGAAGTGTGCCTCTCATCCTGAGAACCTAATGCAATAATTAGCAAGCGTCCCGAGGTCTGGAGAAATGGGGTCCAACTTCCTTCCCGTCCCATTGTCTGCCTTCTGCCATGCTGAAAACCAGTAACTTTGGTATAATATTGTTTTGCATGCTCTACTTCTCGGAGCAAAAGGAACTTCTAGGGCACTTTTTATATGTTCCGTGGGAGCAGGCATGCTTCTTTATTTATATATATTTTTTTAAAGATTTATCTCTCTTCTTTTTTAACCAAGGGTTTTTACTCCCAAGGTGGCTTCCCAAACTGTTTAAAACCACAACCGCCTGAAACTACGAGAACCCATTAAAACAAAATGAATAAGTACAAAATAGCAGTATCGGAACAACACAACACCCATCATATTTAAATATTAGAATGTTGAGAAAACAGATAAGATGTCAGCTAGTGTCTGAAAGGCAATAGTGATGCAATCTAGCAAATCTGCCTGGGGACAGTCGTGGACCTACCATTGGGCGGGGGGGGGCAAGGGCCTGAGGCGAGTGGAAAGTTGTGAAGAGGTGCACGGTTTGGGCACTCCCTTGGTCTTGTACAGCTCTGAAATAGAGACTGGCATGCTGGAAGGGTGTGCTGATGGGTGGGGAGGGGTGGAGAGCTGCTGCTAGGGGTGCCAGCCCCTGAGTTTTCACAACCTGATTGCCACCACTGAGAATGCCCTTTTATTTGTTGTTGCCACCCAACTGACTTTAGAAGGTGGACTAACCCAAAACCTTAGTTGCTCTTTGGCAATAGGATATAACATTGGCTAATGACGTGATTGCTCCCAGATGCCCTCAACACCAACCATATTTAACTTTATTATTACTATTTGCCTGTAAACCGCTTGTGAACTTCGTGTTGAAAAGCGGTATATAAGTACCTGTTGATTGATTGATTGATTGATTGATTGATTGATTGATTGATTGAACCATAGAGCCAGTTGAAAAATGTTGGGAACCGCTGCACTAGGGTGATCAAACTAGTTTGTGTGTTGTATTTCTGCATTAAAGCCAGAATGGAATGAATGCAAGTAAACAGAGATATATGGAAAAGGGCCTCCTCAAAAATATTAATGGGTGGTAATTTCCCATGGCAGCATTATTGGTGGGGAAAATATCACTTGTAAATTTGCTTCTGAGCCCAATTTGCTTCTGAGCCCAAGCGCTGGCCTTGTCCTTTAGAGCATGGAATGATCTGGGAACGCTATCTGAAAGACTTCTTTCTCCCTTATTACCCCACCTGGCATCAAGAGCTGCATTGCAAGCCATGCCCTCTGGCCTGTCATTGAGACAGATCTATTTGGAGGACACAAGAGACAGGACCTTTTCAGTAGTGGCCCTGCTGTTGTGGAACTATTTTCTAAGAGAATCTCATACAGCTCCAATACTTGCAGTTTTAGGAAAAATCTGCATTGGGCAAGTTTTCTCCACTCTGTAATTTTATATTGGTTTTTAATGTTATTTTAATATGTATAGCTGCTGCATTCATTATGGATTCATTATTGTTTAGTCTCATCCATTTTTATAAGCACTTTGATCTCTTCAAAAAGTGGTCTAAGATTAAGTAGATCAAGGCTGAAATCCTATACACACTTTTCTGGGAGTAAGCTCTATTGGACACAATGGAGCTTAATTCTGAGTAGATCAAATAAATTAATGTCTAAAATAAAGCAAGGACTCCTTGAAGATCTTAATAAATGGGCAGGTTTGTATGGAAGTCGGTGATCCTTTGGAGATACTGGTTCCTGACAACTGGAGATTTACAGCCCAATCCAGAACCTTCTGGCCATTGCGGCAGTGGCAGCCAGCAAGCCACAGGGGTCTCTGCAAGAGAAGGGGATGTTCATCCTCTTTCCCCGGGGAAAGCCCCACCACCCACAATGGGGCTCTCCTCAGCTCACTGCCAGCTATGTTGCTGGTGGTGATTTGAGCAGGCCTGTGTTGAGCTGCCCCGGACTCTATCAGGGATAAGCCCCTCGCGGGGCCGCCCACAACTCCCCCCACCAGGAATGCGAATCCCCAGAAGCGTATCTGACCTGTAGCCCGGGGTGGCACGAGCTATGGGCGCCGGGCAATGGCGGGGCGGCAGGGCACCATTACGCACAGTCCACGGGGGAAACTGCACGCTCTTTGGCCCGCCCACCCTCCCTGGCCTCCGTTACGCACCGAAATGGAGCATTTCCGGGCGCAGGGAGGTGTGTCGGAGCGATGCATGGGGGTGGGGCAACGTCCTGGAGGCGTGGTTTCGGCGCCAGCCATGGGCGCCCTCAGGCCTCCATTCGTCACTGGCCCTCCCGCCCAGCCTAGAATCCCCACCACGCCAGCAAGAGGTAATCTTACTTCTTGCTGACATTGCGCCATTGCATCTGGATGGCAAGGGCCTGGCAGTGTCGCAATGCAGGCGGTTAAAGCTTACCACCCATGCTGCACATGCCTTATGGCATTTTTATGACACCAGAGTGAGCAGTATGCTCATGCCGCTCGTGCTGGAGTGCTCTGGAGTGAGCCCCTAATTGGAGTTTCATAATACCTATTCATTTACCAATATTTTGGTGGAGCGAGTTAAAAGCAAATAGAAACTAGAAACAAATTTGGGAACGCGTGTGTACAAGAAGGGTAAATGTAGATTTTTTTTAGGAGGTAAGCGTTCCACATGATAAGTCTTCCCAAAGAGAAACATCTCTATATTTCACATTAGAGCTCTGACACCGAACGTTTTACACAGCAATTACTCATTACTATAATTATTTAGTAATAACTCATTACTCTGAAGTAAGTTACGCCTATTTCACTAAGATTTGCATTAGTATTCTTAAGAATGCAACCTTAATTAAAAATCCACCCAACAGACCACATCCCTTTACTCTACATTCAGCATTGAATAACTGTGTCAGTAGAAAAGCGCTCGCATTTGTCTCTCAAACCTTCTGTCTTTAAACACGAGCTGAGCCAGCCAATTCTTTTAAAAGAATTGTTTTGCTCTTTGGAGGTGTTGGAGGGATGGGAAGGAACGAAATACTGAAATCAGGATGTTAGGTGGGAAATATGGATGGAGGAATGTGTAAGTCTCTTGTTTGGGAGGGTGTAACAGTGTTTAGAGGAGTCAGATGTTTTTTTTTCTCTTCTTGTTCACCTTGGAACTTAAGAACATAAGAAGAGCCCTGCTGGATCAGACCAAAGGCCCATCTGGTCCAGCTTCCTGTATCTCACAGCGGCCCCACCAGGTGCCCCAGGGAGGCATGAGACAACAAGATGCTTGCATCCTGTTGCCACTCCCTTGCACCCGGTACCTGTAGCCCACCACCTTTGTAAGGAGGTTGCACAATCCATCATGGCCTATAGCCCACAATGGACTTTTCTTCCAGAAATCTGTCCAAACCCCTCTTAAAGGCATCTAGACCAGATGCCATCACCACCTCCTGTGACAAAGAGTTCCACAGATTAACTACCCACTGGGTAAAACAGGCTTTTATCTGTTTTAATTCTCCCAACCCTCAGTTTTAGCGGATGCCCCCTGGTTCTGGTGTTTTGAGAGAGGGAAAAGAACACCCCTCTATCGACTCTATCCCTTCCGGGCATAATTTTGCATGTCTCAATCATGTCCCCCCTCATGAATGCAGCAATAAGTTGGGTTATTTATCAGCCATTTTCCAATAACAATCAGAAGGGGGAAAAGGCCTATGTACAACCTTGACACAAGCAAAACAACCACACAGCCCTCCCCTTTCCAGTGTCCCATCTTCCCAAATTTTCAATATGGCTGCCCTAGGTGCTTCATGACCCACCTGAAATTGGCTCCTGACCCACTTGTGGGTCCCAACCCACAGTTCGGGAACCATTGCTGTGTTGTATTCAGGCATAGTGAATGAACTATGCCTGGTCTCCTTTTGCTTAATCATTACTAGCCTCTGTATCTCCCTTTTCTTCTTTTCATCTGTTTTTAAGTGCCTTGAAGGGCTAGAGAGCAGTAAATAACCCTGCTAATAAACCCACTAAGTTATCAACACCTGTTGCAAGAGACAACCCACCAGCACCGCCAACCTTCCTTGGAATAACAGTCGTCTGTCTCCGCCTGCAGCTATTTGCATAACAGAAGGTCCAGTTTGCAATAATGTGATGCTGTTCAGCTCTGCCCGTACTACCAAGTAAGGAGACACTTGATGAGAAGCTGAAGGTGAAAATGCACTTGGCTGAGACACACTGCATATTTAAGCATTGGAAGTTGCTCTGGCATGAAGATGCTGAGATAAATCACTCAGGTGCTTTTAGAGGAGGAATTTGAGATTTTGTGACTTTCAACATCTTTGTCACAAATGACAAGAAGAGGGCAGATCAGTCACTGACGCACAAAGTACTGAATGTAGTGCGATATTTGAGTGTCTCTCCTTCCTGGGACAAATCAGTGGGCCTCAAAATGAAAGCGAGTTCAGTTTATATTCAGCCTGCAGGATCATTTGCAGACTCATTTTTGAGGTGCAAAAGCCCAGTGATGTATTGTGGGTGGAGCCTGAGGAGCAGCTGCTCCAGGTGCAGTTCAAAGGGTGGGTGTAATTTTTGCAATATCAAAATGCAAATAGCAGTAGCAGCAAATATTATGCACCCCCCCTTTCCAAACTCATCACGAGCACATGGCTGTATGCCATGCGAACAACTCTTGGAGTTGCGATGACATCACGTCACCACCCACTTCCTTATTTGGAGGCTCTTCAACAAAGGGTTTAATGAATAATCCACCCTCACTTCTGATTCCTCCAGGTGTGGTAAGGAGGCACTTGAGTGGAAAGGAGGGTGGAAGCAATACAACAGAAAACAGTATGAAAGAAGTCATACTCACAAAGAAGTCTACTCAGAAGTAAGTCCCATTGTTGGCAATGGGTTTTACTCCCAGGTAATTGTGCACAGAGAAATGCCTGTGAGTAGTTGGGGATTGGAATGCCTTGTTCATTAAACTCTTTGTTGGATTTCCAAATAAGGAAGTGGGTGGTGATGTGACATCATCACAACTGCAAGAGCATACAGCCAGGTGCTGGTGGTGAGTTTGGAAAGGGGGGGGGGTGCCCAAAATATTTTCTTGCTCCCGGCACTGTTTTCACTCGCTATGGCTCTGCAAGAGCCACTGTGAGATTATTGAATCCTTCATATCTACATAATTAAGTAGGCTTGTGCATGACACAAAGTTGGTAAAATAAGCATTTTTCTGGTTGTGGTAAGGTACGCAGTCTTACTACTTGGTGGCGAATATTGTGAAGACTCCTTCCCTTGCAAAATGCTGTGACTCCGACCTCAGCTAAATGCAGAGAAGCTTGTGAGGATCAGCTTGCTGAATGGCTCCTGGATGCCCCAGCTAAACCTTTAGGCCAATGCTTTTCAAGCAGTGTCACTTCACAATATGGCAAATAATATATGGCGCCACTGCCATTGTGGCTACATGGCACTGCTCTGCCTTGACCCTACTGGAAGCAGAGACTGCTGGGGTGGTGGTGCACTAGTGGGAATGATGTGGCTGTACAGCTGCATGCCCTTTCTAAAGAGCCGCTTTGAAAGTGGGTGCAGCAGGTAAGAAAGAGGGTGCAGAGTCAAGGCTTAGGCAGAGTCAAGGCTTAAAGGCCAGCTGCCCACTCTTGGGCACAGCTGCTGTGTCTGGGGCCAGTGCTAGCACTTAGAAAAGTGGCACTTCCAGGTCAGATGAACCACCACACTCTATCATGCCAAAGCAAACAGTGAGCTCGGAGAAGGAGTGAGATGTGCATGCTCATGCACCTGATTACGTAGCAGGTGGCTCCTGTCAAACATTTCATGTGGATCCAAGAATCCTGCCTCCAGATCTCATGGGAGTTTTAATATGTCATAATCTGAAGCATTAGCAGCACAAGTGACCAATTGCTCACTATGTTCCATCCCTGGCCCGGCATCAATGAAGGATTCTGATCAAACCTGCTCTATATTTGCAGTGTTGCGCTGAGCCTGTTCCTTTCAAATGTCTTTGTTTGCATTGGCCGCATCTGTGACTCCGTAGGAGTACACCACACTGTTACTTCCTCCTTCCAGAGTTGCCACTGCGTGTTGAGCATCTGCATGAAAACATATGGGCATGTATATGTGCAAACAAGAACAGTTACACCTGAACATTGGATGGTATATGCTTATGCGAAAATCTGGATGTGCCAGTGTGAAGCCAGGGTTTCCTTAAGCTAAGGTAATTGGCTGCATGCTGTGCTTTTGAGGCTTGAAAAGGAATGGTTTTCAATCCTATTTCTCCAAGGATGTCAGACCTCTTTTCTATTTGAGCCTTATGATTAGACATAGGAAGGATGGTTGCGGCAGGTTTTGTGCATGGCAAGTGCATACTTTTCCTGGTGCCTGAGGATTTGGGAGGCTGGCACTACAAGTGGGCTCCATTCATTCATGGTTGTGGGCAGAGCCCCTCTAGAGTCTGTAGTCAGTATAGGGAAATCTTGTGAATTTCTGTTTAATTCATGAGAAATGAATGTATCGTTCATTTTGCAGGATACATCTGGTCACACAATGAAACATTAGCTGACTTCTCTCATTGCTTGTAGTTGTAGATGCACCTTACCAGGTGCAAGGGAATGGCAACATGATGCAGGCATCTTGTGGTCTCGTGTGCTCCCTGAGGCACTGTGAGATACTGGAAGCTGGACAAGATGGGTCTTTGGCCTGATCCAGCAGGGCTCTTCTTATGTTCTTATATAAGTTTCACAAACATCAGAACAGGAGAACCGGCCGTATAATTCATTATTCCAATTTGTTCTTTCTGTTTTAATGCAGTTCATTTTCAACATTTCTCGTGTGCAAAGGACTTTGAAGTCCTTTGCATATTCTCCAGAAACAAGATAACCAGCCGCCACCACAACCAACACACGTACCACACAGCCTGTGGGATAGTCACATTTTATTTACATTGTAGAGAGAAGAAAAGGATGCAAAGATGCTAGGGTTAATAGTAAGTCTATGTCCACTCAGGTCTCATATTAGGTGCATTGACCAGCCCTGAGATGGATAAACAACCTCCCATTAATATTTTTGCATTTTTAATAAAACCTTTTGTATAGTTGTGTTCTTTTCTTACATTCACACCCACATTCTGCTATAGCTATATTCTCTCTTTCCCTGCACACATTTTTCTCACGTCCTCAACAAAGATGTTTAATATTTCTGAGCGTGCATATGCACCACAGAGGGACTGTGTGCAGAGTGGCACTGCACACATTTTGCAGAAGCTCTCAGTTTCTGTTCCTGGAATTCCTAGTGAAAAGGCAGGTTGGGAAGACCGTTGGCTAAGACCTTGTAAAACTGCACAGAACTGAGTGAATTGGTCTGAGAGAGAGAGCTAGCTATATGAGAGGTGTCTTGTTTTGCATGAGAGAAAGAGAGCAATGGAGCACATTTATGCGTGTGCATGAGAAAGAGAAGATCCAGACATGTGAAAGCACAATCCTAACCTGGCATAGTTAGGTCAGCAAAGTTTGGCCGGCACAAGGGCCACCATAAAGCGCTCTTGGAGTCAGGGAGGATGGCACATGTCTGTGTGCTGGCCTCTCTGACTCCAAGAGTGGTCCAAATATACTTTACGGTGTCCTTGTACCAGCCAAACGTTGTTGGTCTAACTCCAGTTTAGGATTGTGCCCTTAGTCTGTGTATGAAAGAACGTGGGAAAACAACTATACAAACGTGTGGAAGAGTGGAATAACTGTAGTAATAGGGTTGTACCAACTTCTCTCTGCTCTGTATAACCAGTGGCAAAGTGTGGTCCAACTAATGATAATCTCTGATTTATTTTTCTGGTATTCCTTGTAACTAGGTTGTACATGTGTGTCATTACACAATTCCTGGGCCATGTGCTGTGGAAGTAAGTGGGGAAAACGTAATGGTATCTTTGGTCACTTGTCATGGATATAACAGAAAATCCTTATGCTGGAAAGCAGTGCCATTCCTACGGGATGTGGGCAAAACACTAAGTTTTGCAGGAGCATGAGATGCTGTGTAACATGGCCCCTCCCCCTCACCTTCACTAGCTCTGAGAAAATCACATCTATGGGCAAGGCTAGATCTGGATGTCTTTCCAGCCTTCAGCTTCTTTGCTTAACTTGCAAATAACAGTGGGATTACTGCCATTGTTATGATGTAGTTGGCTGTTTGTTTTATAGGGGAATTGCTGAGACTCACCAAATCCTTTCCCAGAGAACCCCGGTGGAATGAGTAGCCCACCGCCTCTTTTCAACAACACACATGTTGACAAAGCTCATCCTGCTAAATCCACAGAGCTGTATTGACAAGGAAATTATAGAAGCAGCCAGGCCAGTCAATTACCCAACAGCTATGCAGTCAGCATTCTGAACTGCCATATGCTCTGCTATTGGAATGTTCCCATTGTGGAATGTGCCCTAGCTAAACAGGTAATGAAACCAAGCTATGAGATCCCAACTGTCTTGTGATAACAAGGCAAGACGTTTTAACAAGGATCATTAGTTGCATCAGAAGACAGATATCAAAAGTACCATTTGCATGGTATTCAGGTGTTCCCTTCTCTTCTATAGCAGTGGTATTTAATTCAAACTTTTTAGATCGGGACCCATTTTTAAAATGGCACTCGTGTCGGGACCCGCCGGAAGTGATTTCATTAACCTGGAGGTGATGTTGTGGCAGGAAGTAATGTCATCAAGCAGGAAGTGCTGTCATTGTAACATAATAAAATGACACTCCTGAAATGTAAATTGGCATTCTTGGACTGCAGCAATTTTATAACCATGAAACATCCCTGACAGAAAGCAAGATTAGGACAAAATACGATGTAAAAGCACTGAACTAAAAACAATTAAAAAAAAAAACTTCCCTTGAAAATTCCAACTGTTAACACTCACAAAAGGAATATAACAAGAGTAAGGCCTGCAGTTTCCAAGATGGCTGCTCCCAGCTTTCTGTGACCCACCTGACATCAGCTCACGACCCACCAAGTGGGTCCTGACCCACAGTTTGAATAGCACTGTTTTATAGGAAGGGAAAGCAAATCTTTGTAGGGAAGGACAATGTATGCAATGTTTCCCCCCTTGCTAACCAACCAAAAGAAGGAAGGGCTCTCTCTCCTTATCCTTTCAGATCACATGGGTCCAGGCTAGAGCTGGATCACATATTTGCAGTAAAGATTTTCTCTGTTAACTTGGGTTGACTCAAGAGACATAGGCCCACCGCCCTGTTACTCCCTCCCCAACAAACACATGACACAGACATTTGGCGGAAATTAGGGCCATGTCACAAACTGGGGTCACTTATTAATGAATTAGCCGGACAGCACCTGGTAAATGCAGCAGGTCCTGTCTAGAATACTGTGGCCACAGTGTGGGCACCTAACTTGGAGGGGACGGTTATTCTTTGGATGAAACCACCCTGGCTCCAAGCTCAGGTTCCCCTTGTGGCTCATCACCCAGCTTCATCTCAACCAACCGCAGTGAAAGCAACCTAAACTGCTTATATTAAACTACCCCAAGCCAAGCAGCCTGTAAGGCAGGTGTCCCAATTCAGGCATTCGTGCTCTCCAGCCTCCATGCCCGTGCCAGGCAGCCTTTGGAGACTGGTCCTGATTATCCCCCACCCCCTCTTGCTTGCTTAAGGACAGACGTGGGATTCCTGATCCTCCTCCCTGCCCAGTAGCATAGCTGGAGGGGGGGTCACAGCCTCCCAGAATGGTTCCGAAGAGGAGGCGGAAGAACCGCCATGCAAAGCTTCATGTTGTGACACCCCTCTAGCTACGCTGTGCCTGCCTCACACTATTCTGCCAGACATGGCGTAACTGATGCATGTCCCCCCCCCCCATGAGCCCAGTCCGGGGACAGGCAAACGTACTCCCCTCCCATGCCAAGCAAAAAAAAATTCCCATCCATCCCCACCAGCTAATCTCAGACTACTTCAAAAGGGTGGGTGGGCTGAGTTCATCACTTTCCAGGGTAAGGGGTGTGTGGGGAGGCCACAGTGATGCCTAGCAGCCCTTAGGGAACCTGCCTCGTATCGTCCCCACTGATTGCACCCCACCCATCCCCACACATGGCCCAAATCATGCGTGTGTTGTGAAACCTGGCAAAGGACCACTCCCCTTCCATACACATGCGAGGTGGAGCAGTGCTGTCCTCATTTTGCAAACATTGTGGGTAAGATTCCTCTTGATCAGTCCGTTCTTAATAAAACTAGAGAGGGATCAGTCTGTGTGGCTTTGCCACGGCATGTTTTGAGAATACAGCATTCCGATTGGAAGACGGGGTCAGGTACGCAGAAGCTGTGATATGACTCATCACATACCTAGGAAGGGGAATGAAAGCTGAATGAGGAGTTGTTAAGGGATGGAACTATCAAGATCCATCAACATGAACATTAATTAGTAAACAGGACCGCATGAGAATACTGTATCCGCTTTTAATGTCTTATAGTTTATTATGGCAGCCACGAGAAATGGGAGAACTGTGTGCTTATTTGGAAAAAGGGAAAGACGGGCAGTGCAATCCTGCCTTTGACGTAGCATCGATGTAACATTGTTGCGTCGATGCTACGTCATTAGCGCCAACGCAGGGGCGCCGAGCGGCACGCCCGTGTCGGCACTGATGCTCTCAGGCCGATGCTACGAGTAGCGTCGGCCTGAGAGCGCTGACAGGGAGCCTCCCTTGTGCCAGCTGAACTCGGCTGGGGCAAGGGAGGTTCTGGGAGAAGGGAGGGTGGGGAATGGGCGGTTCTGGGTGGGGTTGGGCGTGCCAGCAGGTGTGCTGGCCCGGGGAGGAGGCGGGGCCAGGATACGTCCATAATTTAGGATACATCCAGGATACATCCATAATACGTCGATTTGGGCCACGTGGCTTCCTCGGTTCTGCGCCTGCTAAATAGCCGGCACAGATCCAAGGAAGCCCATGGGACAGCCGGAGCCTCCCCTGGGGCAAGGGGACGAAGGCGCATTGGCTTTGGCGCAGGCCCACCGGCACCTTAGGATTGCGCTCTCACTCTCACATATGTTGTTGTTATTATTTACTTAATGTATACCCCGCCTTTCTGCCCGAAGGCACCCAAGGCGGCTTACAACATTTAAAATACAATAAAAACACAATATTTGACAGTTAAGAACAATAGTTAAAACAGTAATTGAAATAATTAAAATTTAAAATTTAAACAGCCAGCCCCGTGGATCCTAACAAAGAATATAAAAATATAAAAACCAGCCAGGCTGTCAACAATTAAAAGCTTGTTGGAATAAAAAGGTCTTCAGCCCCTGCTGGAATATTGCCAAAGAGGGAGCAGTTCTTAGTTCTAAGGGGAGGGTATTCCAAAGTTGGGGGGCCACCACCGAGAAGGCCCTCTTCCTGGCCACCACCCCTCTCACCTCTCCTGGTGGCGGCACAGCCAAAAGCTCCCCCCCCCAGATGACCTCAGAGCACGGGTAGGATTGTATGGAAGGAGGCGGTCCCTCAAATATCCCGGGAGTATTGGCAGCAACGCCTGTTAACCCTAGATATGTGGAAAGTGACTGTGGCTAAAATGTATTCTGTGCAAATGCTCAGAAACTATTCCTTGCCAGAAACCTCCCAGATAATGGGAATACCCACACAGTGATTGATTCTTGATACTAGAAATCAATCAATCAATCAATCAATCAATCAATCAATCAATCAATCAATCAATCAATCAATCAATCAAACAGTATTTATATACCGCTTTTCAACAAAAAGTTCACAAAGCAGTTGATAGGCAGAAAATTAAGTTAAATGGCTCCCTGTCCCAAAAGGGCTCACAATCTAAAAAGAAAGAAAGAAAGAAAGAAAGAAAGAAAGAAAGAAAGAAAGAAAGAAAGAAAGAAAGAAAGAAAGAAAGAAAGAAAGAAAGAAAGAAAGAACTCCTTATGAGTGCAGGTTTGTATAAACCTTTGAGGCTTACCTGTTGGTAATAATTAACAAATGGCTGACATTGCAGGTGGGACCATATCTCAGTAGTAGAAAGCATGTAGAAGGCTTCAGGTCCCATCCCTGACATCTCTAGGAAGGACTGAGAAAGATCTCAGTTGGAAACAGGGATGTCATCAGAGATCAATCAAGGGAGCTTGAAATATTGAACTCTCTGGACTGACTTCCTGTAAGGAGGGTTGGGCTATACACAGTCCTGATTATGTTCAAATAAGTGAACAGGGATGTGTTCACTTTGATTGTACAAGCTGCTGCAAACACCTCATTCCCCAAGGCACTCTAGAACTTTTGAGGCAGGAGTGGAGGTGGCACAGGTGCTCCAGCCCCCAGCCGGGCATCTTTTCTCTACTGAGCTTGGACTGGGACTCCAGGTCCCAGCAGCCCCTGCAGGGAAATGGTGTGCCTTTCCCAGCATCCCTCAAGATTTTCCCGTGTGGAAAGGCATGCAGAGTGCCCTTATCCCCCTGGTAGTACCCATCTCAGCTTTGGCAGGGAAAACATGGACCACTGGGCACCTGGAAGATGTGCCTTGGTATGCAGATGTACAAACTTTCATCCCAAGCTGGAAACACTGGAGACAGTGTGGTCTAACTTGGTATAAGTCAGCTTTGCATATCCATATGACGTGAGGGCCATCAAGGGTTCCCTTGGATCAGTAAAGGTGATAGTAAGTAACTTGTAAGGCCAAATTACTGAAAGAGTGAAGAAAACTTATTGCTGGTTTGCCCATATTTCCAAGACAGACCTTTAGTTCTGATATATGCAGTGGTGGGATTCAGGGGGTTCGCCCGGGTTCTATAGAACCGGTTGTTAAATGGCCAGGCCCCGCCCACTCGCTTACCTCGGCTGGCTTCGGGGTTTTTTTTTTTGCTCCAGCTATGACGTCATAGAACCGGTTGTTAATTCATTTGAATTGCACCACTGGATATATGACCTTCTTAAGGTGTGAACAATGGTGTGGGCAGTGTTGTGAGGCTGAGGGTGCAATACTAACCAACCTTCCAGCATCAGGGTAAGGGCAATGCAGCGGTAAGGGAACAAATATTCCCTACTGTTAGGAGGCCTCGTGGCTGCCCCCCAACTGCAGAATGCAGCACATGCCCCAATGGCAAAGCTGGAAAGATGGTTAGGATTGTGCCCTGAACCACAGCTTAGGAACTAAAATGCTTGAAGTAAAGGAGGAGGAGGAGGAGGAGAATGGCCAGGTCATGAGTGAAAACTGCAGGAATGAATCTTTATACCGTATCTTAGAATGGAATTATCAGAGAATGTGAAAGGCTGTATGATCCCCATGTTGTTACAGGAAATTTGGCGTGTAATTGGCTGTATATTGGAGGTAAAAGGGGTAGTAATCAGATAATTACTAGCTGCTGGAAGGGATTTGTTCGACTTCAAGGGCTTAACACAGATGGTTAAGGCCATTTCCCAAGGCATTCACAGGCCAGAGGTAGAGAGGCTGTAACTTTCCTGTAAACATACCTGCTGTCGTCACCTGTGCAATGGCAATGCATCTTGTGCCTTTCATACTAGATTGTCTGGAAGGGCAAGCAAAGGCATTTCAGAATAATAATAATAATAATAATAATAATAATAATAATAATAATAATAATAATAATAATAATAATAATAATACATTTATTTATATACCGCCTTTCTTAATATCACTAGATTTCTCTAATGATTGAACTCAAGGCGGTTTACATAGGCAGACTTTCTCACAAACCCGAAGGTTTTTACAATTTACAGAATGTTCTATCTTCCAAGAACAACACTCCTACAGATCTTTCTTTCTGGATTTAGCCTTCTTTCTTTAGCCACCCGTCTGTCGTCTGCTGGCTGATGAGGCTTCCCTGCTGCCACCAGAGATGCAGCTGATTTCAGCACACTCCTCCTCCCACGAGGCAGCTGAAACTCAGCTTCTAATCAGCCGCAGTTTCCAAGGTCTGCTGCTCGCAGAGACTTCCGGCAGTCCCGAGCTCACGACCTTGAGATCTTCAGGTGTTATCTTCGGGCAAACGGAGGCATTAACCCTCTCAGCTAAATCTTCTGGTGGGTTCTTTCATCTCTGGTGTCAGTAACCCTTTCAAATAGAGGGTTCTTTCATCTCTGGTGTCAGTCTCTAGCAATCCTCTATGGGGACATGAGGTGTGTCGGGGAGACATGATCTTATAGATGCAGAAGGGGCAATATGAGGGCGGAAAAGGTCAATGAATTCCTGTCTACTGCTCTGCTTGACACATTGTACCACCAAGGTATGGTCTGACTTCCCTGCCACTTCCTCAGTACAGAAGTATGAACAACAAAATGAGCAAATGTTCATACTACATAGGAGGATGCATGCAGTGGTGGGATTCAGGGGGTTCGCCCAGGTTCTATAGAACCGGTTGTTTAATGGCCGGGCCCCGCCCACTCGCTTACCTCGGCTGGCTTCGGGGTTTTTTTTGGCTCCGGCTATGACGTCATAGAACCGGTTGTTAATTTATTTGAATCCCACCACTGGACGCATGTATTTTAAACTTCCTTGAAGTTGGCAGAGTTCTTGTATCATCATTTTCCTTGGAGGAAATGCACCGAAACTGCAACTCTACTGTACTCACAATTATCTGAGTGCATTCACCCTTGAATATAATGGAACTTATTATTGTTGAATATAATGAAACTTATTCCTTATAATGGAACTTATTCCTGCGTAGCTCTGTATAGGATTGTGCTCTGAGTCAGTTTCCATTGTATTATAAGCTGGGGTTAAAAACAAGCCCAATGCAGGAAAGAGTATAAGGGCATTCGTCCCACAATGAGGCTATCCAAGGACCTGGGCTCCTGCGCATTGTCTTTGCAGAGGCCATTCCCAGAATGTGTTATTTATTTATATATTTGTTGGAGGCACAACTTCACTTTTGTCACTTTGACTGTGGGCACAATCCTTACCTGGTGTTCGGCTAGCACAGGCAGGCCAGCAAAGTTTGGCCAGCACCAGGGCCACTGTAAAGTGTGTCTGGACCACTCTTGGAGTCAGTGAGGATGGCATATGTCTATGTTGTAGCCTCTCTGACTCCGAGAGTAGTCCAAACATACTTTACGGTGTCCCTTGTGCCAGCCAAATTTTGCTGGCCTAACTGGGCCGGCCTAACTCTAGGTAAGGATTTCACCCTGCTTGTTATAGCACCACCCCATAATCTAGTCTCTTTTTCTTGCACAACAAGCACAGCCAGAATAAACTAGTTCTGGGCTTGCTGCATATGTTATAAAGCGACCCAAATGAAAAAAAAATACACGTAGATATTAAAACATAAATTATGTACTTGCATAGGAAACTAATTCAATTTGACCTGCTCTGGTGCATGCTGGTCTTCTGAGGGTGCCAGCAGGCCAAAGCAGGCTTTCCCATGATGCCTCAAACTCTTACGCTGTTGCCACGTGCTTTCCGGTATGTTTGTGACAGCCAGCGCCAGTGGAGCACAGACTCCATCTGCACTGAAGCCACTGTGCCTGCAGTAAAGCAAATGTGACTCTACTGTCCCAAACGTCCGTCCGTAATGATTATGTATCGTGCTGCTCCCCCGACATGTAAACAACGGGGTTGCCAGATTGTGAGATGCCAATTTCATCAGAGGGAACTAGCAAGCATTTAGTGCAAGGCCCTTGAAAATGTGGGGCTCGTAGCACATGCTGCTTTTGCTACTAGCTTAATTCGGCACTGACTACAAGGGACTGCAGTTTGTGCAGTGTTGAATGCACTTAGTTTTAGTTTCTCCTCATTTAAACAAAGAGGTAGGGAGGGAGAATGTCATCATTGGCAGTTAGTTCATATACAGCTCTAGGTTAGTCCTGACCTTTCCTGCTTATTTATAGTCTGTTTTCATGCGTCCAACCATATGCAGGCCTTAGTGCCTGCCATGGCTGTGTTTTAATTTGTTCGGCTGCTGCATATTTTGCCACGACAAAGGAAAGTTGAATATCTTTCTGCCTATTTGAAGGTGGGAGGGCAGGCAGGAGGAGGAGGGCTTGCAGAGAGCTTTATGAACAGACTCACTCATTTCCTATTCCCAACTGGAGAAAGGTCTGAACCAAAACAATCAAATCCAGCTTGACCTTTGTAGTTTGATTCAGATCTGATCTCTGTTTGGCTGCCTCATCTCAATTGAAAGCCAAATCAAATCCTCAGATCTGGAAGCCTTCTTGATGTGCGGCACAGATTAACATGTGCTTCCTTGCGCTTAGCAGCCTAAATTCCTGTCTCTCTGGGACACAGGCTGATGTCATTCATTCATGATAAACCCACTTTACCGTTGGCGCACATGTCTTTTGATTCAAGGACATCGATGGCATCAAATGTTAAGCGGGCTGCAAAAGATACAGGCTGAGGGACTGGAATAAAGGCAGGATCATCACCTCCCAATTGGTCCAGAGCTGCTGTGCCTTTTAAGAAAATCCGGGCAGATACTGCGCTTTTCCTCAAGGGCTTCATTGACAAGCATGTTTTTTTCATGAACTTAATGGCTGGCAGAAAAAGAGGGTGGGAAGATATAACACCACCGGGGCACAATCCTAAACAGGAGTTAGGCCGTTACAGTTAGGCAAGCAAAGTTTGACTGGCACAAGGGTCACCATAAAGTATGCTTGGGCCACTCAGGGAGTCAGGGAGGATGGCGCTGGCCTTTCTGACTCTGAGAGCGGTCCAAGCATACTTTACAGTGTCCCTTGTGCCAGTCAAACTTTGCCGGCCTAAGTCCAGGTTAGGATTGCGCTCTGGGACAAGTTGGGAGTTGGAAGTCAAAGCATTAGAGGGAAATGTTTTTTGCCATGTGGCCAGTTCTATATTCACAGCTACACACTGCATTGCACTCCTCAGCCCACCAGTCCCCTGAGACCCCTAAACAAGGACAGCCTTCTTGAACAGAACCATGTAGGTGCTGAAGGCATCAGGGAGCATGTGTGAAAATTCCTTCCACCAGCACAAATTCTGTATGTGCCACAGCCCCTTAGGATCCAACTATTTATATTTTTGTTAAATGGCATACTTTTGGACCATGTGCAGCAAACAAAATGTTATTTGTGCTGGTGTGTACCTGAATTTATATAAAAATTAAGATCAATATAAAATAACCCCCTACCAAAAGTTAACAATCTTGTCTGTGTTCTCCCAACCCAATCACTTCATCCAATCAGCATGTGACAGGTTGGAGGTTGTAGTCGAGAGGGTTAAAGCCTCCGTTTGCCTGAAGATAACATCCGAAGGGCGCCAGTTCGGGATCACCGGAAGTCTCCGTGAGCGGCAGACCTTGTAAACTGCGACTGATTAGAGCTGAGCTACAGCTGCCTGCGAGAGGGGAGTGTGCTGGGCCAGCCGCTTCTTGGTGGGAGCAGAAGCTGCATATCAGCCAGCAGGAAGGCAAATTGTGTGGCCAGAAAGAAGACTACACCATGGAAGTACCATCTGTATGTTGTATGTTCTTGAAAGATAGAACTTCCTTGTAATTTGTAAAAACCTTTGTGTTTATGAGTAAAGCCTGCCTATGTAAACCGCCTTGAGTTAAAGTCATTTGAGCAATCTAATGACCTAAGAAAGGCGGTATATAAATACAAGCATGATGATGATGATGATGATGATGATGATGATGATTACCTCAAGTCCACAGACTGGATGCAGACGGTGGAAGCTCTTTATCCAGCCCGCTGGCCCTCCCAGCACCGTTGTCAATTGCCCTCAGCTGCTGAGCTGTACTGAGGTGTCATAAGAACCTAAGAAGAGCCCTCCTTTGCTCCCGCCATCTCTTGCTCGCCTTATGTCACTCCAGCCATCTCTCCCTCACCATATGTCACTTCCGCCATCTCTCCCTTGGCCTGTCGCTCTTGCCATCACCCCCTTGCTCTCTGTCACTCCCGCCATCTCTCGCTCACCCTGTCGCTCCCACCATCTCTCGCTCGCCTTCTGTCACCTCCACGATCTATCCCTTGCCCTCTCGCTCCTGCCATGTCTCGCGTGCCTTCTGTCGCTCCCGCCATCTCTTGCAAAGAAAACCAGTAAGCCCCGGGCCAGCCCCCTCCTAGCCACAGAACACAAGCAGGACTGCTTTTTCAGTGCTGCTGGCCGGCTGGGTGCAAAGTTAACAATCTTGTCTGTGTTCTCCCAACCCAATCACTTCATCCAATCAGCATGTGACAGACAGGACCTATGAAAAATAAAAACCAATCGAAGGCTCTTATTAGCCTTGTGACCAATGAAAAGGAGCGTTGGAACGTATGCCTTCCAGCACTGCAACAAATTGGAGAGGCCAAACGGATTTTGGGTAGGTTTACCTGCACAACCAGGACGAGGGTTGTACGGGCATGGGGGTGCTCTGATCTTGGGGGGGGCAGATATTGGGGGGGCTGCCCCCACAAAAAATTATTGTGGGTGCCCTTCACCCCCTGGCACCCACAACGTCGGCACCTATGATCCACTCTATCCATCCCATGCATAATTTTGTACGTCTCAATCATGCCCCCTAGGCGCCTTTTTTCTAGACTGAAGAACCCCTAACACTGCAGTCTTTCTTCATAAGGGAGGTGCCCCAGCTCAGTAATCATTTAGGTTGCTCTCTTCTGCACTGCTAAAAGGACAGCCCTCATGATAATTGGTCTCCCCCATATCTTGAAGATACTATCAAGATTGGCGTATTTTCTCTTCTGTCCTTTGCACCTGATGAGTTCCTAAGTGAGAAAGAAGTGCTTATATCTGGCCATGAATTGCTTAGTGACATCACTTCCCGCTTTATGACAACACTTCCTGCCCTCAACAGTCATCACAAATGCTATCTGATCCTCTGTATTAAATGAATTGGACACCCCCTGTCATATATGATTCCCTACAGCTATTGAAAGCTAGATCTAAGGAAGAAATTCCATAACTTTGGAATAGTCCCCAAGGACCTGCTGAAAAGGAATGCCTACACATTTGTGAAAAGTACCTTGAAACCAATTTTTGTTTTTTGTTTTTTTGTAATTAAACTGGCATGCTAATACCGAGTAGAAGACCTAGCAAGGGAGAGCCACCAAGAGAGCTGACAGAAATGTTAAAAAACCAGATAGGAGGAAGTCAGAAAGGGCCATAACAACATAACTTTCTTTTTCACATTAGAATGGTTATAAAGCAGAGGAGAGTCATTCACTCTGTCATTACCTATAACAGCTGTGTGAGTAAAAAGAAAATTTGAGTTTCTGAAGACTTCAGTTTTTTCTTCTTCTCAGCATATAGTTTTAAATCTGTACTGTTGTGATTCTTCCCCTATTACTACTGCACGCTTCACAAGTGAGATGACATTTTCACTGTCACCCCGTATATGCTCAAGTCCATTTGCTGATTGCAAATGGGAAGCATTTTTCAAGCACATAAATATTGGCCACAGCTGGTGAGTTAAACGTTTCTGAATAACATCAGATGAAAATGTGCAGCTGCCAGACATTCAGAAAGGCACACAACAGAATGTTGGGAAAGTCTGCAGTTGAGAAGTGCCATGTTTCCAGGAAGTATCTGGCACTAAACCCCTCACATCCTTTGTAAATAGTAGATTCAAAGGGCACTTGTAAACTTTGGAAATTGAAAAGGCAGTATTTTAAAGCAGGTATTCATGTTTGTTGCAAGATTGTGGAGTGGAAGCCACATGGAGCTTTAGCGTTGAAGTATCATTTCTAGTAGTGTTTTACAAAAAGGGTTACCATCAATCTTTACCTAATATTGAGAGCGCAATCCTAAACTGGAGTTAGGCCAGCATAAGCTAAGCCAGCAAACTTTGGCCAGCACAAGGGCCACCATAAAGCTTGTTTGTAGTCTCTAGGAGTCGGAAATGATGGCTCAGGTCTGTGTGCTGACCTCTCTGACTCCGAGAGTGGTCCACGCACACTTTACGGTGTCCCTTGTGCAGGCCAAACTTTGCTGGCTTAGCTTATGCCGGCCTAACTCAGTTTAGGATTGCGTCCTATACTGTGATCTCAACACGAGATCTGATGATACAGAATTGTGGTCCAGACTTAGGGGAGAAATTCCACTTGCTTTCATGAGATCTATTGTAGGTTCACTTGGACCATGTTTGTTGGCTGCAGTAGGACAAAGAACATGCAGTATTCTTGCAAAAAAAAAAAAGTGAGAACTTCATAGAATGATGGAATGTTATGAGAGAACCCTGGAGGTCATCTAGTCAACCCCCTGCTCAGTGCAGGTGACTACAGCATTCCTGACAGGTGCCATCCAGCCTCTGCTTGAAAATGAGAAAGTCACTGCCACGCCTGATTTGGGTGAGGGTTATGCTTGTGTGTCTATGTCTCATCTGAAATGCAAAGTGACCTGCTTCAGTTATTGTTCAAAGCAGTGTTCCCATCCCTAAAACACTGCAAATGATAAGAACACTGCGCGATGATAAGAACGCATTGTGAATAGCTGCTTTGGGGCCAATCTCATGGCACACTGACAAGGTGCCAGAATTGTCAAGGCACATCCATCAGGCCTTTTTAGCATTGACAAGATATACCATACTGCTGTTGGGGGGGGGGGCTCACATCCCCCACTGGCCCTATTAATAAATGGCCTTCCCCCAACGCCCACAGCACACGTGCAAACCATGCACAGTGCACCAATGTGCCATGGCACACTGGCTGAAAATTGCTGCACTAGACCAAGGGTGTCAGCTCGTTTAATGAAGTGGGCCAGACAGCATTCATGACGCCTGTTGAAGGTTGGAAGTAATGTCGTTAAGCAGGTGATGATCAGAAATAAGGACTTTGTTCTCACCTAGGAACGTACTAGCTGCAAATGACAGAAGAGAAAACATGCAAATCTTGATCATAACATGCAAATCTTGATCAAATTGATATGGGAGATCCCAGTTATCATGCAGGCCATGCTTTCAGCAGCGCTATTTCTGCCGAGGCCTCACTTCACAGCTCAGCAGCTGAGAGGCGCTCTGCAAAGTGATGTCTTGGCAGAAGCACTACCCTTTCAGCAGTGCAGCTTCTGCCAACGCATTCATAGCCAAGCAGCTTCTGATGGTGATGGGAAAGCCCAATTATCACGAGTCAGATTTTTATTTTTTTATTTATTTTGAAGACTTTATACCCTGCCTTTCCCATGCCGAAGAAAATGCCCAAGGCGGCTTACATGGGCAGGCTAGTCTAAACCACCATTTTTCAATGTTTTTTTTTTTTATAACAAATATCCAGTATTCTGCGATTCACCAAATCCTCATTCCCAGATGTAGCCTTCACAGTGTGGGTCTGTCTTCTGGCCGTGTGACAGCGAGCTTCAGCAGGTGATCATAAGTCCAGCCTGGACAGGTCCTCAAGGTTAGATTCCATTCTTTCGCGGGCTGGTCTTCTCACAACATTCCTGTACTGGCTCATCAGCTCCACAGTGACCCCGTTCTGCCACAACAGGCCCTGCAGCTTGTCACAGCCTGGCGTTCCGTCTCCCATCCAAAAGTAGACCACAATCCCCCTGCTAAGCTTCAGGCAGTACCAGCAGCTCAACCATCAGTCTACACCTCCTGCCACACCTGCAGATAAATAACTTCTGTGGATTCTATTCTGCCTGTGGACCTTATGGTTGACAACCCTGGGCTTAGGGTGTAATCCTAACCTGGAGTTAGGAAAGCCCA
Source organism: Lerista edwardsae (assembly GCA_029204185.1). Classification (NCBI taxonomy): domain Eukaryota; kingdom Metazoa; phylum Chordata; class Lepidosauria; order Squamata; family Scincidae; genus Lerista; species Lerista edwardsae. The sequence continues at coordinate 2,938,223 of JAJKFI010000030.1, forward strand.
GTTAGGCCAGCAAAGTTTGGCTGGCACAAGGGCCACCATACAGTATGTTTGGACCACTCTCAGAGTCAGAGAGGCCAGCACACAGACGGGCACCATCCTCCCTGACTCTGAAAGTGGTACAAGCATGCTTTACAATGGCCCTTGTGCTGGCCTAACTGTGCTGGCCTAACTGGATTGGGCTTTTAGCAATCTCCTTCAGCAACTTGGTGAGTTTCATGGTTGAATCGGGTAGCCCAATTCTGCCCAGCGCCGGCGCAGCTGGGCCACATGGTCCACATTATATCCCACACTGGGACTGAGCCGGCTGGAGGTCTCCTTGGGGCAATGGAACATTTGCTCCCTTACCCTGTGTCGAGTCCCAGCCTGACCAATAAGCTACTCTGAACTGCGCCAGTAAAATAGCCAGCGCAAATCCAGGTAGCCTCTGTCACCATATCCTAGCCTTTCAAGCCAGGTGGCCCTGGGCATCACCAAGTTCAGGATTGGGCTACAATGACGTAGCTATGCCAATGCTGGCCCGTGCTGCATCCGGTGGTGGTGGGGTCAGCCATGGAAGCCTTCTCAAGATAAGAGAATGTTTGTTTTCCCTTATCTTGCAGCTGTATTGCAGTTGTATCAGTGCTGGAAAATTGGTAAGGATTGGGGTGGGGCAGCCCAATCCTGAACTGCCTAGATCCCATAGGAGCAGTGGTACCAAAATGGCTACTGCTGCATCCTGCGGCAGCCAGGCAGCCACTGGAGTCTTCTTGGGAGAAGGGGACGTTCTTCCCATTTCCTGCGGAGAAAGTCCTGCCACCCACAATGGGGTCCCTTGACTCACCACTGGCTATTTTGCCAGAGGTGAATCAAGCAGCCCCATGTTGGGCTGTCCAGGCAAGGCAAGGGGATAAAATATGGCAGTGGAAGCTACTGCCAGGTTCCACCCCCTTGCTAGCCCGCACCTCCCCTCCCTCCACCCAGTTCCTCCCTACTCCCTGCCTCCCCCCACCCTAAACGGGCTTACTAGTGGCCAGCACTGCTGGAGTGGTGACCACCTGTCTGCTTACGTTGGGGCCAGGCTGTTATGTACTCAGGAGGATAGTCAGGGGTTAAGCCCCAGCAAGAGAGCTGGAGGGGTTGAGCTAATCACCCCTCCAATCAGGACCCCTGGGGTGGAGTTAACTATATACAGAGGCAGATCTAAGGGAGGGCAAAGCTCTAAGTGCTGCAAGAAGCCTTACCCTGTCATGTAAATCCCTCCTCTCCCTTGCTGCTGTAGCCAGTAAGCAATGCCAAAATGTTGCTTTTCCCTGTGAGGATTGGCTAGAATAGTGCAGGAGAGGAGTGATTTCCACTGCAAGGTAAGGCTTCTTGCAAAACTTAGAGCTTTGCCCTCCCTTAGATCTGCCTCTTACTATATACAGGGGATGAGCTGTTCCCCTTCAGTTCAGAGCAAGTAGTAAGGTGTCACGGACGTGCTTTCCGGCTCCTTTGCAACACTATTCGCTGGCAGTACACACATACTGCCAGTGATAACAGGCTCAGGATTGAGCCCTAAGTCTCCTTGGTTGAAGTGTAACAGTCCACTATACTACATTGTCTCTTGTTGGTAAATTATGGTAATGTGGCTGCTGCTGATTCTGAAAATGAGCATATGCCTGCTTGCTACTGCGGCTCAGTGATGGTATTCAATAATTCAATTATTGTGTTTTCGATAAATTGCAAATTTAGGAGGACATGTCAAATCTGATTTCACTGCACGGAGACACCCTATGACTGCATGGTGCTGTGGCACCACTTTTCTCTCTGCTGTCGGAAAGCACAATTTATGGGATATCTAGAGCCAAACAAATGATCCTTTCCTTTTGGATTTTAAACGGAGTAAATTCCATGCCTCACATGATGTTTATATAAGGTAGCTTGGGGTCGATTTTACACGCATAAAAGTCAGGAAATTTAAGAACTGATGGTTCCCACAGCAACCTTAACTCACCCAGGTTGCACATATCTAATAAGGCACAGTTAACGGCATACACATGAATATAAAATACGACTCCAGCAAATCTCAGCCATCACATTACATTAATATTGATTTGTTTCATTTAATAATAGATTGTCCCATCATTGCGTTCGAGAGAGAGCAAGATGCTTATTAAACCAGTACTTTAATATTAGGGCATCATTCCATCCGCTCCCCCTTTCTGTCCCTCAGCATATTTTATTAACTTTTGCTATTTTAGAGAAGAGACATTGTTTCCCTGTCGGGGGAAACTGACGACGTGCTCAGGTGGAATTTAGTCACCGATTTAACAGTATCTCAGAAATAGCAGTTACAGGGTTTTTAATTAAAAATCTGAAAACAAAGTGAGACGACAGACCAAAAAAGACACGAATATTATCTTGGCAAAAGGAGGCTTTGATAGGAGATAATGAAGTGCCCTCCTTCTTGCTTTCTAGTTTGGGGCCAGGGTCTTGATGAATGGAGATCAGAACCAATGCCCAGCAATTGAGTTGCAGCTGTCACTTAGGCCTTTGAAAACTTGCAGCCACTCAGATGAATGTTCAGGTCTTTGGGCGACCTCTGAAGATATTCAATAGCTTCAACTGGCACAGGGCACAGTGACCTGCCTCCTGTCAGTTGTCCATCAATAAAACGAGAGTAATACTTATCGTATATATAAAGATTAACTTCTAATGTTGGAGTTCTACGGGCAAGGTAATAAGTGGAATTCTTAACATGCTATCCAAGGGGAGGCCAAAGTATCTCTCGTGCATGATATCTGGGCTAGCCTTAAGCCAATGTGACCAATGTCATCACATTGAGCCCCACACTTTGGGGGCCCCCGCACCAGCCCAGTGAGCATATTGTCTGCAGCAGCAGCTGGGATCTCTATGGGATGTAGGTCAGTGGGGTGAGCAAAGCAGCTTTATCCTGGTCCCTCCTACCTGCCCCTGCCTCCGAACAGCCCAAAATGGGCCTTCTGGAAGTTGTTGTTGGTGACGTCATCATGTCACCACCAACTATTTCCAGGTTCCGCACTTGGCACCACAAGCAATCTTCTGGTGAGGGGTGGCTCTGTGGGAAGGTGGGGGCCCCATGGGAATGCCCCGCATTGTGCCCCACCACTCCTGGAGCTGGCCCTTTGACCAGCCAAGGTTAGAATAAACCATTGCCAGATTTTTGTGCCAAAGGCAAAGAAGTGTGCAAATAAATCAATAAATGGCTCTCTGTCCCCAAAGGGCTCACAGTCTAAAAAGAGTATGAGAAGCCACTGGAAATGGCTCCCACTCCTCAATGGATCTCCTTGGACCTGTGCCAGCAAATTTGCTAAACGTCCAAGGAGGGAAAGGGAGCACAGAAGATGCTGCCCGAGAGGATAGGATCCAGCGCATGCCGTCATGGCTCTTGAGGCCTCCCCGTCCCTGTTCTTCCCCATCACCACCCAGTTTCATCCCCCTGCCTCTGTTCCACTATTCCCCACCCCTTCCCACCTCTCCTGCTGGCTTACCTGCTCTACTGGGTGGCCAGCAGTCCCCCTGATGCTGAGATTGCTGACCAATGACCCCCTGAAAGCTCTCGCCTTCCCATTGCAACTCAGGCAGCTCACATATTGTGCTGCTAGAGTACATTTTAAGGCTGCTGTGCAGCAGCCAGCACTGATGGAACATGCATTCTGCCAGTTTGGCAGTCCAATAGGATTGGATTTCTCAAGATTCTCTGTTCTGCTTTTTGCATGTTAAGATGGAGGACCAGAGATCAGCCCCATCTCTGTTTTTCAGGAGGATTCCCTTAACCATCATAAAAGAAACTCAAACGTCTAGGGTGCCCAAGTGTAAGGGGAACATTTTTCAAGCACCTGTAGTGCCAGTTAAGAAGAACTGTACAGTGAGCAAGGCTAGATGTGCTGCTACAAGCCAGCGAGGTATTTTATGGTGTGATGAGGGGCTCCTTCTTTGTCTATAGCTGGTGTTCTAGGCAAAGGTCCTGAGTCATGGTCTCCTGCTGTGGCTGCAACACTTTGTTTTTTCTATTCCTTTTCCCTTCTCCTCTAAGCATTCGCCTCTTCCCTTTCCTTATACTTTTGTCTACCATTTCCCCCTCTGGGCAATCTCCTTTATATCCCTAGATACTAAAATCTCCCCAGCATATGTCCTCTTCCCTCTCTTCTCCCCCCTCCATTTTTCAAACTCATGCTTCTCTTCTCCTTTCAAGGATGTCCCCTGCCCTTAGGCACCTGGTGGGCCACTATGAGATACAGGAAGCTGGACTAGATGGGCCTTTGGCCTGATCCAGCAGGGCTCTTCTTATGTTCTTATGTATACTATCTAGCATCTCCTATCTAGCAAGTAATACCAATTAAGGCTTAAGTATGATATTGATTCCCCTTTCCTTTTTGCACAGTAACCCCCCAAGAAATTGTGTTGTGTTGCACCAGTAGTTTTGTCTCTCTCATCATTGGGTGCCCATACCATGGGGAAAGGCAGGGCATAAATGCATTAAATCAGTGGTTCTCAAACATTTTAGCACCAGGACACACTTTTTAGAATAACCATCTGTCTGGGACCCGCTGGAAGTGATGTCATGGCCAGATGTGATGCCAGAGCCTGCTGCTTTCCTGAGAATGCAGCAATAAGTTGGGTTATTTTTCAACCATTTTCCAAAAGCAAAGACAATCCGAAAGAAAAAAGCTTATTTACAACCTTGCCATAAGCAAAACAACCACACAGCCTTCCCCCTGTCCAGTACCCCGTCTTCCCATATTTTCAATAATGCTGCTCTAAGTGTTTCGCAACCCACCTGAAATTGGTTTGCGACCCACTAGTGGGTCCTCACCCACAGTTTGGGAACCACTGCATTCAATAAATATAATGCCAGTCAATTGAGCTATGTCACTAGCAAATTGCACTGATGTCCATGCACATGTGTTTAAATCCACGATGTGCACATGTTACATGATAGATATATGGTTCCCTAATGGTTCCGGTATCCCTATGGTGGTATCCAGTATGCATAGTGGTACCCTAATACAGTTCCCCATTCCAGTTCATGCTTCCAGTAATTCTTGTTACAGGAGCCAGCTATGGCGATTTCTGCAATGATCTTCCTGTATCCAGAATTTTCGGTTTTTATTTTAAAACGATGGTAACTGACAAGCCCGTCAGCATAATTAGAAACAAATGCTTTGAGGTGATTCCAAGATAGGGTCCAGATGGAATAGATTCACTGCAGCCCACCCCTCCCCCCGCCAAGGACCAGACTGCCTGTAGTTGTTGAGATGAGAAGGCAGAGGAGACAAAAGCTCTAAAAGCACACTGTTAACTAAAAAGAAAAAAAAAATCCACGGAAATGAATAGTAACAATTTCATTAACAAAGGAGGCTATTTTCCCCTGACCATTTACAAGTTAATCATCGCAAGGAGAAATAACGTCTTTCACTGTTTTTCCCCCCACCCAAATACAAATATTTTGCTCATTTATTCCCATGTCCTCGCCCAGCTAGCCCCGCCGCACTCACTTTCCAGCTCGTCATTTAAATTAACTTGCTAAGCATTGAGTCACTGGATGGTCTGAGACACTATCTGGTCCATCGGAGGAGGCTAGGCTGGTCACATGATGGCTCTCATTAGCAAGAGGCAGCGACTCAGCTGTGCTGCCTTTGATAAGCCCAGCTCCCTTCTCACAAGTACACCGCCAAGCAATTAAAACAGCAAAGGGGCCTTTTCCCCCCCCCCCACCATCCTTTTTCTTCGTTTTTCCGAACTTGAATAAAAATGATTTGATAAATTATTCTTTTCAGAGCTAAACACTCAGGGAAAAGGGAGGCGGGGAAGGGGGGAAAAAAACCACAGGAAAGAAAAAGTCGTTCTTGAGGACTTGTTATTTTCATGAAGTCCCAACTTGCGAGCAATCAAGCTAAGGCTTGGTGACGAGTGGCGAGATGTGGCATTGATTGAGGAACATTGCCCCCTTGGGCTGGCGTTGATTCTTTGAAAGCGGCATGCAGGTTAGTGTATCCTGGGCATGGGCAATCTAAAATCACAAGTATACACTCCCAAGTCCATTGGCATAGCTAAACTGGGGCTGGGGGCACTCCCTGTGGTGTGGGGGGCACTCCCTGTGGTGGAGTGGTAGTTTTCCACTATCTCTGCTGAGGGGGAGGGTAACAGCACTAACCATAGTTGCATGACAAGCACTGCAGAGTAAGCCCTTCCACCTGTCCTCATTCCCAAATTGAGCCGTTTCTGGAACCAGAGCCACACATGCATGGAGGAGGTGGGGGACAGTGGGGAACTATGTGATGACATGGGGGCCATCATCAAGTGACCCTCCCGGAGCACCGGACAGGTTAGCTATGCCACTAAGGGTGCACACGTCTGTGACACCTCTCTGACTCCGAGAGTGGTCCAAACATACTTTACCACACGTGTCCATTGTGCCAGCCAAACTTTGCTGGCCTAACTCCAGGTTAGGATTGCGCTCTGATAAAATCAATACCTAGTTATCAGTAGGCTACTATTTAGGGTGTTGTGTACACTACCTTTTCTGGAAGGGGGAAGACTGAGCCATACCTGCTTGTCTCACCTCATTCTGGAATGTTCTGCCATTGCTCCTCTCTGTGGGTGTGGCAGATGTGCCCTGTCAGCCTGCTAAGGACCACTTTGTTTTCAGAGGGAAGATGGAATTCTCCCAGCTGAAAGAGCTGCTATTGCACATCAGATATTGCCCAGAACACAGCAGGGAAGGTTTCTTCCCTTTTAAAGAGCAATACAGTTTCCCTGTAATTAACACAAATGCAAAATAGTCTTCACTTAACTCATAAGCTCCTCAGCATCTAATATAACCTTTTTTCCCCCCTCAGTCTGGACAACAGTTGATGGACAGAGAAGGCAAGACCTTCTCAGGTCCTTAAGACCTGTAAGGAGGATTTTGTCATCCAGTGCCATCCTGCCAGCCTCCCAGGTAGTCACTGTGTGATTATTCTGGTCATTCTGCTTGAGGGGAAAGTGTAGTGGAGAAAGGTTTTTCTGAGGGAAAAGGCTCAGTGGACCACATGAGGATTTACTTATTTGCAGAAGATTATGCTCAAGCTGGGAAAGGATCTCTCTCTCTCTCTCTCTCTCTCTCTCTCTCTCTCTCTCTCTCTCT
>JAJKFI010000030.1:2945484-2966427 GCA_029204185.1 Lerista edwardsae
CACACACACACACACACACACACACACACACACACACACACACACACTGAGGGCGCAATCCTGAACTGAGTTAGGGCAGCATAAGCTGAGGCAGCAAAGTTTGGCCAGCGCAAGGGAGACCATAAAATATGTTTGGACCACTCCTGGAGTCAGAGAGGCCAGCACACAGACGTGAGCCATCCTCCCTGACTCCAAGAGTGGCCCAAAAACACTTTATGGTGGCCCTTGTGCTGGCCAAACTTTGCTGGCTTGGCTTATGCTGGCCTAACTCCAGTTTAGGATTGCGCTCACACTCTAATTTCCTAGAGTGTTTCCTAAAACAGTAAAAATGATAATAACATGAGGTGAAATATAGGCATGGAAATGAGAAACTGGGAAACAGGAGGCTAAATAAGAAGGCTACATGGTGTGGGTACAGGGCAGCATTTTTTTTCAGTCTTTTTCATCTCACAGCACATTGAGAGGGTGCTAAAATTGTCAAGGCCCCTGTGCTAGCCAAACTTTGTTGGCCTAACTGTGCCAGCCTAACTCCAGGTTAGGATTGCACTCTGAATGTGGGAAGAACAAAGTATGAGGGTGATACTGTATATGCATTTGCTGAATGTGTAACATAATGATATAGAAGGACATAGCAGCAGAAACGGCAGTGCAGGGTGGTGAAAGTGGGTTCCAGTATACAGGTGTTCCTCCCCCCATATACATGGATCTGGTATCTGCGGATCCAGTTCTCTGTGCCCCCCATGTCCGTTTCTTTCACTTATCGTTTTTACAGTCATGCTAAACAAAAATGTCTCTTTTACCAAATGTTATAACTATGCAAGCATATAGGAAGGCAAGCAGGCAGGCAGCCTGAATGCTAGAGAAAACTGTTTCCTGGTACCATTTGCATAGTCTTCTCTAGCATTCAGGCTGCCTGCCTGCTTACCTTCCTATAAGCTTGCAGACTTATAGCATGCAATACAAGAAAGAGACATTCTTGCTTAGTGTGACTGTAAAGAAGATCGACAAAGGACACGGGCATGGGGAAAATGGGGAGCACAGAGATAGCATGGAGATAGGCATCCTTTTATCAGTGGTTTCCTATGTCTGTGCATGGGTGGCAGTATCGCATACCCCATGGATACCAGGGGGCATCTGTATACATGAGAGACAGAGAAGAAAACAATGCAATAGGGTGGGACAAGTAGAAGCAATCCCACCCCAACCAAAGCTTTGGGTCCTGAATTCAAATATCAGCCCAATTCAAAGCCCTTACTTTCACTAACATGCATGACTACTGTATTACTCCTAGTAAGTAAGGGTGCAATCCAAGAAATGCCCTTGGACCGCCCAGTGCTGGCATGAGAGTGCTGTCCCGAGCCCCTGTTTGGCTGGTGCAGGGGTGTTTCTGGGTGGGAGGGAGGGCATTTTTGGGGGTGGGTGGGCCAGGAGGCATGCCAGCCCAGGGAGGGGGTGTGGAGCTGGGATGCAGCCATTAGACCACATCCAGGCTCCTGTCCCCAGGCTGCATGATGTCCTTGGCTCTGAGCCTGTTAAACAGCAGGCGCAGATCCAAAGAGCCCATTGGGGTGACTGGCACCAACCCTAGTTAAGTGCAAACATGCCCTTGCTCCGTGGCGACTCCAGCCTGCTCCCAAGCTGCACTGGATACCGAGCAGGCCTACTGGCTTTCCTGTTCCAGCATAGTTTAGGATTACACCCTCAGTAGCAGAGGGCAACTGTATCTAACATTGCATATCGGAAAGAGAAGCCTTTTTGGGAAAGTTAGGCTACAAATCATACTGCCTTCTTTTTTCAAAGCTACAGTTATATGCCCCCAAAGTGGTATTTCTGGCAACGGCGTGTTTGAATACTCGTGCAGGGTGTTCGAAAACGGCAGCTGTGTCTTTCCTCCTGGAGGATATTTCACATGCAGGGAGAGTACCTCCCTCCAATGTGTCTTCTAGTCAGTGACACCCAGGAAATGTTTTATGGATGAGGCTTCATCACCTGTTGGCACGGGGAGTAGAAGGCACAGCAGCCAGTGATGGATGGCTCCTCCAAATCTGCACTGTGTCCTCTGTGTCTCCGCCATTCTTCATTATTATGCATCATTCCAGTAGCATCCTATTGCTGATGCCTGGACCCTCCCTGCTGCCAGCCCTTCTCTAAGCATGTGACCTCTCTCCTTACAATCCGCAGATCTTCCGAAAAGGTTGCATCTTCCCCAATGCTTTTTAAAGGATCTATTTATTTTAAAAAATGCAAGAGTCATTCTCAAAATATATGATTCCTGAGGAATGCAAGTGACAACTTCCTCTCTTCCATTCCTTGTATTGCTGTCTCCTAGCTATCTGAGCTTTAGTGCAATGGCCAGTATAAGTCAGCCGCATTGGTTGTCTCCTCTGGCTGGTGGAGTTCAGAATGTGGACTTTTAAAAACCAGAGCCAGGATAAGACAAACTTGGTAATCCAAATTGGCCATGGCATGGCAGTTTTTTTCACCTACCCCAGACTGGCAAGGGAGGGACAGGTGTTCAGTAGGTTTCTGCGCGGGTAAATAGACTATCGTAGAATGCCAGATGCGGGGGAGAACCAGATTGCAAGTACATATGTCTTCTTGTTGTTTGTTCTCCCTGAGGCATCTGGTGGGCCACTATGAGATACAGGATGCTGCACTAGATGGGCCCTTGGCCTGATCCAGCATGGCTCTTCTTATGCAGGTTTCGAATTCTCCAATTTTCAAGGAGCAGTCCTAACCAGCTTTCTAGCACCGGGGTAAGGGTGATGAAGCTCCGAGGTGAGGGAACAAACATTCCCTTACCTTGAGGTGGCCTCCGTGACTACTACTACACTGCAGGATGCAGAACATGCCCCTCTGGCACAGCCAGGTCAGTGCTAGAAACGTGGTTAGGACTGCACCCTCAATCAAGTTTGGAACAGCCTACGCAAACTGCTATTTCCTCTGTCTGGAAAACAGAATATTTGCGATGGAGGATGACACACCCGGAACTGGGCAAGGCTCATTAGAAATATCATATTTAGTGAATGGAAATGACGTGCATAAGCATCCACCATGACTTTTCCTGCTGGAGAACAACAACAACAAAAACCCTCTGTTCCCTTGAGAGGGGAAGGAGGCAACTGGAACCAGAAAGGGCTTCCTTAGAAGAGCCTTTGTTAGCCTCCTGTTAAACAGGAATGATGCTCCTCAACATGATCAAGAATGTTATTTCCAATGAGGGAGCATGGCATTTATTATTTCCTCTGCTTCCTCATACAATTTGGGAGACAGAGGAGATCAACAGCCCACTCTGGTTCTGCTCCAATGGTGCTGCATCATAAAAGCAATGGTGCCACTGTGTGACTCAGAGCCACAGGCACTAATGGCCAGAGGCCCCACACTCATGCCAATGGCTCTCAGATGCCAACCTGGTGCAGGTAAGGTGGATGACTCAAGAGTGGGAGGGCAAGGATCTGGGCAGGGAATGGGGCAGAGAGGGGTGATTCAAGGGCAGAAGGGGGGATCCTACCCCCATTTTTCCAGCACAGCATGTCCCCTGCCTGTCCTTGGAATTATGCCAGATAAATAGCCAATGTAGTTCAGAGCAGACCCATTAATGGCCAGGAAGCCTACAGAGAAATGAGTAAAAAACATGTTTACTTACCTCTCTGGGGCCATCTGTTCACCACCACCCCCATAGCATGCAGCAGTGTGTCTGCACTGCATAGAATGGTGGGGGATAGAATTGGGGCATAATGGAAATGAAGCCTGGTGTGGCGTGGGGGTGGAGTGGCACACAGGGGTGGGGAAACAGTGGAGGGGGCAGTTTGCCCCCCTGTCCCTGGGCAGCCCATTGGCTGGGTCCCCAACTGGAAGGGAGAAAAATAGATGCCACTCAGGATGTAGCGATGAGGAGATCAGGACAAAGAATGGAAGCTCGTCAAGATCAGTTGAGAAAAGTCCATTTCACCTTCCCAATTAGCAGGCTTCAATTTTTGAAACTGAGCTTCAAAAAGATATAACCTTTTTTCTTTAATAAAAAAAACACAGCTGTTGAATTTGATTTAATTTGACAAATTTGACTTGTTCACCCAACACTACTAGGAACATATGTGCACGTCATATTTGTGTTAATAGAGAATGCTTCATCCATGAATCTACCATTTCACCGATTCTTTACCATGATGTAGTAAGACTGTGCCTCCATGGAGGCAATAATGGATCTCTCTTTTATTGCTATTATTATTGTGAAACCTGGCATTTACACTGGCTCTCTCCTTTCTAAGGTTTGCTTTTTTATCATTTCTTGGGTCCTTTCTAAGCTACGTATTGATAAAAGACAATACTGATTTGGGAGTACTCTTAGATCCACCTAGTCAATTCCTTCTTTCAGGATGACAAGTGAGGACCGCAAAGGACTGTGATCCATGAATTGGTTCATATGAACAGAAACCTGGGTAGGGTTAGAAAAATTGGTACTGATGATGGATCTGATATAAAATCCCATAACCGATATGAGAAAGCAAGAACGAGAGCTTATAAAATGGCATAGAACTGCAAAGACGAATGAGAGACACAAACTGGCGGGGGGGGGGAAGATAAGGAGCCCTGAGAAGTGCATCAGAAACATTTTTAGTGAAGCAACAAAGCAAAACCCACACTGGTCATTCTCTTCATGTGATTCTTGACTGATGGATGTTAATGTGGTGATTGGAAAGAGGTAAGAGGGAAGCAGCTCTTGTATCATAGTGGTAATGGATGTAGGGGGTCCTGAGTCTGGTAGAGATGGTGTAGATATTGGAGCCAAAGGAGTTCAGCTAAGCAAATACTACTGCTGAGATGCTGGTGAATACGTTTGACCAAAACAGAGGTGGGCACAGTTCTTGAGAGTGACCCTGCCTTGATATGGCTTGGACCATATCCAAGTTTAAGGTTTCCCCCTCTCCTTTCCCAAGCCAAGCCTTCCTTTGATGAAAAGAAGGGGGTCTTTTCTGAACCAAGATCCTGGGATGATTTTAAGAGGAAACGATGACCTCTGACTGACTCAGGGCACAATCCTAACCAACTTTCCAGCACTGGCGTAATTGTACCAATGGGGCCTATGCTGCATCCTGCAGTGGAATAGTACTCATGGAGGCCTTCTCAAGGTAGGGGAAAGTTTGTTTCCTCATCTCAGAACTGCATTGCCCTTACCCTGGTGCTGGAAAGTTGGTTAGGATTGCGCCCTTAGAATGGCATATGAATCTAGTTAGGGGCGCAATCCTAACCAACTTTCCAGCACTGACATAGCTGTGCCAGTGGGGTATGTGCTGCATTCTGCAGTGGAGTAGTAATCACAGAGGCCTCCTCAAGGTAAGGGAATGTTTGTTCCCTTACCTCAGAGCTGCATTGCCCTCATCCCGGTGCTTGAAAGTTTGCACCCTAAGTTTCAGGATCTCCTGCAGGAAAAAGTAGAACCTAATTGATCAATTGCTTTTGTCTCTTCTACCCCTTCCCTCCAACAAGAGTCTTCTTTCAACTTGTGGGAGGAGGGCTCTAGGGGGCTGAAATGGTGACTGCTAGATCCTGATGCTGCTGAAGCTACTGCGTGTGTCAGCTCGAGGTAAGGGAGCATTGCTCCCTTACCAGAGGCAGATCTAAGGGAGGGCAAAGCTCTTAAGTTTTGCAAGAAGCCTTACCTTGCAGTGGAAATCACTCCTCTCCTGCACAGTTTTAGCCAATCCTCACAGGGAAAAGCAACATCTTGGCGTAGCATACTGGCTACAGCAGCAAGGGAGAGGCGGGATTTACATGACAGGGTAAGGCTTCTTGCAACACTTAGAGCTTTGCCCTCCCTGTATCTGTCCCTTACCTGGGTAATTCCATTGTGGCACCAATGGGTTTCCTCGACTCTGCATCTGGCCCATTTTGGGCTACTCAGCTAAGGAGGAGGGTTAGGATCTGGAAGTAGAGGCTGCCGTAGTCCCTGCCCCCTTGCGGGCATGATCCTCCCTTCCTCTGCCCTGATTCACCCACTCCCCACCTTCCCCCCCCCGAGAATGCTTACTATTGGCCAGTGGTATAGGAGCACCAGCCAGCTGTCCTCCCAGTGCTGAGGCCCACTGTTGTAGTTCCCAACTCCCTGGGTGCCATAAACATGCTTTATGGCACATTGACACTTGAAGCCGGCAGTACAAGCATACCACCTGCAGTATGTGCTCAGGATTGAACCCTTGCAGACTTAGGCACAGAAAGCAAGAATCTTTGACCTGTGAACCTTTGGCCTCAGATAATCTCATCAGAGTAAGTAGGTAAGGAGTGATTGCTGTGGCAGGCATGAAAGGTATTAGTACAGTAGAATGTCCACACATATCCCTGCAATAACCCTGCAAATGAGCTAAATCTACCTCCTTCCCTCCTAATAGGAGTGGAGAAGATGAGACAACCCTTGCAGTCTTTCCCTCTGGCTTCCTTACAATGCATCCTCTGTAGCTCTGGGCAGTTGTGGTGTCAACGTTTCAAAGTCCCTTGATGGGAAGCACTTGATAGCCAGAGACATCTCACTGTCAGGAAGAATATTGTGGAGGTTCAGCTCCATTTTCTCTTTCATTTCATCATTTCTCTCTTGGTTATCACGAAAAGCTGGGCAAATAGTGCATAATGAATCATTCATTAGATTAATTTCTTAAATTTATTCTCCCTTCCAAATCATTAGGGTCCAGATGCAGCAAGCTCCACGGAGGCTGGAGAAACAAAGTCACGTGTTCCGTGAAATGCTTGTGGTGAGCTGGGCTTTTTCTCCTTCGAAGTTTGCCTGTCTTGATTAATATTTGTTACGCAGAAGCAATACACTCCTGATCTGTGGCTGGTTTGCGAGGCAGACAGTTGCAATTATTTGGCTGAGGTTTGATCGGATACCATGTTCACATGGTTGTTCAGAAACCATTTTCACAACCCAGTAGGTTTAACCCAATAGATCGATTTCCTGGTAGTTATGCTTAGAATTCAAAATCTGTTTTATAGACACAAGTCACACTAGTGCACTTCTCTCTCCATTTTTAGAAAGTTGTTTTCAGTTGTTTGTTTGCTATGAGTTTCTCAAAAACCAGTCTGCCATTCACCCTCCAGTGTCCCAAAGCAGCATTTGCAATATTGATCCAGGTTGTTACCATCTTAGTCAAAGCCCCCAACACTCAATTGCAATCCAGCTGGAGCTTCTGTTTAGTGCTAAGCTCACCCCGCCTCCATTTTCACCATCCCCTGGATAGTTCTATGTCAAATGGAGTGGGGAAAGGTATGTTGGACTTCGTCTTGGTCCCAAGGAGCATAGCACAGTTGAGTTTTGCTGCTGGAAGTGGATTTATTCTTTAGTATGGTCTACAGAGTCCCACAAGTCTGCAAGCCTCTCCCCTCACTGGCAGCCTTGTCCCACTACTCCTTACACTGAACCCTTATTCATGAGTCCAAGATTGCCCAGGAGAAACGAGTGTGCCCACTTAGAGTTACCACTTAAGGTGGGCATGACCAGCCCTATGGAGTAAGGTGGAGTTAGGCAAAGGCTTCCACCTTAATTTCCAGAGTCTCCAACCTCAGAGCTCAGGAGGAGTCATTCTTCCCTGTTCCTAGCTCTTCCTCTTCTCTGGACCCTGCCATGTTGTCTTCCTCTCTTGCTGCTCCAACTATCCTTTTGCTCCAGCTCAGGCATTGGTTTCTTCACACATCCCCAGTCCCACTTCCTCGCCTTCTCTTGTTCCACCTTGTCCTCATGCGAACCTTTCTCCATTCACCATGCTCTTCTCTCACTCCTTTGTTCATGTTCCCATTTCCCCTTTCTCTGTCCTGCCTTCTTTTCTCACCTCCTTACCCTTCAGCCTGCCTCTTTTAAAGCTCCCATCCTCACTTGCCGCCCCCCCCCCCCCGCTCATTCCAAGCAGCTTCCTTGGTCAGCCACTTTTGCTGCCACTGATGGCTGAGATGCCCAGATATGATGTCTTCCAAGGATGCCTCAGACCCGCCCAAACCCAGCAGGCCGGAAGGAGCATGCATGAGCTGTGTGGCTTCCCCAATGGGACCAGAACACCACACCACCACCCCATCTGCAGGAAGTGAAAATTGAGGGGCAGCGTTCAGCTACTTTCACAAGATAAAATGGGGCATAGTAATGGCGGCAGTTGCCTCCTCCTTGTAGTAAACAGCTGACACCTCCATTTTTTCTTCCTAGAATACCACTTTCTAGAAAGTTCTTCCTAGAAAGTTGCCTTGCAACGGGTCAGATCCTTGGTCCATCTTTATTCAGTTCTCTGTAAATTATTTAGCTATTCTTAATAATAATCTAGCTCAGTATGGTTGACACTGACCCACTGGTATAGCTAATGGAAGTGTAGCCTGGTATAGAGGGCAAAATGATGCTCCGGAGGTGATGTCACAACAAAAAGCGACATCACAGTTGCATTTTCATTTTCTTTTTTTCTTTCAGCCACAACTTTGGATATAATGAAGATATTACACTCAGATTTGTTTCATTGTATTCTGCATGACATTCTGCACCAAATGGTATATGACATGATGGCATTATTCATACATACCAAGGTTTTCACAATTTTGGCCAATTTTCAAGCTCAGCTTGTTGCCCCCTTAAAGCTTGTTGCCCGGTGCAATTGCACCCCCCTGTACTTCTTTAGCTATGCCCCTGCACTGACCATCAGTCAGGGCTCCAGGCAAGAACCTCTCTCTGTTCTGCCTGGCAATAGAAGAATTGAACCTAGGACTTGCCGTTTGCAGAGCAGAAGCCCCTCCAGTGAGTTATGGCCCCTCCCATGTCATCATGCAGCATCATTCCAGGGAGCATTTTGGGGGAAAATTGTGGCCCTGGGAAGGACAGATGCCACTGTGAAACTGACAATGGCAAAAAAGGGGGGGAGCCAATGAACAAGGTAAGCCAGATTTGCCCCCCTTCTTCCTGTTCCCCATTTAAATTCATAGGAATCCTATGAATTCCTTCTAGATAAGCTCTTCCAAGAACAGCTTTGTAATATTTATTATTAACTGTTTAATATTAACGAAAATGCTCACTATTATGATGGGTAGGGTGCATGTGGATGGAAGGCCTGTAATTTGCGAGGCAAGAAGCCAGGAGACAAGTTACACCCCCTGCAGTACTGCTGACAAGTGGGGGGCAGCCCTCCTAGTGTTCCATGGATGGAAGGTAGTGCTTGAATTTTGCCTCCACAGCCTTCTTAAACGCAGTATTTCATTTTTTTGTGCAATATTTCTTTTCCACTTTCCCCAGCATGTGGTCAAAATAGCTCCCAACAGAGAAGTAAAATGAAATAAAATAAAACGGTAATCTATAATTAATACAGACAGAAGGCAGCTGCAATCCTATGCACGCTTCTCTGGGATGAGCTTCTTTGAACATGGTTCTCAATACGCAGGCAGGCAGCTGGGGCGGGAAATGGACCAGCGCTTTAAAAAAGACACTCAGGTTAGAAATCCTAAAGACCTGACAAAAAAGGAGGGGTTCCCACCCCTTCCAGAATACAGCAAAGGTGAACAATTCTTCAGTTCCACTCTCCCCAACTTTGGGGCCTACTCTAGTAGGCTCAAGTAGTAGTTATGGGGGACAAAGGGGAAGCACTCACGAGTGGCTGCCTGTTTCCTGGTGACCCCATGTTCAGGTCTTCTGTAAGGATGCCAAGATAATGTCTGTGACTCTAAGGGTCCAATCCTAAGCCAGAGCAACATCAGAGGCCCCAGTGCTGCCTTGGCAACCGTTGCTATGTGAGTGCCGGAAGGCACTCCACTGCCCCCAGTAACCATGCAGTGCTGGTGGCGAGATCAGAGCTGCGCCCAGTGGTGTCATTCTATAATGAAGTGCCGGAACGGTGGGCGGGACTTACCGCGTGATTGGCTGCGCGGTTCTGACGCGTCGCCACCGTTCCGAGCCCCGTGCGGGCACCCCTGGCTTCGGAGGGGGTGCCCGCTTGCCTGGGTGGCGCGCTGGGTGCTGCAGAGAGCCGCGGAGGGGCGCGCCACCCGGAAGAAGCCCTCCGCGGCAGAACAGCACGCAGCGACGCGTCGCAGGGCCCCTGTCAATCAAGGGGTAAGTCCCGCCTGCAATCCGGCACTTCATTATAGAATGACACCACTGGCTGCGCCTCAACACCAGAAGGAAGTTGAGCTCCCAGTGAAGGAAAATTTTTTGGGATGGGGGAAGGGGGCAGAAGGGGGCACAATGGGGCAGGGGGGGAGGCGTTCTGCCCCCTTCCCCCCATCAGTCTTGGGAGGAGGTGGGGACAGCGACTGAGGCTGCTGCCAAATCCTAAATCCCTCCCAAGCCACTGAGCACAACACGGGCCTGGTCGGTTCTGTGCTTGCTAAATAGCAGACGCAGATCCAAGGAGACCCATTGGGGCCAGTGGAGTTCTACACAGGGTAAGGGAACAAATATTCCCTTACCTTGAGAGGACACTCTGGCAGCTGCTCAGGCCCTGTGGGATACAGCGGCAGCCATTTTGGCTAGGATTGGGCTGTCCACTTCTATATGCATACAGAGTGCTGTTAAATATTCCCTTCCTGATGCTGCTGTTTCTACATGTAAGATTTAGCCCCAGAGGCCAACGTCCATCAGAGGGCCCATGCAGCCAGGCTGCCCCTTGAACCTTCCGTACCAGAGGTAGCACACAATGCGTCATCAAGGTGGGGCAGGATCCTGGTCTTGGCACTGGTCTAGCTTAATGCTTTTAAAATCCATTTTCTGTTGTCCAAGTTATAGTTCATTCTTCCTCCAAGGAAACCAGGCCAAAACAGACGTCATCCATTCCCCTCCCGGCTTAATTCTTAGATCAAACCTATGTGGCAGGTAGGCTAACCGGCATCATGCCTGGTCTAAGGTCACCCAGTGAGCTTTATGTGGGGATATGAACCAAGATCTATGCAGTCCTAGTCTGACACTGGTGGAGCTGGAAAAGGTGCAGAAGAGAGCAACGAAAATGATCACTCAGCTGGGGCACCTCCCTTAGGAAGAAAGACTGCAGTATTTGGGGCTCTTCAGTCTAGAAAAAAGGCGGCTGAGGGGGAACATGATGTACAAAATTCTGCATTTTATGGATAGCGTGGATAGAAGGATGTTCTTTTCCCTCTTTCACAATACCAGAACCAGGGGACATCCACTAAAATTGAGTGTTGTGAAAGTTAGAACGGATAAGAGGAAATACTTTTTTACCCAGCGGGTAATTAATCTGTGGAACTCCTTGCCACAGGAGGCGGTGATGATGTCTAGCCTAGATGCCTTTAAAAGGGGATTGGACATTTCTGGAAGAAAAGTCCATCGTGGGCTATAGGCCATGATGGGTTGTGCAACCTCCTTATGTTAGAAGTAGGCTACTTTAGAATACCAGGTGCAAGGGCGTGGCAGCAGTATGCAGGCATCTTGTTGTCTCATGTGTTCCCTGAGGCATGTGGTGGGCCACTGTGAGATACAGGAAGCTGGACTAGATGGACCTTGGCCTGACCCAGTGGGGCTGTAGGGGGCAGTCACAGAGGCCTTCTCAAGCTAATGTTCCTTTTTTTCAGGGCTGCATTGCTGCCACACCGGCACTGGAAAGTTAGATAGGATTGGGCCTTAAATGCCTGTAATTTTCTGCCAGCAACCATGCATCAAGACATCTGCATCTTACCTTTTTCCACTGTCACCATGTAAATTCCCTCTTGTACCTGCATTCCAAATGGAACCTTTTCACTGATGTAACCTTTTCAAATGGAACCAAATGGAACCTTTTCACCTATGAGTACATGTCTGAAGAGGAGCATCTGGTTCTGGTGGCTGTCAATGAGAAATGCTGTGGAGAATCTTGACTAGCCATCAGTGTATTTACCTTAGAATGACAGATGCAAGGGAGTGGCAACAGAAGGCAGGCAGTCTGTTTAGTTGCCTTGTGTGCTCCCTGAGGCATCTGGTGGGCCACTGTGAGATACAGGAAGCGGGACTAGATGGGCCTTTGGCCTGATCCAGCAGGGCTTTTCTTATGTGCTTATGACACAGGAACACTAACCCACCCTGTCCTTCACCAAACAGGTTTTGCTGTTTGAATATCTGCTGGATATGGAGCAGCTGATGTTCCCAGAGGGCTGTCTTCTTCTTCTCCTGCCTGGAATTGGCATTCCTCAGAGAAAGCAGGTCTGCATTCTGCCCAGCATGAGTCAGTCCTAAGCACTTGCAGCTAACTTGATTTTACCAGCAGACTGAGCAAACTGTCTGCCATGGATTGATCTCATTTCTGAACATTGCATGATTTGTCAGTGCCTCTTGTTATGGATCCAGGGGTGCTGATTCCACTTTTTCAGATCCAAACATCCAGCCATTAAACAGGCTCTTGCTTTGCCTCTCTTTTCCAAACCAAGCTTTGCTTCCTTCAGGTCCATCCATGATGCCTGCACTCCCTCTGCTGGGTTCTCTCTCTCTGTGCAGCCTCGTTCAGCAGCAAGTCCTTTAAGACCTTAAGAAATCTGGGTTGCTCTGATTGGAAGGTCTTGAATACACTGGTGACCTGTGGGGACTTTTCCTGAGTTGCTGCCTTTTATTTTTATGGGACTATGCCTGCATATGCAGTCATGGACAGTATATGCTTTGATATACTGATATACAGATTTGCCATCATGGATCATCATCCATATACTGCATGGGCCATATAAACATTGGACATTGTTTTCTTTGAAAGTCAGGTCAAGCCCAATAACTTTGCCTGCTCAGACTGTAAACCCTGGGAACAGAAGATAATCCCATGATGCAGCCTCCAGCTTCCAACATCACTTTCGGTACACCTCCTGTTTTGTCTTTGCATTTTGAGTTGTCCCCACTAAGGGTCAAATCAGTGGTGTCATTCAAATGATTTAGGAACAGGAACTCACTTTTGATTGGCACTTGTCGGGAACCCGGAACCAGCCACGGAGCCCATTAGGATCCGGAACGCCCGTTCTGGTCCGTTCCCCCTGAATGACATCACTGCCTTCACCCCCCCCCCAGGAATCTGGAGTCTCTCCCTTTAACCCTCTGAGTGCCGGCCAACCAAGAAGAAAAGCTCTTTGCAGAGGAATTGGGAGGGGGGAGGAGGGAGAGTGAAGTGGGTGGAGTCAGCCCTAATTTTAACTAGTGGAACTGAGTTCCCCCGCGTTCCCCCTGCATGACATCACTGGGTCGAATCCTATCCAACTTTCCAGTGCTGGTACAGCTGTGCCAATGGGACATGTGCCACATCCTGTGGTAGGGGGCAGTCACAGAGGCCTCCTTAAGCTAATGTTTGTTCCCTTTCTTCAGGGCTACATTGCTGCCGCACCGGCACTGCAAAGTTGGATAGGATTGGGGCCTAAATGCCTGTAATTTTCTGCCAGCAACCCTGTATCAATTCAACTGCATCTTACCTTTTTCCACTGAGTATGTGTCACCATGAAAATTCCCTCTTGTACCCATATTTTGAATGGAACCTTTTCACTGATGTAACCCCCATTCCAATGTGCTGTAACCGCCTGACATCCTCTTCACATCTGAATCATTAAACTGTATTTGCATCCTGGTTGTGAGGTATCCCTTGTACATCTGCATTTAGCTGGGTACCATTAAGCTGTTTGGCTCAATCCCTTAGGCAACAGCAAGGTAAATTTAATGTTCCCATTTAAGCAAAACACAGCCAATAATGACTTGGCACACCAGCCATCTGGTCATGGTGCTAAAATTGCCCCGAGGTGGGGGTGGGGTGGGGGGGAGACCCACACTCCTCAGTTTACAATGTACTGAACTGCATGGAAACAAATCTTGCATTCATTCAGGAATTTGGCTTCAAGTGGTTGTTTGTGGAATGGTTTGTTTCTGTGTTATGGCCTCATACTTTGGCTCTCTAGGTGCGGTTTTTTGTGTGTGATATGTTTTCCAAAATTTCTTGATTAAAATAGCAAATTGTAGTGTTACGTGTTTTTATTCTGCAGGCTCAATCCAAGTTCTCATTTTTATTAATTTTCAATGTTTTAAAAGTGTACTAGGCTGCTGATTCAGGTGCTACAGTGTCAGCAGACGCAGCCACAATGTTATTTCTAATTGGAAAAGTAGTCTATTTAAATTTCTGGAAAATATCTTAAACACCAAAATGCAGTGTTTTGTGCTTTTATTCAGATATCTGAACTGCCAAAAGGCAGTGGTTAATGCCCAAAAAGCTGTTTTCAACAACAACAAAAAACAACCCACCCCTGTCTATGTGTCTATAAAAAAATAACATTCAAATCACCTCCTTACCCTAAACTTGCAAAGCAGAACACAAAAAAAGTGAGTTTTGAGATCTTTTTAAATGCATATTTGGGGAGCGGGGACAAAACAGCTCAGCCACAGAGGAAGATGCAATTTCTGAGTTTCTACCTTATTAAATTTCCCCAGTCTACCTGCCTGTCCATCAAACAGTCCTGCAGGAATGAGGCTGCTTGCAGAAGCTTAGGAAGCTAAGATGGACTAGACCACTGCAAATATAATGGCATAGGGCCGATATGACCAACCTCCTGAGGCTTAGAGGGGCAGATTCCCTCCCCCTCCAGCCTGAAACAGGAATAATTCCATTTAAAGAAATCTTCAGGATGTAGAGTTTATTAATCCAGTTCACTACAATCACAAGCGGTACCTGCTTGATTGTTTGCACTGAAAGTACCTGGCTAATTCCCTCATTCATGTGACAAAGGGATTCATACACGGTAAATGGGAGCTCAATGTAATTGTGCCATCACAATTCAGGCTGTTCTCAGTAGGATGTGGGGTTATTACAGAAAGCCGACTTACTGAAATAAATATTGTGTAGTAATTCCACAGAGACAAAGTGGGACAAGGTGCGAACTTTATTGGTGCCAAGACAGGGACAAGAGCTGAGAATGCCATTTAGTAGAGAAAAAAATGTCACTTGTGAATTTTGTCAATGTGAAACAGAAAAAAAAAAGACCGTTTCTAATTGAATATACTTTTCTGCCTGTGTAGCTTGGATTTAGAAATGGCTTTCTTCCTCTTTCTGGCTCACATTATCAACATTCACAACATGCACATCTTAGTCAATGTCGCTTTTTCATTCAATTTACCGGCACAGGAAATGCAAAGGGCTAATTTCGGCGTTGTGTGAGAAAGTGGTTGGAAAGCTCTTGGAGCGTGTTTGCAAGAAGCTGAGCCACCCAGGCCTGTGTGTCCTGACTCAGACATAAATCCCAGGGAATTCACTGGGACTTCAGCCCCAGTAAGCTCGCCGAGGGTTGCAGCCTTAGTCTCACTGCTGAAAACATATCCAAGGTGACAACGTGGAGAACAAATACACCTGTGACAAGCTAAGGCCCGGTTTTCACTTTTGGCTTTTAGTTGTCTTGTTCTAGGCTAGGGCCCAAAGGCAGTACCAGGAAACTTGGCAGGCATCCAGGCAGGTGAGCAGGACCACAGACACGTTACACGGCCAATGTTTTATTTCTATTTATTTCTGATTGATGCAACATGGGCAGGAGACAATCATTTAGATCAATCATGTGGGCTTGGTCTGAATGCCTGCTTGGAGAAACAAAGGGCCAGTCCAGGGCTGTGACTATGAGAGGGGGCTGTTGGCATGAGGCCACCCTCTGATCTTAAGAGCACAATCCTAACCGGGAGTTAGGCCGGCATAACTAGGCTAGCAAAGTTTGGCCGGCTCAAGGGACACCGTAAAGCGCGTTCGGACCGTTCTTGGAGTCAGGGAGGATGGCACATGTCTGTGTGCTGGCTTCTCTGACTCCGAGAGCGGTCCAAGTATACTTTATGGTGTCCCTTGTGCTAGCCTAACTGTGCCAGGGTAACTCCAGGTTAGGATTGTGCCCTGAGTCATGCAGTCAACTCCCCCCCCCCCACACACAATTTTATTAGCCTGGAATTCAAATTGGGATGGAGCTATTTACAACTTTGGTGGCAATCCTATCCACACCTACCTGGAAGTAAGTACCATTGACTATAATGGGACTTACTTCTGATAGGCTTGGGCTCTTAAATGCGAATGTAGTTTTCAGGCCTCCCAAATGAAGCAGGTGTGCTTCCATTCCCCCCTTCTCTGTACTTGCAAAGCGCACACCATGCAGCCTCCTAGGTCAGCACTTCTTCTGTTGAAATGAACAGAAGGCGGGCAGAGGCTGCAGGCATTGGACTTCTGAGTTCAAGGAAAGGGCAGGCAGGCTCCCTGCTCACTCGGTACTTCAAAAGCACAAGTTATTTAGAAGTGATGTGGTACCAAGGCAGCTTTCCCCCCTACTTTTTGCTTTCAGCCGCACTGGAGGAAGAAGAAGGCTGCTGCTGCTGCGAGCCAGAGGCATAGGAAGGGTGCTGCGGGGGGGGGGGAAGGTGAGCATGGCAGGTGCTAGCTGTGGTTGGGCACAGTGGCGTGGAAAACCCCATATGCTTTTCGGGGGGACCACCCTCCCTTGCGCTCAGATCGCTCCTAAATTGAGCGATTCTGGGCACAGGGAGGTGTGGCCAGGTGATATATGGGGGCAGGGCAGCCACGCTGGGGGCATCAATCAATCAATCACTAGTATTTATATACCGCTTTTCAACACAAAGTTCACAAAGCGGTTTACAGGCAAATAATAACATTAAAGTTAAATGGCTCCCTGTCCCAAAAGGGCTCACAATCTAAAAGAATGGAGAACACCACCAGCAACAGCCACGAGAAAGACACTGCGCTGGGGTGATGAGGGACAATTGCTCTCCCCCTGCTAAATATAAGAGGACACCACTTGAAAAAGTGCCTCTTGCCCAGTTAGCAGGGGCATGGTGACATCGCTCTGCCCCAGGCATGCTGGGACATGCTGTCCATCAAGGTACAGCTCTGCTGTGATCTTTTTCCTGCTTGCTCCCAGGAAGTCGATAGAAATGCCCAGTAGAGTGGTAGGCTAGAGAGGACAGCTCATCCATTCACCGTCCCTCTACAGTGGTATTCCTATGGGGGGAGGAACGCTAAGTGTTGCAAGAGCCTGAGCTCCTGTGTAATGCGGCCCCTCCCCCTCGCCTTCGGAGGCTTTGCTCTCCGAGGCTTGAATGGCTCTAAAAGCGAGGGGGAGGAGCTCAGGCTCCTGCAACACTTAGCGTTTTGCCCCCCCCGTAGGAATGCCACTGCCCCTCCAACAGTGCTGCTCTATGCAAATGCTTCAAGTGGCCTGGTGGCTAGGGTTACCAGATACAAACTGGGACAGGGTGCCTATACTTTTAGCTCAGGGATGAACGGAGCCCCGAGTGCGCCCATGGCAGGGTGACGAAACCACGCCCCCAGCACGTCACCCCGCCTCCGTGCGTCGCCCAGCCACACCTCCCTGCACCCGGAATAGCTCCATTTTGGAGCGGAACGGATGCGAGGGAGGGTGGTTGGGCCAGATACCACGCTAGTTAGTCCGCGGACTCTGCACAATGGCACCCCGCCACTGCCATGCGCCACCCATCCTTCCTTTGCCTCTGTGCCTGTGCCTGTGCCTCTCTCTCTCTCTCTCTCTCTCTCTCTCTCTCTCTCTCTCTCTCACACACACACACACACACACACACACACACAAATACACCTCACTTGAAAATTCAAACTACTAACACTCACAAAAGGAATATAGCAATGTGTGTCATTCAAAGTGCAGTTAGGGAGAGTTTCTTCAAAAGAGGATCTAACTATCTTAGGACAATATTGCCATGTTGTTTTCCTGCCAGCGGTATATTTATAACCTTCAGCCCATTTGGCCTGCGCCCCCTCCCCCCCACAAATTTTATAAGCTAGGATGAGGAAGGGCAAGAATGCAGGTTCATGACCATACACATCCAAAGGTCGTGTCCACAGAGCCATAACGAATGAAAACTGAGCCCGGGGCAAGAAAGTATTTTGCACCCCCCTCCCTGCCTTGGGAGCCTGGGAGCTTTCCTGCCGACTGAGTAGCCCAGAGCCTGAGCAAGGCTCAGAGACAGAGCAGGTGCTTTGCATGCAGAAGGTCCCAGACCTGCTTGGGGGGGGAGAGTGAGAAGCCCCCCCCATGCGCCTTCCTCTCCGCCCTGCATTTTCTACACACTGCCCACATTTTCCACTCCATTCCGCTGGGCACTGCTAAAAGGCCCCCCAGCTGAGGGGAAAGGGACAATGCAGTGCCTTCTTCCGCTTGCCCCATCTTGTCTGTGGAGCTGAAACTCTTCTCGCCCTGCCGCTGCAAGAAGCCGACCGTGGCCACGGCTCCAGCTCCCCCGCAACAGCCAGAACGCCAGGGGAGCTCCTGACCGAGTGCGGGGCATGCTGCTGGCGGTGAGGGGGAGCAGCCAGGCTGACTCGACGTGAAAGGCACTGCTTGCCTGCAATCCACAGTGGCAGCATCCCGGGGAGCCAGCGGCCTGCTGGAGAGAGGCGAACTTTGCTGCCAGCGGACCATTACACTTTCACTCATAAGAACATAAGAAGAGCCCTGCTGGGTCAGACCAAAGGCCCATCTAGTCCAGCTTCCTGTATCTCACAGCGGCCCACCAGGTGCCCCAGGGAGGCATGAGACAACAAGATGCCTGCATCCTGTTGCCACTCCCTTGCACCTGGCACTCTGAAGTAGCCTACTACTAATGTAAGGAGGTTACAACCCATCATTGCCTATAGCCCACGATGGACTTTTCTTCCAGAAATCCGTCCAATCCCCTCTTAAAGGCATCCAGACCAGATGCCATCACCACCTCCTGTGGCAAAGAGTTCCACAGATTAACTACCCGCTGGGTAAAAAAGTACTTCCTTTTATCTGTTTTAACTCTCCCAACCCTCAGTTTTAGCGGATGCCCCCTGGTTCTGGTGTTTTGAGAGAGGGAAAAGAACATCCCTCTATCGATTCTATCCCTACTCCCAGATCACTAATCAAAGAGAGGGGGGAGGCACGTTGCAGGGTGGAGCTGGGGAAAATCCTGCGCCCCCTTTAATTCAGCGCCTGGAGCAGGTACTTCTCTGGCCCTAGTTTTGGTACTGCCTGTCCATACCCTCAAATTGCAGAAGCTGAACAGATCCACAGGACAAGCATATGCTGAGGACACATCAGCTGGAACTGCCAGTGCAGAGGCCCGGTCATGCCAGATGCAAGCAATTTATCTGCCCAGTGCCTTGCAAACTGCTCACAACGGGCTTCTGCAGGATCTTCTGACCCTACAAATGAGGCCAGGTGCATGTAACCCCCTATCTGTCAAAATAGCCCCACTGCTCGGCTCTTTGCAAATGCAATGATGGTGGAGAAATATGTATTTTTTCATTGCCACACAATATTCCTTAAAATGGGATCTACCCTACGTGTGGCTGGACAGGAACAGATGCATACCTAGAGGGGGGTCACAGCACTAAGATGTGCAAGCAGCCGCTCCCCCTCCTCTTCGGAGCCATTCGGAGCCAACATAGCCTCTGTTTTGCTCTAGCCACCGGGAATGGGTCTGAGTGGAGGGGGAGTGGCTGCTTGCAAAACTTAGTGCTGTGACCCCCCCTCTAGATAAACCTCTGGATGTGAGTCTTCTTGCCACCGACCAAGTTGTTTCATGGCCAGGAGCTACTCAGAAAACCGAGGAGCCAACTTGGCTCTGTGAGTAGGAAGAGGGTGCTCAGGAGAGATCGTGGCAACAACTCTGGCCAATTTCCTTTTCCAGAGGCCAGCCAAGGACTATCAGCGGGACTGTCCACAATCATGGCAGGAAATTTTCCTTTGGACACAAAGATATAGATATTTGAGTCCAAAGCAACATCAAAGGGCTGGCAGCTTTTCCTACAGAGGGACATGCATTTCAAATAGCAGATTGTACCGTGTCGCCAATGGCTTATATTTGCAGTTTAACCCCCTGTGTTCTTTGGTCACACAGCTCATTCACAATTCAGCTGCAAATATTAGCATTCATACCAACCGCTTACTCTATAAACTGTGCAGTAATTATCTACTTGGCCAGCAGATGGCAGAGAAGTCTCATTTATAATCTATGGCACTGTCTTTTCTTTTAAGGACAATGTTACCCTCTGCAGTCATACAGGTCTTAAGCAGGGTTGGGCAGTCCATATTTTACTGAAGCATATCTAAAGCAGAACCCCACTCATCCCAACTCTCCTTGTTTCCCACATTACCCACTCCTTCTTACACCTGCCTAGCATGCTCCACTGAACCATGATCCCTTTCTCTTTTATTTATTCCACACACAAAACGAGCCCCACTGGATCAGGCAAAGGCTCATCTAGTCCAGCTTCCTGCATCTCACAGCAGCACACCAGATGCCTCAGGGAGCACATGAGACAACAAGATGCCTACATCTCATTGCCACTCCCCTGCATCCAGCACTTCGAGGTAGCCTACCTCTAAAATAAGGAGGTTGCACTAACCATCATGGCCTGTAGCCGGCGATGGACTTTAAGTCCAGAAATCTGCCCAGTCCCCTTTTAAAGGCATCTGGGCCAGATGTCATCACCACCTCCTGTGGCAAGGAGTTCCACAGATTAATTACACCCTGGGTAAAAAAGTATTTCCTTTTATCTGTTCTCACTCTCCCAAAATTCAATTTTCATGGATATCCCCTGGCTCCGGTATTTTTCATTCACATGATTCCACACACCTAAACTCTCTGACTCTTTTCCCTAGCCTAAGCACACAGAGAGACCATTAAATCCCTTCCTCCAATTCCATCCTTTGGGCAACCACTGCTGCCTTCACCCCTGCTCCCAGGCCAGTCCCACATGGCCTTTATTCCATTCTGATCTGGAAATGCAGCCTGGTTGAGATATGTCACAGACAGGTGGTAGCATGTTGAGGCTTTAGTGAACTGTACCACTTCAAGCTACAGGCAGTGGTAGGCAGGGAGGCGGAATCACCTTCTGAATGCTTTCCTCCTGTAATTACCATAATAACGGCAAGTAGTTTTCATTTCCCTGGAAGGTAGGGGTGTGTGTGTGTGTGTGTGTGTGTGTGTGTGTGTGTGTGTGTGTGTGT
>JAJKFI010000030.1:2966437-2998822 GCA_029204185.1 Lerista edwardsae
TGTGTGTGTGTGTGTGTGTGTGTGTGTGTGTGTGTGTGTGTGTGTGTCAATATGGAGGAGCTATCA
Source organism: Lerista edwardsae (assembly GCA_029204185.1). Taxonomy (NCBI): domain Eukaryota; kingdom Metazoa; phylum Chordata; class Lepidosauria; order Squamata; family Scincidae; genus Lerista; species Lerista edwardsae. The sequence continues at coordinate 2,966,504 of JAJKFI010000030.1, forward strand.
GAAGTGACATCCCTCACCTGTAGCCCAAAGAGATACAATCCAATCTTTCTCCTCCCACTGATGATTTGTATTTGTGCCTTACCCTCCTATCACCACAGTTGCTCTTCTGTCGCCATCCACCTATGCACTCTGTCCCCAGTTTTGTCTCTGCTTCCATCCCAGAAGTTGGCACAGTCAGCACACACAGCCAGCTCATATGGAGCTGTGGAATCTATGCTCTTCACATCTACTTTGTCAATTGTCCATCTAGTTGCAATTGCTGGAGGTGAAAAATAATTTCCAGCATTGTCCTTAAAACTGCAGTTCCCAAACTCCTACTCAGACTTTGGAGCAGCAGGTAAGTGCTGGCAGGGGCAGACTGGAGCTGGGGAGGGTGTCACCGCATGAAAACCAGAAGTATGCTCTGAACCTCAAACAGAGCGATTTTAAGCATCAGGGATGCTCGCAGTGGCAGGATGTGGGTCTCCCAGACCCTCCTAACAGCCAGTGCGACCCGCCCAGGTATGTTTACTAGCCTCTAGGTGCCTGCAGTGCCACAATAGCTGCCCCATCAGGATACCCATAACTGGGCCACTGGGGAATTGCCCAGTTTTGGCTCCCAATGGTGGATTACCTGCCATCTCCACATATGAAGTTGGGGCATACATGAGTAATGCTTGCACTGAACGCTACATGCCTGCTCATGACCCAGAGATAGAAATATGTTATATGAAGTTTCCTTCTGTTTTGCCAGAGCCTTAATCCCTTTTAGGGCACAATCCTAACTAACTTTCCAGTACTGGCATAGCTGTGCCTACGGGGCATGTGCTGCATTCTGCATTGGAGTAGCCGTAACAGGTAGGAGAATGTCTGTTCCTCTTACCTCAGAGCTGCAATGCCCTTACCCTGGTGCTTGCACCCTCAGGCAGCAATCCTATGCATGAAAGTAAGCCCCATTGAACACAATGGAACTTACTTCTGAGTAGACATGCCTAGGATTGGGATGTCATTCTCATCCACAGTTGCTCCAAAGGGTTTCAGGCAGGGTCCTTTCCCAGCCCTAAGTAGCAATGGCAAGGCTCAAGTCTGGAACCTTCTATATGCAAAGTAGGGGAGATGTAGCACCTCCTTAAAGAGAGCTCATAAAGAAAAGTACATGACTGGTGAAAAGGTCTTGTGAACCACATCCACTATGTGCTGAACAACCATGCTTTAAAGAAGGATGGAGTCAGACAACCAGGAACCACATAGGTAGATGCTTAAAAGTACGATATGTACCATATTTCACCCTCACTAGGCATATAATGAGCATATGCAGGGTGGCAATCATCCCCCCCACCTACGCATGTTCAGTAAATGTCTAATTTACTTCAGTACTTCAGTCCAATTTACATCAGTAAACTTTCTGTGTGTGTATGACCATAATATGCATGGTCTCCAGTTGCACATGGAAAGCCTCCATGTGTACAGTTTGCATGTGTGCCTGGAGCAAGCACATGTGTGCAGTCTACTGGACATGCATGGGGCAGGGCTTGCTGCCATGATCTCTCTCCTCCCACATGCATTCTCATGGTTAGCATGACAAGACACAGCTGCTGCCCAGAAATCCAGAGACGCAGACAACACTACGCGGAATCCAGGCAGAAGCAGCAGACACCGTCTCCCCGTATTTGTGCAGGCCCGTTTGCGCAGGTAAGCGTTTCCACTAAGTGGCTACCACACACGACTCCCCATCCTCGGAATTCACCCTAGGCATGGATGGCGCACAAAAGAAATTAGCTGCAAGTGCGTGGGAGAAAATGACATCTCCTGTGTATAAAACGATGACCTTGCTTGGAGCTGATGTGTGAGGGAGGGCTTGGAGTTTGCCAAGCAAACATTGTAATATTCTCATTTTCTCTTTGATTTGTGTGTGGGCCGGATGCATAAGCAGCTGCTCCGTACTATTAAATCTCTCACAGACAGTTGTTCCGTGTTCACATCCATCAAGCCAAGAGACGAGCGTCTCTGTCTCATTACGAACAATTTGGCTGGGCTGTGCCAAGGGCTCCTGGGGTGTTAGTTTGGCTAATGATAAATCCAAACTTCTCGCATAAGCAAGCCTTTTTCCTTCCTTTCAAGGGACGACTTTGAAGTGTCCTTGAAAGGCAGAAAGGACAAAATGGCTTCCACTAAATGTGCAACTCGCAGACATAAGAGAGCCCTGTCTCTTAGAGCGCAATCCTAACCTGGAGTTAGGCCGGCACAGTTAGGCCAGCAAAGTTTGGCCCACACAAGGGCCATTGTAAAGTGCATTTGGACCACTCTTGGAGTCAGGCAGGATGGTGCACGTCTGTGTGCTGGCCTCTCTGATTCTGACAGTGGTCCAAACATACTTTACGGTGTCCCTTGTGCCGGCCAAACTTTGCTGGCCTAACGGTGCCGGCCTAACTCCAGGTTAGGATTGTGGTTCTCAAACTTTGTAGTGCTGGAACCCACTTTTTAGAATGACCACCTGTCCAGGACCCACTGGACCTCTGGTGGCAAGTTGTGCAGAGACAAATCAATACTTCATTTCACGCATTGATTCAAAACAACTTGCCAAACGCTTGCTGTCATTGTGACGCCAGAGCCTGCTGCTTTCCTGAGAATGCAGCAATAAGTTTGGTTAATTCTCAATCGTTTTCCAATAGCAAAGTGAATCAGAAGGGGATTCTGATTCTGTTTTTTTTTTAAAAAAAGCCTGTTGACAACCTTGACACAAGCAAACAACCACATTGCCCTCCCCCTTTCCAGCATCCCATCTTCCCACATTTTCAATATGGCACCTCTAGGTGCTTTGCAACCCACCTAAAATTGGCTCACGTGAAATTGGACCCACAGTTTGGGAATCAGTGGCTTAGATCTTTTTTTCCCCTAATTACACTCACTCTCACACACACAGTCACCTACTGAGCAGGTGTGTCTGCAGCGATCCTGGCATGCAGCTGTGTGCAGCTTGCTACTGTACACATGGATCAGGGCAAAGGGATACTCAGTAAGGGGTTTTTGTTGTTGTTGTTGTTGCTTTTTGCAGGTGCATTCCTTGCCTCCTAGTCCATGCCACCTACCCTCTCCCTTGCCTGGCTCCAGTCCCACCAGCCTACTCAGCTCAGGATCCAATTGCACAACAAAGTCCAATCTGTTCTATTTGTTAGATTCAGAACATCTGCAGGGGTGTGTGGGTGGGTGGATGGATTAAAAAGAAAAAAGGTTGCCTCTTGTCGTCCCTAAGATGGAATGACAGGCATTGAGATTCAGGACTGAGTCAAGACCTCCTGGCATTTGAGGTATCATGCCGAATGCCCCTCCTTTGTAGCACCTTGCTATGCCTCAGATGCTGCTCCCCCCACCTAGCAGCAGCACATCAGCTGTCCCCTCTGCAGTTCTTCTAGTCTGAAAAGGAAGAGGGCAATGGAGAGGGAGACAGGAATGACCCACCAGAGCACAGCAGACACACACACTCCTCAGTCAATTTTAAAGTCAGATTGGCCCTCTTCCATGTTCTGGTGGCTTCTGATAGTTGACTAGCATCATGGTTAGTTGTGGAAGGAGCCCGGCAAGGGGTTGTGTGACACTTGCAATATAACAAAAAATTATGGTGGGCTGATCCTGAATGGTTGACACAGAGTGAGGAAATGAGGATAGATCATGCTCAGATTTTCAGCATTCATCACACACACACACACACACACACACACGCACGCACGCACGCACGCACGCACGCACGCACGCACAAGCACACACAGTCACATATACAATCTCCAAGCTACATGTGTGAGGAAGAGGTTTGGAAGAGATGTGTCAAGGTTTTGACTTGAGAATCAGAAATGTACATCTTTTTAAAATAATGGTTTTGGCATGCCATTTTGCCAGACTGCCCACCACAACATATAAGAACATAAGAAGAGCCCTGTTGGATCAGGCCAAAGGCCCATCTAGTCCAGCTTCCTGCATCTTGCAGCGGCCCACCAGATGCCTCAGGGAACACATGAGACAACTAGATATGTGCATCTCATTGCCACTCCCCTGCATCTAGCCTACATTTAATGTAAGGAGGTTGCACCACCCATCATGGTCTATAGCCCATGATGGACTTATCCTCCAGAAATCTGTCCAATCCCCTTTTAAAGGCACTCAGGCCAGACGCCATCACCACCTCCTGTGGCAACATTAATTACCTGCTGGGTAAAATAGTATTTCCTTGTATCTGTTCTAACTCTCCCAACACTCAGTTTTAGTGGATGTCACATGCTTATGAGTTTCCTGAAGCATCTGTCTGGCCAGTGTGGCAAACAGAATACTGGACAACGTGGTGATCCAGCAAGACATGAGTTATGTTTTTATTTTACAATGTTATGTTTTTATCAGAAAGACACCTGGCAGCTGGACCTGAGGAACCTGGAATTTCTGGGAGCAACGTGTGTGTGTGTGTGTGTGTGTGTGTGTGGGACAGAGAGCTCCAGGGAAGTTGGGAATATGTTCATGCAGTGGACCCACTGGGTGATTTAACAGAGCAAAGCACCATCACATGACAAAAATCCCAGACCTAGCCATCGGTGGCTGTTCTATCTTGTATTGATCAAATATGAACATTCCAGGGCCATTCAAATTCTCCCCCTTCACAGTTTGAGCTGTAACTCTGATAAGTTCTTGTTTGCTATAAGAAAAGCAAAGAAGGGCTCTACAGAGTCTATCTGAAGGGTGAAGTTATTGTTGGATCCCTTGGGAAAGGACAAGTATCCAAATAAAATGGTATTGCTTCACCGACCTCTTCAAGAGTACAGATACAGTCAATAGAGACAAATTATTCTCTCTCCAAATGTTAGAATTCTGGGACATCCAATAAAGCCTTTGGCAGAAGAAGCAGGGTAAATCTGCCTGACTCAACACACAATTAGCTGATGGAATCCATTGCCTCAATAGATGCAGTTATAGTCATTAGTGTAGATGGTTTTTGAATGGATTGGAGAACCAACCTATCAGCTATTACAGCGGTTCCCAATCTCCAAGAGGTCACGAGCTGATTTTCAAGGGGTTATGGAGACCCCATTTACAACCAAAGATTTGTTTGTGCAACATTTTAAAAAGGTGCGCTTTTTTTTTTTTTTGGCAACGTTTTCAGGGAATCACCAGAGAAATACGTTTTTGAAAAAAAAAAGTTCAAGGTGTTTCCACATACTGTACCTGAAAACAATTGTTGCATTTGGTAACCTATGGTAGTCTACATGTGTGTTTTTTTACAGGCACAATGATATCACTTGCTGTTTAATGACATCACTTCTGGTCTAGGAGGAGGAGGTCCTGACATTTTGACATACCGAAAAAGTTGGTCTAAAAAGGTTGGGAACCAGTGAACTATTATGTTGCCAAAAAATTGAACTCACATGTTCAGAGGTAGCATGTCTCTGCTTCTCAGATGCTGTGGCCAAACACCAAGGGAGAACACCCCATATTCCCTAAGTGTGTTTCCTAGATGTGGCTAGCTACTCCGGACATCCAAGCAATGCACCACTTGAATTTTGGTCTGCCCTAGCAAGGTAATGTTCTTATGTTCAGGAGGCACAGAGCTAAATGAAAACAGAGGCTCCCACCTAGCAGAGGACTGTTGTCTCCTTAGAGAGGCACTCCACGATGACCTCTCTCATTAGTGGGGATAAAAGTCACATCACGGGGCTAAGCTGCAGTGAATGTGTTTCCAACCTTTCCCTGACAGTGACAGCTTTATTCCAAAGGGAAAAGAGCAAGGGGAGAGATGCCCTTGAGTCAAGAGCTTCTGTTCAGAGGGTACCAAAAACAGTGAGAGGGGGGAAAATGATTAAAATAATGGTTGAAGTGAGCCTTTTCAATACACACACTCTAGTTTGCTGGCCCCAAATTCCCATCTGCACCACAGCAAAAAGTTGATCTCTGCGGCTTGTCTAATGGTCCTGTTGAAAGTCAAACAGGTATGATGTCCAGTAGCTACACTGAAACATCAGGTTCCTTCAGAGCAAGCTATTTTTGATCTTTCCATCACCCTTATTTTCATTGCTCTGCAGGACCCACCAGAAATCAGGTCCCGACCCACAGTTTGGAAAATGATGCACTACAGTATAAGGGAAAGGTTTCCCCACGACCGAATTGTCTAGTCATGATCGACTGTAGGGGAGCTCTGTTTCTAAGCCGAAGAGCCAGCGTTTTGTCCGAGGACAAGCTTCCATGGTCATGTGGCTAGCATGACTACACGCCAAGGCACACAAACGCTGTTACCTTCCCACCAAAGTGGGACCTATTTATCTACTGGCATTTTTACGTGCTTTCGAACTGCTAGGTTGGCAGGAGCTGGGACAAGCAACAGGAGCTCACTCTGTCACATGGTCTCAAACTGCCAACCTTCCAGTCAACACACTCAGCGGTTTAACCCACAGCGCCACCACGTCCCTTGTACAGTATACTGTACACTACAATATAGTTTAGTTCAATAAGCCTTACTTTATATGCTAGAAGAGCTTCACTTGGTCCATCTCTCTGCGCTGCTCTTACTTCCAGTACTTCTACTGCCCCTCATATGAATCTTTCACCTTTCCGTCTACTGCTGCTTTTTTCTGTACAACCTAAGAGAGTCCCTCCCTAAGGCAATCTCTCCCATCCCTGAAGCAGAACTGCCAATATCCCATTCATCCGCTCTTTCTTTCCTGCCCTCCTGTAGAATATGGCCCTCCTCCCATATGTAGCTGTCAGTTGTGTAGAGTAACCAGTTGGTCACATTATACCCTGAGCTTGCTGCTACATGTTTTAGGGCCAGTAAGTCATTCATGGGCCAGCCTTATGTGACATCTATCTATATTAACAGAAGATTTACATATAGGGTTAGGATTATTGCTGAGTGGTCATTCAAGGACCTGAGGCATGTGCATTGATGAAGCCCCATACTGTTTATTCTTTACCTCCAGTACCCAGGGAGAACTGTGCTAATATACCTTTGCTTTAACCTGCCCTTCTTCTTCTGCCCCATTTTTAGTCTCCTCACATAGGAGGCCCTTGGTCCTAATGTTCCAATTCAGTCCTTGGGGCCACAGCTCTGCAGAGTCATTTCTTGTTATTCCTGCTGTGCTTGCTGCTTGCTATTCCAAGTCCAGCTACCCTGCTGAGCAGTGAATGCAGGTTTCAGAGTGTTCGCAGGCTTATGAGAAGTTTGATTAAAGGCACTTTTTTTTTTGCAATTTGTGAAGATGGCTTGTTTACCTTGTGGTGGAAGTGGGCTTCAGGAAGCAAACCTGATTTTTGTGTAGCTTTGACCCAGTTTACTTTACTTATGCCAAAAAAGGGGGGGAAATACAATGCAGGAGAAGCAGGCTTGAAAATCTAAGGCATCAGGCTACTAAGCAGACAACAATGGCCCTGTTAATTATAGTGTATGAAATTGGCAGAAACTGAGGAGTCATTATGTCTTCAACAAGCTACTCCTTCCCATATCAATTTGGGGTAGAGACTGTAGTCCCTCCCTGTCCTTAACCACTTTGTTGTTGCTGTGATGTCAAGGAACACAGAAGACAAAACAAAAAATATGAGTCATTCCATAGTTACTGACAAAATGGCCCATAACCTATTAAAATGAGGAATTCATCGCATACCGAGGGGCTTAAATTTCAACATGTATTTAAAACATCATAGCTACACATATTCCAAATGATAGGCATGAGCATAATTCTGTCAAATTTTATGTGAAAAATCATGGAATGCAAGAAATACTTGTTGATAAATACTAATTGTGTAAATAAAATGATCACATAATATTATATAAATGGCAACGGACCCATAATGATTCAGAAATAGGATGTCATTACACTTGATAGCCATGAAGACATTGATGTGCATTGTAATAACCCTAAAATATCATCATTATATACTCTAAAATTTAAGTTCCATTTATTCCAGATGATGGTACGTACGATTCAATGGGGTGCTGAAATCAAATTTGCTATAAACCTCCCAATGCAATTGTATAGTCCAGTTACATGTTCGAAAATCAAAGATCAGTGATATACAGTATTCCTGATAAATCAAACCCACTAGGGCACGGAAATGGTTATTCAATGAGCACCCTAAGAATTCCACTATACACACAACACAGATGTCTGTCTGTAACCCATCTCAGCAAGTGCTTTCTTATGAAGTTTTCTATGATATACCAAAGAAAAAAGAAAACAGTTCCAAGAAAAAAACACAACCATTTCATGCCATAAATGTAGTGTGTCCGTACACTGCAACCTCCGCATCAGCAGTTTTGGATAGTTCTTTTCTAGAGGTGTTTGGTTGCAGAGAGTAAGGTAGGGTTACATTACAGCCTAATCCTGAACTGCCTAATTGCTGCAGGCACAGTGGCAGCCAGGCAGCCACTGGAATCTCCCCAGGAGAAGGGGACATTTCTCCCCTTTCCCCAGGGAAAGCCCCGCCACCTGCAGTGGGACTACTCAGCTCACCACCAGCTATTTTGCTGGCGGTGAATTGAGCAGCCCCGCGTTGGGCTGCCTGAGCCACTGCCAGGTCCCACCCCTCGCAGCTGGCTCCTCTCCTCTCCTCACCCAGTTCCTCATTGCTCCCTGCCGGCCCTTGCCCCAAACGGGCTTACCAGCGGCCGGCAATGCTGGAGCGCCAGCCACCCGCCCACTTGCATTGAATGAATACCATCCCCATTCGAGAGTGAATGTGTCATGGACGTGCTTTATGGCACGTTCACAACTTTTTCACCGATGGTGAACAGACATATCGCTGGCGCTAAGGGCCTTCTAGATCGGGTCCTTAGTCTTATTGAACACAATGGGCTTACTTCTGGGTAAACTTAATAGCATCATTTCCAAACACCTCTAACATTACAAATATTCGGTGTTCCTGGATCTCATTCTCCGTATTAATACTTCCCCAGAAATGCAAGACTGAATGATAATGAAATGGAATCTTCATAAACATTATATTACAGAATGAAACAAGGGTCAGTTTTACACTGTTGAAAACCAAAATACTGGACCTCACCTTTAAAGGCCAGAACAGCTTGGAGACCAGGGGACCGAATGGAGCTCTTCCTCCCACATTAACCTGTACTGCCTGCTCGTTTAGGGAAATGCTTATCCTGATGCTATCAGAAATCTGGCTTCTGATAATTCATAATATGACCTTTTCTGTTGCTGTGCCTAGGGTCTAAAATATCTGCCCTGAGAGATCCCTCTGGCCCCATCCAGAGAGATCTGGATGACCTTCCTGACGAATGAAGAATGTTTTTGTTCTGATAGGGCTTTGATCTTTTGGATGTTTCATCTCTGCAACTCCTTCCTTTTGACTGAGTTCCCCTGTTAGCCTGTTGTTTATGCTGTTAGGTTGTCTTTAATCAGTGCTCTGTGAGTCACCTTGGGCACTTCTATCTGGAGGTGGAAAGGTGGAATATATATGTTTTTAAATAAGTAAATAAACCAGCAGGGCCACTGTGAAATAGAAGAAAAAAGAAGCAGAAGGGGGGAAGGTGAATTCTATGGAGGGATATCTCACAGAAATGAGGGATCAGAGATATCTGCTGCAAGGCAGATCAGGAGACCAGGTGGCTGAGAGGCAGAGGAAGAGACTTGAAGCGGACTTGCAGGAAGCTCCACGTTTTAATGAAAGACATGAATATGTGCTTTGATCAGGGCCAGTGAAACTATTGGGCTGCCTGAGGCAGTATATAACCCTGCTGCCCTCCTCCAAGTCCAGCAACCCCACTTACCTTGCTCCTTCCTCCACATCAAAGCTAGAAGCATGCTGGAATCACTTCCAGGGTGCTTTGCATTTCCTCCTTTGTTTAAAGAGCCTATAAGAGAAAGCAGCATCGCTAGAGGGGGGCAAAACAGTAAGTACTGCAGGTGCTGCACTGTGCCATGTAAGTCTGAGCCATTCCAGGCACCTGTGGCAATGTGTAGACATTCGCTGAACCAAATGGCATCGCCTGCCAGAAGGCTGTAACAGTGAAGGGGAGGGCTGCTTACACTGGGCAGTGTGGCATCTGCGGTACTTACCAGTTCCCATTTAATTATGCTACTGAGAGCACAATCTTAACATAAAGTTAGGCCTCCACAGTTAGGCCAGCACAAGAGAGACCATAAAGCGTGTTTTGACTACTCTCGGAGTCAGGAAGGATGGCTCACGTCTGTGTGCTGGGATCTCTGACTCCGAGAGTGGTCCAAAGGTGCTTTACAGTGGCCATTGTGCCAGAGAAAGTTTGCTGGCCTAACTGTGCCAGCCTAACTCCAGGTTAGGAGTGTGCCCTGAGAGAGAGAGAGAGAGAGAGAGAGAGAGAGAGAGAGAGAGAGAGAGTATTAATCCTTTCATTGTGCCAGGTGGAGGAGGGTGACAGAGCCAGATTGCTATGCTCCAAGGATCAGAATGCAGCCATCTCAATCCTTCCTCCTGCTTTGGAAATTGTGGAAGATCACCCCAAGGAGATAGGGAATGGTATCAGCAGTTACCCTTTGTCCATATCTGCCAGAATTACAGGGTTCACAGCTGCAGCCAATCCGGGATAACAAGAGCCTTGGGGTTAAAAGTAGCTCCTGGAAGGAGCAGTGCTGTAGGTATAGGAGCAGGAAGTTTGGAGCATGAAAGGAGGATTGTGGAAGGAAGGAGTTTGGAAGTGTGACTACTGATTTGGATGGATGGACTAATTGTTGGATTGGATTGGATTGGATTAGTTTAGATTGGTTGGAGATTGCTGTTGGAACTATTGGAGATTAGGAAATTATTGTGTGGCTGCCATGCCCCTGGAGCAACCAAGAGGAAGGAGGCAGGAGGGCCGGTGTGGCTTAGCAGGCAAGCTGACTGCCTTTGTTTGGTGGTGGGGTTTTGTGGTGCCTTGGTTGGGCTTAAGGTGTTCTGAGCTGTTTGTTTTGTGGTGGGATAAGGGAAGCTAATTAGTCTGTGGACATAAGACTGGAGAAAGGGAGTTTGGTGCAGGCTCCTTACACAAAGCAGGGCACGTTGGGAGGATGCCCTATGTTCCCTGCTTTTAAACAGCTGTCCAAAGGCCTGGCAAAGAGGCTGGCTCCTTTTGCAGCAGTTGAGGGGGGCAGGTGGCGGGTGCCTGTTTGCCCCCCTTCCACTTGGGCCCCAATCTGCTGCCTGATCCATTTGCAGCGGGGACGGGCAGGCCCCGCTTTTGCTGGCAAGGAGTGCAGGGATGAATCAATGCTTCATCTCACGCATCGATTCGAAACAACTTGCCAAACGTTTGCCTGAGGGTCTGTAGCAATCCATAGTTTCATATAAGACAGTTGTACTAATGAGAGTTTGGACACACCTTTCCCCTGTGACACTGATCATCTTAGTTTCCATCTGAGGTAATGAGGGCAAAAAGCAACCCCAAAGCAAAAAGACCAAGATGATTTTTTTTTAAATCCATCCAACATCACATTAACTAAGATTGCACGGCCAGGAAATGTTCCAGACACCATAATCTGTTCATCCAGGAATGTTTTTGTATTCTTTGTTCGGACCCCTGCTTGGGAAACAGCACTCTGGCGCTTTCTCCCCTACTAAAGATGTCTAGGCTGGCTTTGGTCACTTCTCCCTCCAATAGAGACTTCCACTCTGACCTTTTCCCCCCCACTTGGGCCAGGGTTTGGGTAAATCCACCATGCCTTGACCACTTGTAAAGTCACAATCTCGGCAGTAAGAGCCTGACTCCTGATCTTCCATGCAGAGGTGTGCCTGGGCGAAACGACAACCATAGAACACAACATCATGACTTTACAGCATTGTGATGTCATGATGTTGAGGGTGTGGCTTCTCTTGGCGGTAGCTCTGGCAATTTTGCCCAAGCGGTGGCCCAGAGAAGCCGCATGCCTCCCCGGCTCAGTAAGCTGGGGGCGGTGGGGAGGCACAGCTTCTCTCAGCTGTGGTTCAGGCCATTTTGCCTGAGTGGCAGCTGGGAAAAGCTGCACGCCTTGGTAAGCCAGCTCAAGAACCTGTGGGGAGTGCGGCTTCTCACGGTCGCCACTTGGGCAATTTTTTCCCAAGCGGCAGCCCGGCACAAGCCCCCTTGGTTTCCTGTGTCAGGAAGCCAGGGGGTGTGGCCTCTTGCCTGTGGCGGGGCTGTGCTCCCTGCTTCGGGAATTGCTCCATTTCAGAGTGATTCAGAGGCAAGAGGCACCTCACCTCTTGGGCATTGTGATGGGGGGGGGCAAATGCAAATGGGGCCCCTGGCATTGCTCTTACCCCCCCCCCATGCAGCACACTAGATACACCTCTGCTTTCATGTACTGGCGAGGAAGTATTATATTAAAGGCAATGGCTGGAACTGCTAAATTAGCTGTATCCCTATCCAGTGGAATGCCTGTGGATAGTTTCCACCAGGGGTGGCCAACCTTTCACCTTTATATTAGGGCTCCTGGACCTTTGTAGAGGAGGGAATTTCAGCAGGTACAGCTTGTCATCTGCGAGACAACAAGCTGCACCTGTGGAAATTCCCTCTTCTACACAATTGTTAAAGGTCCAGGAGCCCAAACATTGAAAAGTTGGCCATTCTTGGTTTATACCTTCAGTCCTATTGGTTTCAATGGAATTTTATTATCCTGAGTTATATGACCCCACTCTCTCCCCAGTGTTTCTCACTGCATCTGTATTTGGAATAGGTTCTCCTCTGTGTTCATTTCTATCTCCAGGTCCAAAAACAAAGTAGTTTCTGCCAAGTTTGTTCATTGTTTGAGCAACCTCTTGAGTCTGCTGATTGATGAAGTCTACACTGTGTTCCAATGCTTACAGACATCCCACTCTCTTAAGCTTCTTTTTATTCTTCTGCCAAGTGTGACAAATGAAAGCTGTCCCTTGTTTCCTTCAACTTTGTTGTTGATGGGACTCATCTGCAGCAACTTCTTGCTCACTTGGGATTCAGCGCTACTGGCAAATTTTCCTCGAGACTCCTTCCTTCTCTGTATAAGTCCCTCCTGTCTGATTCATCTGCCAGATGGGTGCAACATAGACAGTAATTCATGTACAGTGTGTGTGTGCGTGTGCGTGTGTGCATGTGTGTGTGTGCGTGCACGCACGCATGTGTTGCTGATTTTGCTTTTGGTGTTCTTTCATACAAAAAAAAAAATGCCCATCATGGGGTGGGTAAATCTGGAGCAAACACTATGCATGGCAAGGCTTGGTCTTGGGTACACTCATCTATGTGCACATGGACTAGTTGCAAAGGAAACTTGGCACTGGGGACTGGAACATTCACTATTGCGGTTGTGGTCAGTACAACAGTGCAGAGCGTACATTTTATATGCATAACGTTTCGTCCCTGCCATCTCAATTAAGTAGTGATCTCATGTAGTAGGGCTTAGAAACAGCTCTGTGTGGGTCTGCCTGTCAGTGTAGCTAGTACCCTGGGTAATCAGTGATCAGTACTAGATCAGGGCATCCTAATCCGTGGCTCACAAACCACCATTGGGAAGCAAAACTGGGCCATTCCCCCTTAAGGAAAGTGGGCCAGTTTTGGGTATCCCAACAGCGCCGCAGTGATTGCAGTGCCATGGGCACCCTTGTGGTTTTTTACATAACTGATGGGTCAGGAGGCACCAGAAGGGTTGGGGAGGCCTGCAGCCCTCTCTGCCGGTCTTCCTGAGGCACAGAAAAGCCCTATTTTATGCTCAAGAATGCACTTTCGTGTTTCATGTGAAACCGGAAGTGTGCTTTTGAGTGCAAATTGGGGCTTCTCTTTGCCTCAGGGAGACCTGCGGAAGGGGCTGATGGCCCCCCGCAACCCACCACGTATGTAAAAAACCACAAGGGCGCTCATGGCGCCGTGATTGCTGTGGCACCATTGGGACACCCTCCCCAGCCCCAGTCCCCGCAGGAACAACGCTGTTTTCAAAGCCTTTGGGAGCCGCTGAACTGGATGAGCCATGGTCTGCATCATTATAAGGCTGCTTTATATTTATTTATTTTATTTCTATCCCGCCTTTCTGCCCCATGGGCATCCAAGGCGGCTTACAACATTAATAATACAATGAAACACAAAGTTTAGCAATTAAAAACAATGTTAAAAACAATATTTAAAACAGTTAAAATTTAAAACAGCAAGCCCCATGGATCCAGTATAAAGAAAAGAATATAAAATGCCAGCCAGGCTGTCAGCAGTTAAAGGCTTGTTTAAATAAAAAAAGTCTTCGACCCCCGCCGAAATATTGCTAAAGAGGGAACAGTTCTTAATTCTACGGGGAGGGTATTCCAAAGTCAGGGGGGCCACCACGGAGAAGGCCCTCTTCCTGGCCGCCATCCCCCTCACCTCTCCTGGTGGCGGCACAGTCAGAAGGGCCCCCCCAGATGACCTAAGAGTACGGGTAGGATTATATGGAAGGAGGCGGTCCCTCAAATACCCTGGACCCGAGCTGTGAAGGGCTTTAAAGGTCAAAACTAGCACTTTGAATCGGGCCCGGAAAGGAACAGGCAGCCAGTGTAGCTGCTGAAGCAATGGCCCGACAGAGTCGAACTGACGAGCCCCAGCAACCACACAAGCAGCCGTGTTCTGCACTAGTTGTAATTTCTGGACCGTCTTCAGAGGCAGCCCCACGTAGAGCGCATTGCAGTAATCTAATCTGGATGTCACTAGGGCGTGGGTCACCGTGGCCGGGTCTGTGCAGCTCAGGTATGGTTGCAGCTGGCAAATATGACCCAATATGAATGAATGACAGGTTTTGCCGTCACAGCCACTGTACCACTCAAATTCCCTTAAAAGGGGAGATGTTAAAGGGTATATTCACAGTCCTGGTAGGCCACCTTGGCTCTGCGCCCATTTAGCAGGCACAGATCTGAGGAAACCATAGGGGAGGCAGGAGCCTCCCTTGGGGAAAGGCTGCCCAGCACACCGAACTGGATTGCACTGGATTGGGTGTAGGCCCGCCGGCCTAGCTAATCCAGTGCAGTTTAGGATTGCGCTTTTGATCACAACTAAGTATTATACATTTCATTTTTGTGCTTTATTTGTGAGCTTAAAGAAAAAAACAGGAAATAAATTGTGAAAACAAAAGCACCCATGCATACACATGCGCATAGACTAGCAAGCTGCAGTGCAAGTCCTTGTGGAACTGCTCCAATGCAGGGAGACATTAATCGACACAGAGACGTGAGTAGATGGTGAAGAAGCTTTTGCTCAATGAGACTGAGAACCTGAGTTGTCGCTTAGGATGTTTGCAATTTAAGTGATCTCTTCAAGTAATGGTAGTTGCCACTTCAAGGGCCTCTAGAGCAGCAGATTTCTTTGGAATTCACATTGCATTGGAAGATTCCTATAAATTATGTCCTTAAATAGAGGAAGTGTAATAAATTTATAGATGCGCCACCATCACTCTGTTAATCCAGTTCTACTTCAGCAATAAATCAGGGAAATTTGTGTGACATTTATAGTCCTGGTACACCATTAAACGTAGGTTTGCAATATTGGAATTAAAGATACGCCACTAGTACTATCCTACAGCAGCTAACTTTAAAAAAAGATCTAATAACTTTATAGTGAGATTTTTGTAGTCCTATTGTATGGGAACAGCCCTGTGTTAGTACATTGCTACCTTTATTGCTATAGTTTTATTACTTTTATGACCATTGGGTTGTCATAGACTTACTACCTTCATATGATAGGGGGGTCTCTCTGGCATAAAGAGTGCAGGACGGCTTATACTGGATGGAGTTTTTCTGTAAATTTTATGAATACTAAATTTCCTGATCTCGTTCTCAGGGCGACTCTTGATGCATTCGCAATTTGCAATTCTTCTGTGTGTGTGTTTTATTTCCCAGCTTTGTTCAGGCATCGACATAGGTACAGTCTGCAACCATTTTCAGTCTGCATTTTTCCCCAATATAAATCACCAGTGCTTGTGAGCTTGTATGCACATTGAGTAAAGCATTATTGAAAAAGAAATGTTGACGCAGTAGTATCTTGTTTTCAATGTAACTAGACAGACTGATGCAAATGTACACTCCATGCCTGCTTATCTCTGGCTTTATGGCCCAAAAATCTTATGCTTACCCAATGCTTCAGGAGCTTGCATTCCAGTAGCTTTTGGCTGCTGGTTTTTCAGTGGTTACAAATGTGATCCACCACTGGTAGGAGCCAGGCTACCATCCCAAGCAGAAGCATCATTCCAATAGTAGTTCTCTGGACATCCCCTACCACCAGTAAATCAGCACAGGAGGTGGGAGGGAGGTGGGGTTGGTGGAATGGTGTGGGGGTGAGTGCTTAGCCTTACTCGGTGATAATTTGACTTTTCTGGAAAGCACGTGATCTGGGATGAGACTTGCTACTGGAGGCTGCTGTTCCTGCCCTGTTTTGTTTAATGCTTAAGATTAGACTCCTCCATTTGGAGCAGCCCATCACAGAAAAGGAAGCAGGGGCACTCACATGGTCCCATAGTCCCATGAGTGTGGAAATGTCTGAACTAGCCTTCACTGTACAGTCGTATACCAACATTCTACGTTTTTGTCAATGCTTAGCATGTCAACGTTTTAGTCGATGATGTCATGCTGCTATATGGATCTATTATATCCTATTGACTTTTTTATTCTGCATCATAATGATTCATTATTGTGCCATAATCTACAGCAACAGTTTTCAAACTGTTTCAAACCTGGGACCCACCAATGGGTCATGACCCAATTTCTGTTGGGTCATGAAACTGACAAGGCAGATTGTGCTATGTGCGTCAAGGATTAAACAAGATGCTACCTGGGTGGGGGGGGGAGCAATGCTGCCCAATGACCATTCTAGCCAACCCCCCTTGGCAGGCAACAGGCTCCAGGGCCATGAAATGTTTGGGAATCACTGATCGACAACATATGAACGTGTGATTTTAAACTACTAGTAGTAATACTAGCCTCACTCTTTTGATTTCCAGGACCAAAATGATGAAAGAGGGCGCACACACACACAGAATGAAGTTGCTGACCTCTTAACCAGAGTATGCAACTTGTCCCTTCAAACGGCCATGGTGCCAGAGGATTGGAGGATAGCCAATGTCACGCCAATCTTTTAAAAAGGGAGAAGGGGGGACCCTGGAAACTACAGGCCGGTCAGCCTAACGTCTGTTCCGGGTAAGATGGTGGAAAGCCTCATCAAAGATAAAATCCTAAAACACGTAGAGGAACAAGTACTGCTAAAAGAAAGTCAGCATGGCTTCTGTAAGGGTAAGTCTTGCCTCACAAACCTTTTGGAATTCTTTGAAAAGGTCAACAGGCACGTGGATGTGGGTGAACCTGTGGATATCATATACCTGGATTTTCAGAAGGCGTTTGACACAGTCCCCCACCAAAGGCTGCTGAAGAAACTTCACAGTCAGGGAATAAGAGGGCAGGTCCTCTTATGGATTCAGAATTGGTTGAGGGCCAGGAAACAGAGAGTGGGGGTCAATGGGCAATTTTCACAATGGAGAGAGGTGAAAAGCGGAGTGCCCCAGGGATCTGTCTTGGGGCCCGTGCTTTTCAACTTATTCATTAATGACCTGGAGACAGGGATAAGCAGCGAGGTGGCCAAGTTTGCGGATGACACAAAACTTTTCCGGGTGGTGAAAACCAGAAAGGATTGTGAAGAGCTCCAGAAGGATCTCTCCAAGTTGGGGGAATGGGCAGCCAAATGGCAGATGCATTTCAACATAGACAAATGTAAAGTGATGCACATTGGGACAAAAAACAAAAACTTCACCTATAGGCTAATGGGTTCTGAGCTGTCTGTGACAGCTCAGGAGAGAGATTTTGGGGTGCTGGTGGACAATTCAATGAAGGTGTCGACCCAGTGTGCGGCAGCAATTAAGAAGGTCAATTCCATGCTTGGGGTCATTAAAAAAGGGGTTGAGAATAAAACAGCCAATATTATCATGCCATTGTACAAATCGATGGTAAGGCCGCACCTGGAATATTGTGTCCAGTTCTGGTCGCCGCATCTCAAAAAGGACATAGTGGAGCTGGAAAAGGTGCAAAAGAGAGCGACAAAAATGATTACGGGGCTGGGGCACCTCCCTTATGAAGAAAGACTGCAGCGTTTGGGGCTCTTCAGCCTAGAAAAGAGGCGCCTGAGGGGGGACATGATTGAGACATACAAAATTATGCATGGAAGGGATAGAGTCGATAAAGAGATGTTCTTTTCCCTCTCTCAAAACACCAGAACCAGGGGACATCCGCTAAAACTGAGGGTTGGGAGAGTTAAAACAGATAAAAGGAAGTACTTTTTTACTCAGCGGGTGGTTAATCTGTGGAACTCCTTGCCACAGGAGGTGGTGATGGCATCTGGTCTTGATGCCTTTAAGAGGGGATTGGACGGATTTCTGGAGGAAAGGTCCATCGTGGGCTATAGGCAATGATGGATTGTGCAACCTCCTTACAAAGGTGGTGGGCTACTGGTACCGGGTGCAAGGGAGTGGCAACATCTTGTTGTCTCATGCCTCCCTGGGGCACCTGGTGGGCCGCTGTGAGATACAGGAAGCTGGACTAGATGGGCCTTGGCCTGATCCAGCAGGGCTCTTCTTATGTTCTTATGTGGCGAAGGAATGTTTCATGGTTGAAAGGTTAATTCTTGATTTGATTTGTTTCAGAAGTATTGGAGATTTAAGGGGGAAGGATGAACTTGGTGAAGGATTAGAGGGGATTCTGCTTTAAAAAAGAGAATGATTGCCAAGATAGATACTTATGCATAAGAAAAAGAAAAAGGGGGGAAGATGCACCTGAAAATTTATCTGTTTGATTTTCTTGTAATCTTTCTGCTGCAGCATCATCATTCTGTAAACCGTCTGCTTCAGACATAGCATACCTCAATCTGTTCTCCCGCCCATTCCTTCCTCTTTCATTACTGAAGATTAAAAGGAGAAAATATTCAGGATGGAGGGGGGGGGATGCCACGAGAGAAACAGAACAGATAGAAACCGACCGCAGAATGTCGAATCCTCTGTGCTGAATGTTAACGTGCAGGGAAGTGACTCAACAACCTTGAAAGAGAGCAAATCCCAATTTAAATTCATTACATTTAAATTAAATTTAAAGTCCATGTAAATGATTGACTTAGTTAAGGATATTGAGGATGGAGGAAGAGCACAAGAGTGGCATACAATGCAGGCATTCAGAATTCACAGGCAAAATCTTTCTGTCATGACATTAGATTAAAAGAAAAAACAACCACACTCAGGACATTTCTTACAAAGAGCATAGTTATGGTCACTTCAAATATTAC
The DNA here is from genome assembly GCA_029204185.1 of Lerista edwardsae. Taxonomy (NCBI): domain Eukaryota; kingdom Metazoa; phylum Chordata; class Lepidosauria; order Squamata; family Scincidae; genus Lerista; species Lerista edwardsae. The sequence goes on from JAJKFI010000030.1 coordinate 2,985,705, forward strand.
AGTATTCCTACCTGGAAGACACTTTCATGAAATCCACATAAAGATCACAGGGTGAGACTAAAGGCACAATCCAGTGCCTTCTGTTGGGCTGACACAAAGTGCTTGCTTTGCCCCAACGTCACTGGTGCCGAAAGAGGGGCACCAACTGGCACCCCCGCATCAGTGCCGTGGCTCTTGGGTTGATGCTAGCATTACCGTCGGCCCAAGGGCGCTGGCATGAGGCTGGCGGGAGGGCAGACGAGAGGGCAGTTCTGGGTGGGGATGGGCGGTCTGGTAGGTGTGCTGGCCCAGGAAGGGAATTGGGGCTGAGATGCATCTGGTAGGCCATGTCGACGGCTCTGTCCCCAGGCCATGCAGTGCCCAATTCAGGCTGTGTGGCTTCCTTGTGCGCCATTGCCATCAAATTAGCCATCGAATCTAATGTGAAATTTGAGTCCATTTGGAAGCTTCTGCCCATGCTGGAACTGGTTCAGATGCTTCTATGTGAAGCTCCAAAGCTTTCCTCAAAGAGGTTCCAAAGTGATTGTATGAAGGTTACCCTGAAATTGATAATCAATAGCATGACTGGGCATATTTTGAATCTGAAATAACCTGAACTGCAGAGCCCTGTGGTTTAGAGGTTCTGCAGAAGGAGATGAAACTAGCAATGGTCAAAGCTGGTGGACCCAGTTGGCAGTTGCAACTAGTTCATAGGAGCAATCCACCCCTGGGTGTACCAAAGCAATATTCACACATTTCATAATCTAAATAATAGCCTACACAGGACTGGTTCAGGCAGGAGTCCTTCGGCTAGTTCCAGCAAACACAACATCTTCCATCTCCGGCTCTAGTTCCAACAGTTGCTATATTCCAACCTTCTTGACATCATGTTCCCCTGTGCTGATCTCCTGTCCACGCCCTTCAGCAGCAACACCCGACTTTGGGACACCCTAGAAAAAGAGTTGCAGTGACTTCCTGATTCCTCATCTGGATTTCCCAAAGAAGTCAGGCAATGCTGAGTGGTGACAATGGTGACAATGGCACTCCTGAGAGGGCTAGAGCCGGACCCTCCAGCTGTCTGCAGCAACTGTCAAAGCTGGTAGTTGCTCGTGCCTGCAGAAGACTTCAGAACATGCTGGGGCTGGTTCCTAGTCTCCTGTGTGAACCAGTCTTAGATCAGCTTGTTATCCAGAGAATATATGACCAAGGCCACCGCTGAATCAATAATCAATAAGTCTGCTGAACGTGCTCTGAATCTGAAATGCTCTGTATGAGAACTCTTGTCTAAAAGAGCAGCTTGGTTTTTTGGTTTGTTTGTTTAATTACTCATTGCGTCCTGTTGTAGCCGCTCTGGTAGTGTCAATCCACTTTGAGAGAAAGCTTCTGAAAATACCGACTTCGGCACCTGTCGATGTCAGCAGTACTAGATCACCACCAATAGGTCTGTACTAACCCTTGCAAGCGATGCTGTAATTTGGTGGAAAAGAAGACAGTGAAAGGTACTGCAAACATTCCCACTATGACTCATCCATTTCCTACTGGCTGGTAGCAGGGGGTCAGTTAGAATGTTTTGTTTACTTGTTTCTAGTACATTGCATCAAAATTGCAACCTTGCTGTTAAACAGCTGTGTTTTTAAAAGCATTTCCCCCCCCCCTTCTCTTACCTGGTGGGAGGGAAATGAGTGTGTTTTCTTAGCAAGAAGAACCTGGATAGCATGATTCAAAGTGGACACGCAGGGTAAATGATTCCCAATGAATTAAATTTGAAGTGGTTGGGAAACTAACAGCAGGATTCCATGCGTGTCTACTCAGAAGTAAGTTCTACTGAATTCAGTGGGACTTATTCCCCAGTGAGGGCCCAATCTGATCCAATTTTCCAGCACCGATTCAGCTGCAACACAGTCCTGAGGTAAGGGAACAAATGTTACCGTACCCTGAGGAGGACTTTGTGGCTGCCCTCCCACTGCAGAATGCAGTGTGTGCCCCGTTGGCATGGCCAGGGCTGCCTCTAGGAGCAGTAGGGCCTCATGCAGGGCATTCCCATGTGGCCCTCTTCCCTCTCTACGGGACCCCCACTCACCAGAAAAGTGCTTGTGGTGCCATGCACAAAGCATGGCACCTGTTGACATCACAACCCACTGCTTCCAGGAGGCCCATTTTTGGGCTGTTTGGAGGCAGGGGCAGGTGGGAAGGTCCAAGGCAAAGCCGCTGTGCTTGCCCCACTGACTTATAGCCCATAGAGATCCCAGCTGCTGCAGATATGCTCACTGTGCTTAGCCCCCCCCCCAAGTGCAAGGCACTGTGTGACAACATTGGTCACATTTGGCTTAAGGCTGGCTCTGGGTATGGCTACATCAGCACTGGAAAATTGGACAGCATTTGGCTCTATATGTGTCTATAGGATTGTGACCTTCAGTACCCACAATCAGAGAGAGAAATATCTCCTTCTGACAGCATGCTCAATCCCAAGGTTAGTGCTGAAGGCAGCATTAGCTCTGAAGGTTAGCTCTATCAGCTACATTTCCTAGGCGGGATGTTCATAAGTGCTGGGCAGCCATTTGCACTGTGGCAGTGATGAAGTCACTCATTATACAGCATAAAATCCCTTTTTTCTCCAGCCCTTTTCACATAAGGGCAGTTCCAAGTTGTGCCAGTGTTCTTTCATGAATGAAAACAGCCTCCCCAACAGCACCAGCACGAGCAGAGAGACCAGTTTGGCTAATATCTCTAGAACCCAATGGAGAGGAAATCTTTATAAATAAAATTATTGCTTCATCTCATCTTATTGCTCAGATGTTTTTTCAAAAAAAAAAAAAAGATATTAAGCTGCAAGTGTAAGTTAATATTTAATGGAGAGAAAATGAGTAAGAGACTCCTGAAGGGTCTGATTTTGGTTTCACTTTCATCAGAAAGTTATGAATACTTGAAGATGGAAATTGTTTGTAACACCAGCATATTTGCCGAGCTGAAAGCTCTTCATATCCAATTATCCATCCATCAGCTTAGTTGCTTCTTGTGATTGGCAGACTCATCGCTGTCCGTGGTGCTGAAGTCTCCTGCCGTCAGCACTTGGGCAGGTAGGTCTGGAATGGGAGCAACAAGAAAAGGGTACCTTGGCTGTGGTTGTTCATGCTTTATGCACTCCACGTTTGAATTACTGTACCATGTTAACTGTGAGGCTGCCTTTAAGGACCATCCAAAGGCTACAACAAATACATAATGCAGCTACATGACTGTTAACAAAGGCATGCTATTATGCCCATATTATGCTGCTGCTGTTCCAGCAGCACTGATTACCAGTTTGCTTCTGAGTGCAATTCAAGCTGCTGGTTATTAGCTTTAAGGCGCAATCCCAAGTGTGAGATAGGCTGGCACAGGCCCCCTCCGTCAGCCCAGGAGTGTCGCAATTGTGCCATAAAGCATGTTCGTGGTTCCTGTCTTGGATGGGGTAAGTTTGTGCCAGCCTAGGCAGGCCAGTACAGGTGGTGGGAGGAGAGAAGGGAGTTTTTGGGTGGGGGAAGGCAGTCAAGGAGGCAGATCAGGCCAGGGAGAGGGGTGGGATAGGCCACAGAAGCCCACAGTACATCCTAACCCCTGTTTTTGGCCTATGCAGCCTTATACAGGCTGCTCAGATTTGTGCCATGAAAATCACTGGTGCAGATCTAAGTAGCTTCATAGGAATGGCTGGGGCACAACACAGGGTAAGGGGATAAAACTTCCCCTTACCCTGAATTGCCCTCCAGTTTGAATCTACCTTGTGCTGGATACAGTGCAGGCCTGGCTGTTCCAGTGCAAATTAGGCTTGGGCTGTTAGTGCTAAATGGCTTGGAGTCGTGATTCTTGATGGAGCGCCTTTCCCCATATGAATCTGCCTTAAGCCAATGTGACCAATGTGGTCACATTGGGCCCCGTACTTTGGGGGTCCCTGCACTGGTACAGTAAGCATATTGCCTACTGCAGCAGATCTCGATGAGCTGTCAGTCAGTATGGTGAGCAGCTTTACCTTCGGCTGTCCCACCTGCCCCTGCCTTCAAAATGCCCAAAATGGGCCTCCTGGAAGCAGTTGGCGGTGATGTCATCATGTCACCACCAATTATTTCCAGGTGCCAAGCATGTCATCACAAATCTTTTCTTGGTGAGTGGGGGTTCTTGGTGGGGGCCCCGTGGGAATGCCCCTCATTGGGCTCCACCACTCCTGGAGCTGGCCCTGCTGCCTGTACCCTAAAGGGTTCTGGAGGGCTCTATTGCACACCCCATGTTTGTCCAAGGTGAGATTACTCATAGGAGGACTTCCTCAGTGGTCTATGAAACTTGCTCCCCTGGGGAGGTTCACTGTGCTCTCTCCCTCTTTTCATTTCATTGCTCTCTGAAGACTTACTAGGGGTGCAATGCTTACCTTGGAGTAAGTTCCATTAAAGTCGGTAGGGCTTACTAGACATGCCTAGCAGTGCACTCTTATTCATTCAGTGCTATCTGGATTATGTGTAGTTTTTGCTTTCACTCTCACCCCTCTGTTGTGTTGACACTTTTATTTTTTCATGCTTGTTGTTTATGGTATTTTAAGATATTAGCTCGTTAGCCAAGATGATAGCTAAAATGTTAGCCACTTCAAGTCTCTTTGAGAGAAGTAGAACAGCTGTTCTCAAACTGTGGGGCCAGGACCCACCAGTGGGTTGTGACCCAATTTTGGGTGGTTTGTGAAACTGACATGACAGATTGGCTATGTACATAAAGGGTTAAACAAGCTGCTACTTTGAGGGGAGTACTGCCAGCCAGTCACCATACCAGCCATATCCCTTGGCATTTATAAATCAGGCAGAGCCTCTAGGGCCCCTAGAAAATCTGAGAACCACTGAAGTAGAATATAAGACTTCTAAAATAAACCATCATACATAACCTGCTTTGGTCCCATCATGTCAGCCTTGGTCCCATTCTGAAACTAATGGGAGACCTCTGGCACGGGAAGGTGGTAGGTAAAACACTCCCACATTGGAAGACTTGGAAATGCAAGATGGAATTTCAAGGCCACCACATAGAAACAGGGAATCAAATTCAATGCATGCACCAATGTTTCAAGGCATGGATGAATAGACCTCTTTGAATATGCTTAGAGTGAATCCATTTTGCTCTTTGAGAAAATGCCAGAGTTTGAATTGTTACAATATTGAATTGTTAGGCCTTGTTCCATTGCCAAAACCTTTCGGAATGGAACGCTGTGGTTCTGCTAACGTCAATATTTTATTTATATTATTTATTTATTGAATTTATACCCCGCCTATTGCCCGAAGGCACTCACACCACTTTTGTGGTGTGGCTATGTCCTTTGTAGCATATAGGTGCATGCAGATAATGGATATAGGTTTAGCTGCATTACCTTTGGCACTTGCTCCTCTCATGCAGGGTGACCAGCTGCCTATACCTTGGGCAGGGAGACAGAGTGCCTATACCTTTAACCATTGTATAGAAGAGGGAATTTTGAACTTTGCTATGTTGGGCTGAACCTGCCAACATTCCCTCTTCTATACAATAGTTAAAGGTATGGGCACTTTGTTCTCCATTGTAAATGGTCACCCTGCTCTCACACTCTTCCTGAGCTCTTCATAGCCTTCAGAGACACTTCTCCAAACACCAAACTTATGTCTTCTTATACCTTCACCAGTTTTAGTGCAACACATTTCTATGACTGCTTTCCTTCAAAAGTTACTTTTATAAATGCATATTGTGAATCTCTGGCCTGATATGAACACTTGCCTGATCATGGTAGAGGAGTGGGCTGCACCATTGTGTAATTACTTGCAGGCATGGATAAGCCATCAGAGATAAAACGTGACAGACTGACCTTTCGTATCACCTCTACAACAATGGAGTCAGTGCCCACATTCAGCTGCATGTCATCATGAGATGAGACTTCACGTTCTGTGCATGCATGTGTGAACCAACCATTGCACAAGATTGTCTCTCAGCTTCTGTTCCGTTTTGGTAAAAAGGGTGTTCTTGTGACCGACTTCAGAAGGTCATTGTGAGGTCAAGTGTCAAAATAACTGAAAAGGACTTCTCATTATAAAAAGTACCATATACATGAAGAGTAATATTTCTATGAAAATGATCATTTTGGAGCACCACTAGGGTACATAAAATACCTAAAGCTAGTGTGAAATTAAAAACCAGTCCTCCAGGTCTGTTAAACAAGCATTCCTTTCTCTCTTGGCTCCCAAATGCTTCACATCAGGAACCATAAAGCTAAGCAGATGGGTCAACAACATATTTGTAAGGTATCAATCTGCTTTAGGCACCGAGATATCTAAGCTTACAGCTTAAATTGTGGTCACAAAAAGAAAACAACCATTAGCAGAAGCGAGTTTGAAGCTGGAAATACCTATCTGAAAAATGCAACTACCCTCTTTCCTTGAGCATAAGGCCAGAGCATCACATTACAAATTCAGGTATGGGGAGTTTTTAGATGGGGTCTGAAGCACACAGTCACTGTGGCCCCATATTTAAAGAAACAGCACATTTAGATATTACATTGTGCACACAGTGAATGAGAGATAGCGGACAGGAAGTGAACGTATTAATGGTCTGATTCAGGGCGCAATCCTAACCAACTTTCCAGCACTGCGGTAAGGGCAATGCAGCTCCAAAGGAAGGGAACAAACATCCCTTACCTTGACTACTACTCCACTGCAGAACGCTGAGCATTGCACAGTGCTGTCAGTGCTGGCAAGTTGGTTAGGATTGCGCCCTCAGTATACAGAAGCTTCCACTGTTCAATTACAAGTGAATTTGGGTGAGAGGGTTTTTTCTTGCCTAAGGAGTGTTTAGGGAAACCAAAAGAGTTTTAATAAGAGCACAGAAATTACTTATGAAATGTCAATGGAGGGCAAAGCAGTTTTGGTAAGACGAGGAACATTCCTCAGGAGGAGGAGGGTTTGCACAGCCTGCTTTGCTCGGTTCTCCGTCCACACTTAGAGAAATCTTGATTTAGTGGGAAAATATTGGGAAGACTCATTCAGACACACATTATTTGTCTCCATTAATGGAAAAATGCAGTAAAAATTAAGCGTGAAGAATGAGAACACTGGAAGATGCAACAGCCTGCACAGACTAGCCGCTGAAATTCACTGCCCCACATGATGTGTAACTAATCACAGCAGGCCGACATTCTGCTTGCACTTTCAGTATTAATAACATTTTTCTTCTGACTCATCATTAAGCCAGAGCAGATTTATTGGCCATCAATGCTGGCTTCCCCAAGCTGCCAATATCACTGAGCACATCACCTCTTGGCCAGCTGTTTGCCATGACATTTACCAGCATGATCACTCTGGGAGGATAAATTTTAACATTAAACACTAAAATCCACTCGATTCAAATGCAGCTCATTCCTTCATTTCTTCTTGCTCCAAGTTTCATAAATGCTTTCATGTTATATTGATGCTTTACCTCGTCTGCGAATCCATGTTATATTGATGCCTGACATTCTGTATGAATCCAACATTTTTCATGCCCCCCCCCCAGTCATCCTAGCCCTGTCTGTGGCTCTTGGTGATTGTCATTCTCCTCCCATTTCCTCAATAGAGCTGGGCAGCTTCTGGAGCAGCCATTTTCAACCAGTGTGCTGTGGCACATTGGTGTGCTGAAAATGGTTCACAGATGTGCTGCCAGAGGTGGATTTACAGGGAGGGCAAACCTCTAAGTGTTGCACGAAGCCTTACCCTGTCATGTAAATCCCTCCTCTCCCTTGCTGCTGTAGCCAGTAAGCAACGCCAAGATGTTGCTTTTCCCTGTGAGGATTGGCTAAAACGGTGCAGGGGAGGAGTGATTTCCACTGCAAGGTAAGGCTTCTTGCAAAACTTAGAGCTTTGCCCTCCCTTAGATCTGCCTCTGTGTGCTGCACGAGTTTGGGGTGGGGTCATTTATTAGAAAGACAATGGGGGAGTGCACCCCTTCTAGCCACATTATGTGCCTTGTCAATTGTCTAAAAACTGATAGTGTCTTGACAATTTTAGTGCCTTGCCATAAGATGAAAAAGGTAGAAAATAGGTAGTCTAGGGTTTCCTTCCCATGCGTCTGTGATTTGTCAATCTATTCATTCACAAGCGCCTTTTTTCCTTTATCATTTTGACTTTGGGTTCAGGCCCAGCTTAAAAGGGGCTTCAGACCCTATGCAGAGTCCATATAGCTCAATGTTATGTTAATGGGTCTTAACAGATGTGTCAAACCCATAAAAGTAGCGTTTTCATTGAATGATTTCCATTGGGATCATAAAATCACTATTATTGTGTAAATGCTGGACATGTAGGGGCCTGTGGGTGGCTTAAAAACTCTTTAAACATGTTACTAGGCAGGGGTAGGTGCCTCTTGTCCACATAGCATCATTCAGAGCACAACCCTAACCTTGACTTAGGCTGGCACAAGTTAGGCCAGCAAAGTTTGGGCCAGCACAAGGGCCACCGTAAAGTGCGTTTGGACCACTCTCAGAGTCAGGAAGGATGGCACATGTCTGTGTGCTGGCCTCTCTGACTCCGCGAGTGGTCTAAACATACTTTACGGTGTCTCATGTGCTGGCCCAAACTTTGCTGGCCTAACTTGTGCCAGCCTAACTCAAGGTTAGGATTGTGGTCTTAAAAACTGGGCCTCAGGCTCTAATTCCCACTATAGTTATTTTACGCCCACAGTGATTTCATATGTGGCACCATAGCCTTCCATTCCTGTGTGTTCGCCTAATTTGTCCCCCACACTCACCTCAACTGAAATCTCATTTAAGTGATTGCTTAACAAACGCTACCTTTAAACTGATTTTTCCAACTGTGACTTGCCAAGTAAGCACGACAAGTCTGAGAAGAGAGCATATTGGCAGCACTTTTGTCACAGATAACTCCCTGCCCACCTGCTTTCTGGCAGCCAGGATACCTGCTTTGATCTTTCCCCTCTCGGTCCCATTATTCCCCCTCCCCACCCACTGCTGGCACCATTCGCGGTTCACATCAGTGGCTTGGCAGCATGTGACAGTGCGTTGAGTTTTGCAATGCCCCAAACCACACTCTGCCTGCCAGAATGCAAGTTCTGGCAACGCAGATGGGAGATAGGATTGGACAGGGGTTTTGATAGCCATGCTGGTGGCAACGTGCTGGGAGAAAACTGGCAACATGCTCTCAAGCTTTTAATCCGGCACACCCAAAGCCCTCCTTTCAGCTGCTTTCCGAAGCCCGAGGCACAAGCAGCCTTGCCCCACAGAGATCCGAGATGCCTTTGCACCATGCCGTCCTATAGTTTTTCTTTGTAGAAAGATGCTATAAAACACAGAGGCTGTAAACAATTAACTAAATTAGAATTGTCACAATAAATGAATAAAGCGCCTTTTGTGATTCATACTCATGGCTTCGTTTTTATGCTCTCTCAATTGCTCGCTAGTTCACAAAATTCTCAATGGGTGTCATAGTCATTCATGCGAATTAGCCAGATTCTCGCATATTCATCTTGCGTAATGACCTTTATTACCCTCTTGCTACAGTGCACATGAATAAAGCACACAGCTCCATTTAAAAAGTGATACATGCTCCCATGTCTCCTCTTCTAGAGGAGAGTGACTGCCCCAACAAGCCTGTGCTCACCTATTGGGTTGTTGCCCACTTGTTTCCTGCCCCATCCTCTGTCTTCAATCTGTTCCTCCTACCCTTTCCCCCCATTTACTTCAGCATGGCTTGCTTTTCTGAAAATGCTGTGAAGTTTATGGTCATTACCCAGCCATAGATATCCAGACACCAATCGCACACACATTTCCAAATGAACCGCGTTTGCCAAACAAAGCATTACAGACTCTATACTACAAGGGATGACAATCTGCAAGTACCAGGTTCTGAAACAAGCACGAACATGGAAATAATCAGGGAACAAGAGGAAAGGATGTCAAACGGAAATGGCTCTCTGTTTCAAAGCCCTGTGCTAAAGGAGAACCAATTTGTGGTGACGAGTTGGGTTGATGGCAACTGACAGGATGGCACTTTCTCCATTATGGCGTTTATGACTCGGAGAGTTATTTCAGTGGCAGCTACTTTATTAGCAGAACGCCGAGAACCTCAAAATGCAGATGCACGTAAAAAAAAGTTCCCCAGTGGAAGCAACAGGAAGCAGATGATCTGGGCTGTCTCCTCTGGTGCAAGATGAGAGGGAACTGACAGGTGGCTGTGTTTATACATTTCCCCCAAGCTCTGCATTGCTCATTTAACACAGAGGCAGAGGCTCAACAATCTACTGAGGAAGGACAGGCTGTAGTTGGGCTTCCTCCAGTGATAAAATAGTTCTGATTTAGGGCCAAACAGCATGTTACAATAAACATGTTGCATGGCCTGAGTCGTTTGTAGGTGTTTGTAGTGGTGAGAGGGGGTGCAAAATGGAACAGAACCCTAGTGAGGGGTGGACGGCTTTAGGACTTGGCCCCAGACATGGTTCTACTCCCAATCAAACATATCCCCTGTGCTTTCACATGAAACATTTTTTTTCCATGCATAGGAGGGTACAATCACCCTGTACATGTGCTAAGAACCTGGTATACCACCTTGAGTTTCTTGGAAGAAGGGAGCTGCAGGTTGATAATGCAGCCAATATCCAGAATTCAGAAATGGAATATTCTGAAATACTGAACATTTTTTGAGCACCAACATGATTTTTTTTAACTTTTTTTCCCTAGAGAAATCAAATCAGAAACTGCATTTCATGCATTTAATTTCGTTTCATGCACAAAATTATGAGAACTATTGTCTAAAATTACCTTCCGGCTATGTGAATAAGGAGTATATGAAACATCAATGAATTTTGTTTAGCCTTGGGCCCCATCCCCAAGATCTCTCTTTATGTTTTATGCAAGTATTCCAAAATACAGGAAAGAATCAGATATCCCAAACGCTTCTGGTCTCAAGCACTTTGAATAAGAGATGCCCAACCTATATAAACATGTAAAACGTAAACACTTAAACCAGGGGAGAACAGCAGTGGAGACAACTTCTAAAGCTCCTCTCCGCTATAGTCCCATTGAATTTTCTGGCTTTTTCAGTTGCTTTAAAAAAGTACACACCAAGCTACATCATGAATTAGTATAATGTGTCATTTAGCTTTCCAAAAAATGGAGAGGTTTTTCTGCTCTCACAATGCAGACAACCTGCACTGTAGCTTTTCTGTCCAAATAGTCCTTAGTATAATACAAATTCTAACCATAGAGAAAATTGCTCACATTAGTGGAACCTGTGCAAGGACAAGGGCAGAGTAGAAAAAAAAAATCCTATTTTGAAGCTGAACCTCAAAGTAGCCAAACTCAACATGCTGTCTAGGTTGAGTCCAACAGAATGATTTACAGGTGGATACCGGAGATTTGCAAAATGATTGTTCTCGGGTCTAATTAACGATTGCAATACCGAAGTCATTTTTAAAGAACTGCCCATGATTTGTCTTAGTGACGTCCCTTTAATAGCATTGGTGCCATCATATTAAAGGAAATTATCATTGATAATGAGATCAGATCTCCTGGGCTGTATATCCCACTAAAAGGTATTTGCACGAAGGTCGGTGGGCAAATGCCTTTGTTAAGTCCAGGGCTCATTATTTAACATCATGATGCACTTTCAAGGGCTTACCTTTTCCCAGCAATGCTAAGAACTGAGTCCAGCTAACTCATTTTTCACAATAGTTTATTCAAACAAAAGGAAAAAAAAATCTGTTGACCACTAAAGAATATGGAGCTTTGTATAAGAAATACTACACAAGACAGGGCAAACATGTTGCCGGGGAGCAGAATGACAAAGACTCTCAAAAGATACTGACATGCTGAAAAGATGATTTATTTTTTTTGGTCTTTGTAAGTGAAAGTGTCTTAAAAGCAGTGGTGTCATTCAAATGATTTAGGAATAGGAACTCACTTTTGATTGGCACTTGTCGGGAACCCGGAACCAGCCACGGAGCCCATTAGGATCTGGAACGTCCGTTCTGGTCCGTTCCCCCTGAATGACATCACTGCTTAAAAGTGCATCATGATGTTAATTAATGAGCCCTGGAGTTAACAAAAACATTTGCCCACATTTGACCTTCGTGCACATACCTTTTAGTGGGATATACAGCCCAGGAGATTTGATCTCATTATCAATGATAATTTCCTTTATTATGATGGCACCAATGCTATTAAAAGGATGTCACTAAGACAAATCATGGGCAGTTCTTTAAAAATGACTATTGCCATGCAGGCTTTTCACAAATATTCTTTTTTAGGGGAAGGAAAGAAATACTGGCATATATCTGCATGCATCTGAAAATCGCCCTTGTCTAACAAGGGTGGAATGCTCATGGTCAAAATTTGTTTACTTAGCAGGTATCTGTATACAAAATGGAGAAGTACACAGCAATGAGTATCAACATTTGTCACTTGTACTAAGGACTAAGTCAACAGTTCTGTCACTGTGATGGCATCAACACCGCCATGCGCCCTTGCAGCACCGATGTACATATGCATGCTCATTTGCTTGCAAGCACCTCCATGTGAATCATCTACCCTCCTTTGCACGTCGGAGGAGGCAAGAGGAAGACATCTTTGAATAAAGTCAATAGTTCAGATGGTCAAGAGGCATCTCAGGTCACAAGATAGCTAATACAGCATGTGGACTCACCATGTGAGGCTGTTTTTCTCACCATTTCACATGAAAAGAAGATGCAGCCTAAACTCTCAGTAGGAATGGGTCTTCATTCATCAACTTTATATGAAAAAAGACACTTACCTAGAAAAATGGGGGGAAAAGAGAGAAAGCGATGTCAGTGTTTGTGCAGCTCTTTAAAAAGAAATGATTGCTATTTAGAAAGTCTACCACACAGCTTGGCATATAAACTGTTTTTTTCAACAATTTCTGCAATTATAAATCTATAAACACACAAAACAAGTAATCGACAACTTTTCACAGAGCTCTTATACCTAGCAATTCCCAAATTGTATCTTGCCTTTCCACAGTTGATAAACAGAATCATTTCTCTCCCAAAGTATGGCTCAAATGAATATATTTAGTTAGTCCTGACTTTTGGCCAATCTTTGTCTCTTTCCTACCTATTGGTTCACCAACCAACCAACCAACCAACCAACCAACCAACCAACCAACCAACCA
>JAJKFI010000030.1:3021787-3047410 GCA_029204185.1 Lerista edwardsae
GGCCAGGGCAGCCGCAGAACGCTGCGGATGGGCTGCCAATCATGTGTAAGTCCCGCCTAAGTCCCGCCCAGTGTTCCCCTTCTCAATTTGCGGATCCCATTGCTGAACCCTGATCTGCCCTCCTCATTTTCCCCCCTACTTCCTGTGACTTCACCAAAACCTTATGAGTTAGCAGTTTGAGTGGGGCCAGCCTTATGAGCTGTGGGGCAAGCCAGTGAATAAAGGACGTGCTGCATTATATCAAGGATTCAGTCTTGATATGGCAGTACATGCCCTTGCCCCAGCGCAGCTTAGTGTTTCGCCCCCATTCAGTTTCCCAGCCCTGCCCTGCAGCCTCTGTTTTTGAAATCAATTGCCATCCAAAGCACAGGCAAAGTCCTTTCAGAAAGAACCTGAAAAAGACCATGCTGGATTCCACAAAACCAAGTTTCTATTCAGAAGTGCAATTCGGACTTAGGCAATATATCCTTGCCAAATGTCTCTCGATTCCTTCTCTTTCCCCTGAGGTAACAGCCTAATTCAAAACGGAACTTAATAAGCCAGCCGCTTTTCGTACAGTCTGCCTGTGCCTGCCAGCCTTTGAAGAACTTTAAGAAAGTGCTCTCTGATTTTAAGCAAGGACTGCATGTTTCCCAACCACATGGCTTATGGCTTAGAGAAAGGTACAAGACTGGAAATGACCCCTTGTAAGTGAAAAAAGATGCAAAGCCTGAATTCCAGATCTGGTACACAGAGCAGCTTATAAACGTGCAATTGACTGACATGCCTGTAATTTTGAGTTTGAATGAATTGCTGCTCCCTCCAAACTTGGTTTGTTGTAGACAACACTTTGCAAGGTGCAATCCTAACCAACTTTGGATAGGAAGGGGGAAGGATCACAAGACCCACTGTTGTAAAGGCCCCATAGGATTGGACTGCAAATGTATTAATTGTCTGATTCAGTTTCTCTCTAAAATGTCGTGAAAACACTAGCCAGTCTTTTCGCTTTGTAAGATCCTTTGACTTTCACAGCATTCTAGGTATACCTGCAAAGAGCAGTGTTGAAATCACAGGGATTCTTGCCAAATGAGTTGAAATAGCACATCTAGAGCCAAAGCTACTAACCTAAGCATTCAGCCAATTGATTTAGGGTGCAATCCAAACCTGGAGTTAGGCCAGCCCAGGAGTGTCGCAAATGTGCCATAAAGCATGTTTGTATCACTCTCGGAGTCAGGGAAGATGGCACGCAGATGTGAGCCATCCTCCCTGACTCTGACAGTTGTCCAAACGTGCTTTACAGTGCATTTGTGACAGTCCTTGTGCTGGCCTAACTCCAGATTAGGATTGTGCCCTTAAAGTGACAAGAGCTTGCCACTTTACAGCCTTCTTCTTGTCCGGCTTAGCTGACCTTCATTAGGCTCATCTGAATTTGTTCACAAAATTTCCTTGCACTAATTGTGACTGATAGCTGCCCACATATCCCAAATCTTGCCGCTTCTTTAAAAAAAACCCTCCTGTGTGGCACTGTCAACTTTTTAACCAAGCCTTGCAGCCAAGGTTGATGCTAGGTTCTGGAACAAAATCCCTGCATTTGGTTTCCCATGGCACACTCTGCCCATATGGTGCATATTTGCTGGTGTGCCATCTGTGACCAGGTAAAGAAGTGGCAAGGTGACTTCTTCCTTCACCTCTGCTTAGGAGAGAAAACATAGTGTAATCTTGCTCCCTTTCTCTGGCAAAAGAACAGACTCAGCCATGTTTTCTGGTTAGTTGGCAACCCTAGGCTGGATCTGCAGGAAAAGAGAGTAGTGCCTTAAGAGAGTGGTGCAAACAAGGCATCTCTTTGTAAACCTAGGAAGGAATAAGAGGGGTAATGAAAGAGGGAAACAGTGGGGAGAAGAGTGTTTGCAGGTGGGTAGGAGAGTTCTCAGCTGCAATGGCTTAAAGTTTCCTCCATTTTCAGGATGCTTTGATTTCCAGATGCATGTTGTTTTAATCAAGCCTATTACACCGATTAAGCCAAATATGGCAGCATGATGCAGAGAAATGCAGTATTCCCAAACTTTAAGGTTTTGCTTGCTTTGTTTTGCTCCTGTTTTAACACCACAAGCCAATGAGACATTGGAGAAAGGTCTAGAGAGCAGTGCACCAGGATGATTGGAACAATCTTGTATGTTAAAACAGATTGGTAAACACAATTCGTTTGATAAGGATGCACCCTCTTACAGGAAGGTCAGATGAAGCACAGATAGGTTTTCATTCAAGGCATCCATCCTTCGTTCAGTGCATCCCTCCAGCAAAGTGCTCTGGCTCCTTCACTTTCAGGCTCTGCCTAAATGATCAGGACTTTCTTTAGCTTTAAAAGGGGTCATGATGGCCAAGAGAATGGCTCTTCCAGAGAATGGTGTTTCAGAGTGTCAAAAGAAGGAAAGAAAACCTATTTGCTTTATGCTCAATTTAACCTTGCAGTTAATAAGAAACAGAAAGAAACTAAAAGCCTCGGAGCTTGGAGAAATTGTGCCTACATGGTCTCAGGTCTTACAAGGCAAGTTGCAAACAGAGCACATGTGAATCGGTAAGATGTGAACACAGAGAACCTTGATAATGAATATGAAATATCTGCCACTATCTAGCCACAGCCAGAAAAAAATGCAACTATGAAAAGAAATGTGAACAGAATTATGAGCACAGAATAGAGTCTCCAGAACTCTTCCAGTAAAACAGGTGGCAGCTGCAAAGTTTCTCTTTACTCTTGAGTTGACATAATGAGCAAGAAAACCAGGCTTGCAGTCATAGAAGAAATAGAAGAAATATAGAAGAAATATAGGAAACAAAAGGGGTTTGTTTTTGTTTTTGTTTTGTTTTTTAAATTGTTTTTAAATTGTTTGTGTTTTATTTTGTTTGCTATTGTTGTTTAATACTGTTTTAACTGTTTTTAATGTTAATTGTTATGCTGTATTTTTAATATATATTTTGTAATGCCGCCTTGGGTGCCTTCGGGCACAAAAGGCGGGGTAAAAATCTATTAATAAATAAATAAATAAATAAATAAATAAATAAATAAAAAGCACACACAGGGGAAGAACCAGTCCTGAGCTACAGTCACCAAGCGACAGAAAGCTTGAGAAAAACAGCACTTTTCAAACTAGGAACAATTGTGTAGGAGAGAGAAAAGGTAGTGTGTATTTTGAAAAGGGGGACTTAACTATAAAGTTCTTTTTACACTCTGACAAGATCATGGAGATAAGAAATCTAGAACATAAAAAACCCCTGCTGGAGCTGATTCACCTAGTCTAGAATTCTGCTTCCTACAGTGATGAACCAAATGACTCAACAATGTCTACGGTATAAAGGCAAAACCTTTCCTCCATAGTTGTCCCCTATTTGCCTCATTCTAGTTACTAGTAGTTCTACATACTAGAACTATGGACCATGACCTTTTCTTATCACCTACTATATCCACCAATAAGACACATTAAGGGCCCATTCATTTGTTATGAATCAACTGTACTGCATTTGATAATAAGTCAGTTTACATGAATGTAAGCACTGCAATGTGATTTTCTTATGCAACATCAGAAAAAAAAAACCCATCAGAAGTGCTCATGGCAGGAGATGATACTCGTAGAAGACCATCTATGAGTAGAACAAACTTCTATGAACTATGCACTTCAGCTGAACACACTTCTATGAACGCACTTCATATAGGCTACTTCTATGAGTAGGGGTGGGTTTTTTTTGTTGAAATATACAGCTTCTAAATCGTTTTTCTATACTTTTAAATCATTTAAAATTAATAAAAATGAGAACTTGGAATGAGAATGTAGAATAAAAACACACAAGACTGCAATTTGCTATTTTAATCAAGGAATTTTGGAAAACTAAAAAACCACATCCCTATTTATGAGCAGGATGCATCAAAGAGATAATAAATAATCCATTTCACAGTTGCACAGCTTTTTGTGTGCAGTCTTCCTCTGATGTTACACCACTCACCTAAATGTGCAGGTTAGAATTGTTTCATAATGTATGAACTGGCCCTAGACTCTTATGGCTCAATCTTACCCACCTCCTGTGCCTGAGGAACATGTCTTCCACAAGCACATGCTGTTGAAAAAGCACTATATGTTGAAAAAGCACTTTGTGACAATGCTTGTAGCAGAGAAACTGTCTGGAAGATCAGAGCCTTCCTGCACATGCCAAAAGAGAGAAGGATACCTGCCAAACCAGGTAAGTCCAGGGCAGGGACGGTGGAAGGGCAGGGAGGAGTGGAGGAAGGTGGGGAGGGGTGAAATAGGGTGGGGGAGGGTGGTGAGGGTGGATCCCGCCTAGGATGGAGGCAGGATCAGTGGCACCATACCTATCCCACTTCCCGTGTCCAATTTGCCTGCAAAAACAAACTCAGATTTGTGTGAGTTCATGGACGCAGTCCTAAACTGAGTTAGGCTGTCCTAAAGTTAGGCAGTCCTAAACTGAGCTAAGCCAGCAAAGTCTGGCCAGCACAAGGGCCACTGTAAAATATGTTTGGACCACTCTCGGAGTCAGAGAGGCCAGCACACAGACGTGAGCCATCCTTCCTGACTCCGAGAGTAGTTGAAACAAGCTTTATGGTGGCCCTTGTGCTGGCCAAACTTTGCTGCCCTAACTGTGCCAGCCTAACGCCAGGCTATGATTGCGCTCTGAGTTTGTGTTTGAGCAATCTCACTGGCACAGGTCTGAATTGACTCATTGCAACTGCTGGGGCAAAGGGAAAGGAGACCTCCAATTGCTGAAATTCCTGAATTTCCAAACATGAATTTAGTTAGGATTGGGCAGTTGAGGACATTCTTATTTAATAGGAGGAAAAAAAGACTAACAAGATTTTGGTAGAGTTTTGAAAACCCACCTTGATGGCCAAATGTACTAAGAAAGAAATTGAAGACTCTTGTCACGGTCTCCATCTCGTCAACGTGTTACCAGCAGTTGGAGGTGGGCTGTCTGTTGCTAACCTTGCTCTCTAACCCATCTCCAGACAAAGCAGGTCTCATGAACTCCACCTGGCAAATAAAACAATCTAAGAAGAGGAAAGCTCAAGGTTGTTATGGTCTAATTTCCAAAATCCTTGAGGCTTTCCAGTGCTGGATGTTGCCGGACCTTATGGATTATAAGATTTATCCTTAAAACTAGAGAGCTCACCTGGACCGTGATATGTAACTTGACGTTCCTTTTCCCAGCAGAAACCGTTTCACTGTACAGGCTGAGTATAAGCTCTCAGTCTCCTGTGGTTACCCTTTTAAGAAAGAAACTAGGGATATACTGAAATGAGTTTTGCATGTTGTAAAATCATATATAAAAGTAGCACTGGGATAATGTTCATCAGCTTGTTATTCATCATCTTTCTCAGTGAGTGATTGGAAAGGCTAATCTGTTTTCTCAGAGTTCTCTTGGAGTGCATGGAACTTATCAGCCGACAACCTGGGAATTGTAGTTCTCATCACGAGAAATTCAACTCCCCCCCTCCCCATTCAAGAGCAAGGAAGTTCTTTAGAACCAGATGGGCTCAATCTGGTCAGATGGTAAGGCTATGTTGTTCATAGCAATCAGTGTTCCATTGAGAGTACGGGGTTCGTTAAAAGGATATTTTCCCTCAAATGCATGCAAAAAGCATCCTGGTCTCACTCAATGAATATGGCACATGAACTGAACATGGTTTTCTGGTCAAATGACACAGAATTCATAATACAGGAGGAGCATTTCTGGAAAATAAAACAGCCAATATTATTATGCCAAATCGAAGGGAAGGCCACATCTGGAATACTGAATACAGTTCTGGTCACCACATCTCAAATAGGATATAGTAAAACTGGAAAAGGTGCAGAAGAGAGGGACCGAAATTATTACTGGGCTGGGGCACCTCCCTCATGAGGAAAGACTACAATGCTAGAGGCCCTTCAGACTAGAAAGAAGGTGCCTGAAGGGGGACCTGTACAAAATTATGCGGTGGATGGCTAGAAGGAAGTTCTTTTTCCCTCTCACACAACACCAGAACCGTGGGACATCCACTAAAATTGCGTGTCAGGAGATTTAGAGACAAAAGAAAACGTTTCTTTATCCATGTCAGGTGACACCAGGAGCGGGGCCAGGCAGAGGCATTCTGCGATTCCTGGCAGGAGCCAGATTGATTCGAGGAAGGGAGGCGGGTTGGGGAGATGGTGCAAATCAAGGCCAATTAGCCCCAGGTGAGGGGGGAGAAAAAATGGGCGAGAGGCATTGAGGAGGGCTCCTAGGAGAGGAGCAAAGGTGGTTCGGATGGAGGCTGCTTCCGGACTGCGGGCAGATGGAGGTGCCCCCCCCGGGTGGGGAGGGTGACAGGCCAGGACAAGGGCGAGCCCTCGGCAGCGGAGCATCACCTCTCAATGGCCCGGAGTTGTTGCCGCAGCATGCCCTGGTGAAGGACCACAGGTGGCGAGACCCCAACAGGAGCCCCCTCAACAGCTGGGAAGCACGCCCAGAGCTAGGAGTGAGCCAGTGGCTTGAGGACTGCCCGTTGGGCTTGGCTTCCATTTTCCTTCTGGCCGACCAGCCTGGACTGTGTGTTTGACTTTTGGCCGACCAGCCTGGACTTTCCGTTGGCACGGGACTCGGCCAAGGGAGGGCTGCTCCCCTGCAAGGGAGAAGGGAGGAGTTTGGGAGGAAGCTTCAAGGGCCGCCTAGGGGCTGTGGGTTCTCAATGAACCTAGTTGGTGGACTTCATTGACTCGGTCTTTGACTCCGCTGCAACTCGAGCCCGCTATGTGACACCCTCCCCAACGACAATCCAGCACGTAATTAATCGGCAGAATTCTTTGTTACAGGATGTGGTGATGGCATTTAGCATGGATGCCTTTGAAAGATGTCTGGAAGAAAAGTCCATCACAGATTACAAGCCGTGATGGGTTTGTGCATCTTCCTGATTTTAGAAGTGGGGTACCTCAGCATGCCAGGTGCAAGGGAGTGGTAGCAGGACGCAGGTATCTTGTCATATGTGCTCCCTAAGGCATCTGGTGGGCCATTGTGAGATACAGGAAGCTGGACTAAATGGGCATTTTCAGCAGAGCTCTTCTTATACTCAGATAACATTGGGTCCTTTGTTATTTCTTTCAAGTCTAAGAATTTTCTCTAATTTCCTTTGCAAATTAGTGGTTAGCCTGGGCACACAACAAAACTGGTTTTATGCTTGACTGCAAACATTTCTGCCCAATGACACCTTGAGAAATTTGGGAGAACTTTTGAACAATTGATTTGTGGCTTGCCTCTCTTGTTTGGCCTCCTGCAACTATTTTCTCTGCAGGTATCGGTACATGGTTTATCTTCTCTCTGCTAGCAGCAGACGAAGGAATCTAATGGAAGAGGTTGGTTGTTCTCCAGGTAAGAAAGAATGCCCTGCATACATTTCAACAGACTTGGGCTAGCATTGTTTTGATCCATTAGCAGTTTGCCTACCATGAGACCAACTAAACGATAAGCGGGTCTGTGGAAGTTGCGGTACAGGACAAAAATCAGCAGAATGGATGTCAGGGGTGGGCTGTAAGGAAAGTAATTGAAATCTAACACCCTGATGACAATCCACCACCAACCACTCTATGTAGAAAGACTGAACTGGGAATGACATCAGGACATATGCTCATTCGATTCCCTCCGTCTCTCCTGAGCACCTTCCCCACTGCTGTTAATATTCCGCAGCTTTGGGGAGCAATGAGCCTATTAGATTTTGCTGCATTCCTCTGTGGGGCTCATATGGGAGGAGTTCATTAGGCCATGCTGCCTGTCAGCATGTACCCGGAGAATCCCAGCGTTGCTCCAGAATTGCTTGCAAGGGAATGTTCCATATGAATGAATGTTTAAACCCCCTTATTTCAGGACACCAGGAGGGCTCTATTAGCCCTTCATCCCAGACACTTTCAAGGAAAACATTAGCACATTCTCTGTGACATTGGAACAGAGAGCAGGAGGAAGAAGAGCACACCAAACTTTTCCTGTCTTAAAGTCATGGCACTTGTTTAGCTCCTTCCATCCCACCTTCATAAACAAGGCAACCATCTTGATCGATTACATTCCCAAGCTATCCTCTAAGATGGGCTGGTGAGTTTTCCTGCATTTTGCCAGTGAAAACCAATGCTTTGCATCAACTCCCGACTCATCTGCAAGACATAGAACCCAACATCTTGTCTCCAAACTTTAGGATCCCATTGCTGTTTCCTAAAGCCATCAAGATGGTTCCTCCTCATGAGAAGGAAGTGGCTTAACAACAGTGGATCCAAAAAGTATGATCAGATGGCTTAGTTAAAAGAGCAACAATAGATAGTATAAAAAATTGCTTAATGTCTCTAATCCATTACAAACATGCAAATTGACTCTAATATCAATGAAAATTTGGAACAGAGTTATGAACAGGAGTTGGGTTTTTTTTTGTTGAAAACCACTTTTGGGCAATTAAACACTGCCTTTTGGTGGTGAAAATATCTGAATAAAAACACAAAATAACACATTTTGGTGTTTAGGATATTTTCCAGAAATTAAAATAGACTATTTTTCCAATTAGAAATAATACTATGGCTGCATCTGCTGACACTATGAGCGCAATCCTAACCTGGTGGCACAGTTAGGCCAGCAAAGTTTGGCCGGCACCAGGGACACCATAAAGTATATTTGGACCACTCTTGGAGTCAGAGAGGCCAGCACACAGACATGCACCATCCTCCCTGACTCCGAGAGTGGTCCAAAAGCGCTTTACGGTGGACCTTGTGCTAACCAAACTTTGCTGGCCTAACTGTGCTGGCCTAATCCAGGTTAGGATTTCATCCTATATAATCTACCTAGTACACTTAAAATTAATTAATAATTAATTAAATAATTAATAAAATTAATTAATAAAAATTAGAATGAGACTTAGCATAAAAATGCATAACACCACAATTTTCTATTTTAATCAAGCAATTTTGGAAAAAATATCACCCTCAAAAAACCCCACCCCTAGTTCTGAAGCCATTTGTGTAGCTTCAAACTATGTACGAACTAGGAGTTTCCCATGAAGCACAAGATGATGATCCAAGCTGTCAAGAGTTTCAGGTGTTATAATTTCTCCAATAACAGAGCAAAAATGCATCATATAAATTATCTGTTGTTCTGCTCCTTTCTGATGGCACAAGTTCCTTGTGCTTTATTGAATTCATCCAGAAGTCCATGGCCACTCGAATAAGCTTGAGGGCAACAATATGCTCATAATTATAACTAATGAGCTAAACAGCCACAAATTTAAAAAAAATTCAGGGTGTCATCTGCATCCTGCTGAAGTCTTGGTCAGTCTCCCATTGATTTTTATGCTTTAACTTCTCCCTGTAAAAATTGTACTTGGGTTCTTAATGTCTATTGAATGCCAATCAATGTTAGGTACTGCAGAAAGTTTCTTGCCTTTTTCTCTTTTATTTGCAGGTCTTACATCTCAGCCATAAACACACTTCTTTGGAAGTGAGGCCCATTGATTTCTGTGGAATTTATATCCGTGAACATTTGCTTAAGATTGCAGCCTAAGGCAGTTTAAACAACCCTGCTTAAAAACTCATAAGTTCTGAGAGCCCTGATCGCTGAGCCTGTTAGTTCAAGTGATGTGCAGGATTTCTACTGGCCAGCTATTCACGTGATCAACATTGTTGACCACAAAGCCATTAGAGGAATGACAGCATGTGAGCTAGATCTGTACAATAACAGTTGGAGTGTGTCTGTATATGTGTGTGTGAATCCTCACCAATAGGAAGAACTGTGACCTTTTTAGGTCCTAGTTAAAAGGCTTGTGAGTTGCTGTCTCCTACTTTGATTAGATTTCTCATTAGCTTCTTTTCCTTGTTTTATTTCTATCTGAGCAGGCTGCCACGACCAGCTGCTTCTTTTGTTTTATTTTGCAATATATATTGCACTATATGTAAAGTCCTTTGTATTAACTCACCTCTGCTGTGAACGATGTTTTTTCTTTTTTTCACAGCTCTACTAACAAAAGTCATTGTGTGGGTTATGATGTCTCAGAGGTATGCAATCTTTATTTATGTACTGGCAGATGAGTTCACAACATTTCCTGCTTTTGATCCAACAGATGCTTGTCACACACCTTTACTTGAACCTTGCAGAATCTGTGGCATCAAGAAGGCCAGGCTCATGGTGAACTCATTAGCCAAAAGCAGTCTGCATATCGATATCGGTCAATAGACTTCCCACAAGACTATTCTGTCAGAGGAGCTCTATGGTCATCCACTGCAAAAGAAGCTGATTCTGTTTCTTTTGCACTTATGTTAGGACAAGGCTACAAATTGCCATGAGATGGTTCACTCACTATCTGATCCCTGATTGGCTGCTGCTGTGACTCTGGTAGAAAGAAATCACCCAGTTTTAATAAATAAGCATGAAGATTGTCAGCCAATTTCGGGGTGGTGGTCAGTGATGTCATGCAGGGGGTACGCGGGGGTACGCGAGTACCGGTTTCTAGGATTACAGCTGGCCCCGCCTATTCGCCCGCCCACTCGTCGACTCCGCCCTCTGCAACGTTTGAATTTCCTGCATGTTTGAGTTGCCTGCATGTTCTCAGAGCCAGGCAGGCAGGCAGGCAGCGAGCGGAGCCTTTCTTTTCCTTGCCATTGAAAAATGAGTTGCTCTGGGGTTTTAACATGATGCCAGGCCTCCTTAACATGTTCTGGGGGTGCTGTGGAATACTGTTGCAACTGTTGGGTCAGTTTAAAATCATCTGAGGCCTCAAAAAGGGCTTTTTTCATGTCACTTCCTGCCACGACATCACTTCTGGCTTATGACGTCACTTCCGGTGGGCGGGTCCCAACACGTGCCAATCAAAAGTGAGTACCTGTTCTTAAATCATTTAGATGACACCACTGGTGGTGGTGTTACAATGACAGCATACAGGCAACTAATAAAGGGAGTGGGATTCTAGGAAATATTACACTCCATCCCAGCACTTCTTTCACCTTGAAAAAGGGCAAACATTCAGTGCAACCCCAATGTCTCCTGTGTCTGTAGCCATAGCTATTCCAGGCAATAAAAGTGCAATCCTAACCTGGAGTTTGGCTGGCACAAGGGACACCATAAAGCACGTTTGGACCACCCTCGGAATCTGAGAGGCCAGCACACAGACATGCACCGTCCTCCCTGACTCAAAGAGTGGTCCAAACATGCTTTACGATGGTCCTGGTCCAGCCAAACTGTGCTGGCCTAATTGTGCCAGCCTAACTCCAGGGTAGAATTGTGCCCTAAGGTACTGCACAACTAAGGATCACCCTTGTTTCTTGAAGCAGTTTCTGAGTTAGAAAAAAGATATAAGATCACAGAAAATGCTCTGATATGCAACCAGAGGTGTAGATTTTGGAAGCACTACCACATCGCCGCTTCTCCCCAGCAACGGAAGTACTACCCATGATGTGTGAGGATGCCAAGAAGCTCCCCCTCAGGGGCTTGACTTAGGGCTTGGAAGTGTGGAGGAATGTGTGTGCAGAACATCATGAAAAGAAAGAATTATCCCCTCAGAGCTGGGGGAAAATCCGTGTTTTCTGCCTATACGTCGGCACAGGAAAAAAAAGTGTCAAAGAACTCCCATGAAAGGAAAATATTGCATTGGAACTGGACTTTCTGTAAAGTGAAGATAATAGACCTTCTCTCCCTCACTCAGATGATGAAAGGATAAATACATTAGTGCCTGTAAGGTGCTCACAGATGCTATGGTAACAGAAGTGTGCTGAAATTCCTTATGCAGATTTTGCACTTGCATGGTCAAGGCCACTTATTTGCAAGTCACTCTGCTGGAATTAGTAAGAAAGCTATCAGTGCAGTCGAATCAGGATTGCTGCCCATGTTTTGGTGTCTAGGATTTGGGGTAGACATTATTTGAACTTCTGAGGCTTCCCTGCGATTGACCACCAGGGGGCACATGTTGCTGAACTAGATGGATTGTTGGTCTGGTACAGCAGGGGCCTTCTAATCTGTTTATGTTCCAATATGCAGAAAAGAAATAGGAAGGTAGTGCAGGGTTTTTTTTTTAACTGGACAAGTCCACTTTAGGACGTGGCAATCACATGTTTAAATACCTCCGGCTGTGCATGTAGCTCCTTGCACAAGCAAAGGCTTCCATTTGGGAATCTAGCCTTTTGTATATGGAGAAACTGTTTTGTTTTGTTTTTCCCAAGAAAAAAAATATGAGAGAGCATTCAACAATAACGTCTCCTAAGTGTAATATGAAGTGGTACAGTTTAGGAAGGACTATACCACATGCTATTTCTGTACATATGCTCATATGCTAAGCCAAACAAAGCAGGACACATGCCAAACTCCTATGCCAAAGGTCTACTGGACTCATTTGCCAGTCTATGTTCTACTGCAGGTGGAAGGAATAAGCAACACGATGCCACCTATTGTTTATTGTCTAAAAAAGCACCAGTTCCCTTAGAGCTTCCAAGTTCATCCAACAGAACCAGTAAATTTTGGAGACTGCAGGTGCAGAAGTGCCTCTGTGTAAAGCTCTCCCTATACTTAGAATTTTAGTTATGATGTCAAGGCAAAGGCTAAGCTGGAAGTTGCTTTCTCTGATGGGATAGCACTGCATTTTTATGCAAGAGTGTGGGAGGGTAGACCAGTGGGCAGACTAGGAGATAGGACCAGCCTGGGAAACTTAGGACGCAATCCTAACCAACTTTCCAGCACCGGGGTAAGGGCAATGCAGCTCCAAGGTAAGAGAACAAACATTCCCTTACCTTGAGGAGTCCTCAGTGACAACTACTCCACTGCAGAATGCAGCACATGCCTCATTGGCACAGCTATGTCAGTGCTGGAAAGTTGGTTAGTACTGTACCCTTAGGCTGGATCCTAACCCCCCTTCCCGGTGTTACACTGGGCTGTTTGGATTTCCATCTCCTATTTAGCTGACACTGATCTGAGTAGCCCTATTGAGGTGGCTGCCGTGTGACACAGGGCAAGGGGAAATAAATCCCTTTACTCCGAATTGCGCATCAGCCACCTCCTACCTTGCACTGGATATGGGCGCAGGCAAGTTGGCTTGCCTGTTCCAGCACGGGATAGGATTGGGCTGCAATTCTTTTTGGGAGCTGATTTTTGGATGAAAAGCAGGACACATGTTATTGTTATTACAGTAGCCATATACCATGGGATGGGAAGCAGAGCAGAGATATTTGCAATGCCCCTTTGCGTTGCATTGTGTAAATTGTTGGTATTAACTCTTTAGGTCCTGGTGCCCTTCATGTCCCCTCTCACTGCCATGAGATGTGTTGGAAAAGAGAACTTTCATATCTCTACACATGAAAGCCATAAATCAATTCCACTCCTGCATGCCTGTCACTGATGATTGTAAGAGGGCAGAGGAGCCCTACAGAGAAGGGGAAAGTATTGTATTGTAAGAATCACAGCGAGTGCTTCTTTTATAGAAGAGATAAAAGTCAAAGGAGTTATTTCTTACTATCAGGGTCTTTTTGTCCCTAGGCTTACTATCTGTTTATGGACAGAAACACAATTCCTTTAGCAGCTGCACAACAGGCAGAAAGTAACAGGTGAATTTTTCCTAGCCCAGCATTGCCACACCAGGGGAAAAAAAAATTAGTCCAATTGATTTCTGCTTGTTACACACCTATAACACAGAGCCTCTGTCCAGCATCAACCTTGCGTTGCGTCTTAATCCTCCCTGGGAGAAGTTGAACTTTTTGGGACTTGTCCAAAAGGGAACTCCCTGCATTCCACCTGGACACAAAGGAACCCCAAAGGAAGAGAGGGACATATTCTAGGAAGGCAGATCTCTTTCTTCCAGGAGACCCCTATGCATGTTCAGATTGAGAAGACGGCCTTGCAACCCATCTTACAGCCCAAACCGCATCATGCCTACTCAGAAGTAAGTCCCACAGATTGCAATGGGGCTTACTCTCAGGAAAGTATGCGCAGGATTGCAGCCGGACAACCCAATCCAATACAATGCAGGATTGAGCTATCAGCCAGAAGTGTTTATAATCAAAGGAATTAAATAAAAAGATGTTGTTTGTCTCAAATTATTGATGGTCACTGAAAGCTGATGACAGTTGGCCTCTCTTCTTCTTGGGACACACAGGTATTAAAGTAATACCTCGGAAGGTATGAGAGGGGCTGCCTCACAAATTTCTCAGGCGGTCATTTTGGGAGCTTTCCTGGATTGAATTGCAAGACTACTGTTGGCTGATGGAGAAATTTAGGGCCAAATCCTATCCAATTTTCCAGCCCTGATGTAGCCATCCCAATGGGGTGTGTGCTGCATTCTGCAGTGCGAGAGAAGTCGTGATAAGGGGAAATAAGGGAAGATAAGGGGAAATTTGTTCGCCTACCTCCGGGCTGCACTGTACTTGTATCAGCACCAGAAATTTGGATAGGATTGGGCCCTTAGATACGTAACACCGCCAGGCTCACTGCAACCACATACAGGACGAAGATGCATACTGTATATGAAGTGCTCTTCCTCCTTGATAGGATGAAGATAAGGGCCAGACAAGTAATTAACTGCTTTGGGGTTCAAGCAGCAATATAGAAAAATTGGAAATTGGAGCACACGCTGAAGGGCAGTAGGAAGAAAATAAGAGATCAAGCTAACGTTGGGGGGGGGAATCAATGCCACTGGATTCTGAAGTGTTCTAGGGGAAGAACAAACACGCATGTGATTGACAGAATGGCACAAGCAGAATTTATTGCTCTCCTCCCCACCCCATCTGTGTACCTTTGGTTCAGTTCACCTGCAGAGGTGCAACACCAAAGTTGAGCAATGCTTTGTATCTGACACAGCACCACAAATTCTCTCTCAATAGGACTCTCTCTCTCTCTCTCTCTCTCTCTCTCTCTCTCTCTCTCTCTCTCTGTGTGTGTGTGTGTGTGTGTGTGTGTGTTGTTTTGTATTACATTAGCTGGTATCTTAATATGCTATTATTTTTAAGTATGTGTCATGTTTTATTTCTAAACATACAGCATTATCTTTTGAACTCCTGACCCTAGTGTAGTACCTATGTGTAATTTTTTTTTAAAAAAATTCAGGGTGCATTCAGATGTTCTTGCCAACCCAGGACATGCTGGGTTGGTGCAAGGACTTGTGAAGACAATGGGGAGCTTTGGAGGGAGGAAGAGGGGCAGGGGAAGTGGAATAGGGCAGAGGGCGGACACAGGTGGGGCGCCCCAGGAAGAGGGAGGAGTTAGGCCAGATCCTAACCCCTGGTCTCAGGCCATGTGGATTTGCACCTACAATTTAGCAGGCACAGATCTGAGCAGCCCAGGATTACCATGGGGTAAGGGGACATTTGCCCTGTGATGAGCTCCAGCTGCCTCCAACCCTGGGTAGGATGCATGGCAGGCTAGCTGGTCTGCCTGCTCCTGCCCAGGTTAGGATTATGCTGCCGTCACATAAAGGCAAAACATGTACCACAGACCAGTGCTTGTCTCCTACTTGTACCACTTTGCATGGTCCACCTTTTGGAAGTACCTCCGAAAGAAACTGACAATGATACCATTGCCAGTTACCAGGGGCGGACCTAGTCAAAATGGCGCCCATGGCACCCAATAGAAGTGCGCCCCCAGGGGGCACGTGACATCATGCGACACCCCCTCCATGGGAGTCCAGGTCTACCCATTAGAAACGACTGCGGGTAGAACTGGGCTCCCTACAGGGAACCCAGGTCTACCCATTGCAGGAAGCATTGCATGATGGTCTATGCTCACATGCGGCTTTTTCAGACACTGACTCAGATTTTTGAAAGTGGAGACACAGGGATTTCAAACTGAAGTCAGCAAACGTAAAGAACCAACTACAAAAAAAAAACTAAGGCTGAGCTCACCGTTACCTTAAAAGTTGCCTGGGCACTGTAAAGATGCTTTGAATGGGTGGGGGAAGGTCCACACTGCAGATGCTTTCCCGATCTGCGGAGCACTGGTCTACCAGTGGCTGGTCCCAATAGGTAGACCTGGGCTCCGCCGTTGTTTCTATTGGGTAGACCTGGGCTCTCTGTAGCGGCTGGTCCCAATGGGTAGTCCTGGGCTCCATGTAGGGAGTCCAGGTCTACCCGCGGCTGGTCCCAATGGGTAGACCTGGGCTCCGGTGCCCAGGTCTACCCATGCAGTGTTGCGTGGGCCACTGGCGCCCCCCAAGATGGCCCCAAGACGGCGCCCAGGGCTCGTGTCCCCCTAGCCCCCCTAGATCCGCGCCTGCCAGTTACATCAGGATTCGAAGGCCAGATGCAACACGACAAACACCGGTAAGAGACTCAGGGTGGGTGGGAGAGCTTTTTTGAGAGTGAAAAAAGTGCATGCTGGAACTCTGCCCACTGAATCCAGCCTCATAATGCTCTCTCTTGTGTTCTACTCCTGATCTCACTGCCAGGCCGTGGGGGTCTGTGGGTCCCACAAGTACCACTGGACACCACCTCAAGTGCCACTGGTGGTATAAGTACCAGTGGTTGAGAAACACTGATATTGACCTAACTGTTAAAGTAGTCAGTTAAATCTACAGACCATATCACAATCTCAGTGACTGCATCATCATCATCATCATCATCATCATCATCATCATCATCATCATCATCATCATCATCATCATCTCTCTACAAGGTTCTCAGATTAGAAGCTAAAAAAACCAACTGTAAGATATAAGTAAAAAAAAAACTTGATTTACAAGGAACAATGTATTAAAAGACAAATATGGAATTGGGAATATCACTATACTGTCATAACACCACTATAGTGGTGCAGGGGGCCATTTGTCAAGAGTAATCTAAGGACAGGCTATTAGAACTGTAGCATGCTTAGCAGTTTTACTGCATCCCACATGTTTTAAGTAAACTGCCCAAAGAAGGCAATGTGCTGAAATGCACCAGACAGACCACTATCCTCCTTTCTATTCCAGCCACACTTTGTGATACACACTTTTGTTTTTTAGCTCCCTTCCTGCTGCTCCTTTTCGCAAATGCCCCATTTCGTTTTTTAAAAACATTTTGGCCCCAAACTGGGCTCTGAAATGGAAAGGAAAACCAAATGGAGTAAAGCTAGCTTTGCAGTTCATGAGAATTCATTGCCTCTGTTGAAAACTTGGGATTGGAGGCCCGTTCAAAGCAGCCTCCCTAGCAAGTTGGCAGGGTCCCATTGCCCATAAACCGAGTCATCACTACTTCAGGAAGTTCTGGTCCTCACCAGTTCACGTAGTCGCCATCAGTTTCGCAAGCACTATGGCTCAAAGGTCTTAGGGCTCCTATTTCCATATAGTGAATTTCAGAACACATTTCAGTGTTTCTCCCAAAGAGGAATCTTGAGAATTTTCAAGGGAAACAAGTTTCTGTAAAAGAAGCAAAACTTCCTAGGGAGCTTCCACAAGGACATGAAGCTACATTTGTTGTTTTGCTTTCCATCTGGCCATAAAAAAACCTCTGTGAAAGAAAGACAGAATGTACAAGCACAGGTGAACCACACATAACTCTGGCAGTCTTAGGAATGGCACCATCATTCTCTAATACCTTAATTTATTTTTGCATTCTGATAAATAGGACTTCAGTAACTGCTTCTGTCACTGCAATTGTTCATATAAAGCAGCGAGAGATCCCCTGGCAGCGAGATCCAATTCATTCCTTTTTATTGCTAATAAGGCTTCTTTGTGTATTCACAAGACTGGGAGAGTTTGCAAAATGAGAGCCCCTTAATACAAAGCTGCGTACTTCAGGATCATCAACATTCTCTTCATTTGCGAGCAAAAGTAACTGAATTTAGTCTCCCACAAATTGGAAAAAATCATGCAGCAAGGTGCTGATACTTAACACAGCTTTTTCTCTATGGACACAAAAGACACAGCAATCAACATATAATTAACCCACATAACTTGTTGCTAGAGGATATTGTAGAAGAAAATAGCTAAGTGAGATTCAGGCAAGGATTAGGCGGTAGATGAATTGTATCTGCAGCGATTCGAGATGGAATCAAGCCACTGGGCTTATTAGTCTCCCGTATTTACAGACACAGTGATTGCCAACCAAGTCCGGAAAGAAATGACATACGGTTTTGGATTGTGTATTAGAAACTTTTCCGTTGATTATGCTATGGACACACATAAAGTGTTCTTGTGCCAAACGTGCTATTGCTGTTCTTTTTAGGATTAAGTGATTGCAATATTTCTTTGCTGTGAGCGGCCTTGAATATCACACAGTACAGTCCTGTGTGTGTCCTTACTTCCCTGAGCTTCCTGAGTGCCCAGAGGAACAGTCGCACCAAAATGGGCACAGCTGTATCCTATGGGGCCAGAGAAGCAGCTGCAGGTCTCCTGGGGGCAAGGGAACATTGCTTCCCTTACCCCATATTGACCAATGGCAGCTCCAATGGGTCTACTTGGATCTGCACCCACTATTGAGCAGGTGCAGAATGGCGGAGACCCACATAGGGCTCCACGGCTTGGGAGGGGGGTTAGGGCTTAGGGGTTAGGCCACCATCCCACCACCTAGTTCTACTTACTTCCTGTCCTGGAAACCCTGGCCTCCAACTGGCGGTGAGATTTACTACTTGATGCTTAACATAAGAAGAGAAGAAGAGCCCTGCTGGATCAGGCCAAAGGCCCATCTAGTCCAGCTTCCTGTATCTCACAGCGGCCCACCAGGTGCCCCAGGGAGGCATGAGACAACAAGATGCTTGCATCCTGTTGCCACTGCCTTGCACCCGGTACTCTGAAGTAGCCTACTACTAATGTAAGGAGGTTGCACAATCCATCATATTCATTGTCTATAGCCCATGATGGACCTTGCCTCCAGAAATCCGTCCAATCCCCTCTTAAAGGCATTCAGACCAGATGCCATCACCACCTCCTGTGGCAAAGAGTTCCACGGATTAACTACCCGCTGGGTAAAAAAGTACTTCCTTTTATCTGTTTTAACTCTCCCAACACTCAGTTTTAGCGGATGCCCCAACTGCCACTGACCCAGTGCCCTTACTGTGACCAAGTGCCATGTGGCATTTTTTACAACACCCAAAGCCGGTGGTAAGGCTATAATTAAGCCTGATTGGATTGGGCTGCCCCCCCCCCGGAGGGTCCAGGGGGATTCCCCCCCCCCATGTAGATAGGATTGCTTGAACACAAAGCAGCTGTATATGGGGTCTGACCATTATCCAGCTCTGATTGGCAGTGGCATTGCAGGGTTTCAGACAGGGGTCTTTCCAAGCCCAACTTGGACATGCCAGGGATCGTATCCTGGACCATCACTCTATATAAGGCACACACCCAGCTATAGCCCTTCTCCAATTGTCACAAATAATGGAATAATACATTGTTTTGAAATGATATTCAGCAATGGCAAAGTGGCAAACATCAGAATGAGCTCTTCAGTACAACACAATATTCAATTCCTCTTTTAAAAAAATATGCAATTCCAAATTCATTTCCTTCCTCACAATCACAATTGGCACTGAAGTGTAAACATGCTATTGTGTCCCAGAAACCTGTGGGCCTCAGGAAGCACAGAATTTAAGAACAGTGGTAGTAATAGTCATTTAGGGTGTTTGTAGATTGTAGCCTAAAGATAAACACATGGAAAACTCCATCGTTCTTGTACGGAGTCCCACGCTGCCTCTGGAGTTACATAAGGGAATGTGACTTGCAGTTCTTATTTGCCAGCATCGTCCGTTCCTTTTTGCAATGTGGATTTGGAAACAAAACAGATACGGTTTTGTGCCAGAGCACCTAATGCTGCCTATACAAGCCTGCCACACATACACATGCGCACGCACGGGGCCCAATCCAGTGGCCTGCACTGCGGGCAGTGATGTCATGCACCCACTACGCACCACTATGTGCGTACCGGTTCCTAGAATTTGAGCTGGCCCCGCCCACTCGAAAATGGCCCTGTCGGCTGGTTGGCTCAGCAGCTGCGCATGCGTACTGCATACCCGCAGCCATTGCCTGTGAGGAGGCAGGCAGGCAGGCAGGCAGGCAGCGTGGTGGTGGCAGCATCATGACCTCACTTCTGGCTATGACCTCACTTCCTGCCATGACATCACTTCCAGCTTATGACGTCACTTCCGGTGGGCGGACCCCGACAAGTGCCAATCAAAAGTGAGTACCTGTTCCTAAATCATTTGGATGACACCACTGACTGCGGGTGGTATGCGTGTACAGCCCAGGCAAGTGTCGTGCAAGGTGCGGTACAGCACCTCCAACCCTGGCGGTAAGCCGCCCCCTTTGGTGCTGGGGCAGTGCTATGGCAACAGTGGTCAGGGGCACCCCGGAGGGAGCCCCGTTCGCCAGCAATTTGGCTGCTTTGGGTGGGGCAGTCTGGAGCAGGGGAGGGGTGGAGCGTGCCAGGACCAGTGGCGACTCTCGCTGCTGCTTCCTGACCTCTGAGTAAGGACATGTGGCCTTATTCAGAGGCCCTCACTTCTGCGCTGGCTAAATACTGGCACAGAAGTCAGAAGAGTAGTCCCTCACCCTGTGCCTTTACCACCAGGAAATGGGACAAATATCCCCTTTCCCTGCAGAGCCTTTTGGGGCTGCCCGGCTGCGGCAGGATGCAGTGGTAGCTGCCTGTGTAATTGAGAGGTGGTGGAGTTCTGGGGCTTCTCTTAGAGCAGGACAGCAGCAGTAGGAGTACTCCAGTGCTGATTTTGAAGGCACAGCAGGAGACAAACTGAGAACATCGCCTAAGGGTATGCTAATATCTAGGTCATTATCTTTTCTGCCTGATAGACAGTACACCACCCATTTTACATTAGGCTACAGTTCAAATTTGCCCACTGAACACAGTGGAATTCACTTCCGAATAAACATTAGGCTACATAAATAATTAGGCTAGCTCTCTAATCTATCTGGTTTGTTTGTTTGGGATTTGTTTTTTATACCCTGTGACCGTAGCAGTAGCCGCTTCCTTATCAACCCATGGGCAGTTTTGCTTCGAAAGGTGTTATGATGTGACATGGCAGCGGCAAAATTGAGCAGACTGGACTCAAGAGCGCTGCTTTGCTGTTGCAGCTGATTGGCAGTCCAAACAGAAAGAAGGGGGGGGGAATGCACAGCAAAAAGCAAGGCAGCCGTCTGTTGCGTTGAATGTCCACACTCTTAACTGCTCCACTTCCCCATCTGTCCTTGGTGCTGGTGTACATGTGGAGGCCCAGTGTCCCTGTTCCCCCGGTAGACTATAGCAGAGCCCAGCCAAGGTCTTGCTACAAGAGCAGAGTGGATCCCCATTCACTGGGTCCACCTAGTTGGGGGGTAGGGAGCAGACAGGTGTCTGGCCTTTGGCACCAGATTCCAGAGTGCCTCTCCCTGACCCTTCCACTATAACCAGCATCCCCCGGGTACCTGGGGAAGGTGTCTCCCTCCTGGCTCTCACATCCTCCCCTCTGCTCTTTGTGCTGCCTCCTAATTCCTTACTCGGCATCTTCATTCACCTCCCTCCTTGCCTCCTTCTGTCTCTCTCTTCCATCTCAGCTCCCCACCTTTCCAAGCTTTCTGCCCATCGTAGCTCCTGCCCTTCCATCTCCTTTTATCCACCCCGATCCACTTTTATCCATGCCCGATCCACCTCTGTGTTTCCTATTGGCTGGTACCAGCTGCCTAGCCCTCCTCAGTGGGCAGGCCAGCAGCTAGTGCCAGTTCCTTCAGCCCTACGCCTCTCATCCTGCCAGCTCGTGCCCAGCGCTAATGTCACTGTCAAGTGCCACTGTCAATCAGCCTTTGGCTGCACTTCACTTCTCCTGCTCATCTGGATGGGACAGAAGCTGAGGCTCCCAATCCCTTTTTCCACATTTGCGTTCCACAATGGCGGCCGACTTCAAGAGCTGGGAATTGAAACGAGCTGGATCTTTAAATGAAGTGCAACCGTGGAATTCTCTGCCTGTTGACTCAGAAGTAAGTCTCACTCCAATCTATGGCATTTATTCCCTTGTAACTGTCTTTTGGATTCTAGTTCAAAGTGGAAATAAATGGCAGGAGAATAAAACACACTAAGAAAAAAAATATAGATGAATTTTTGTTGTTGCTGCTGTATAGCAGCGGTCTCCTATGCTAAAGGGAAAATCTTTCCTGGTGCTTCGTGTTCTGCTGGGGAAGCCACGAAAGACCCCTACTACGGCTCCCAGAGTTATGCTCTGCCAGCCACCCATGCGTGGAACTCCAGGTGTGCAGCTTGCTGGGACAGCAGACTCCGGAAGCAACTGGGAACTGTAGGTAGGGTCTTTCGTGGCTTCCCTGGTGGAACGCAAAGCACTGCTCAGGCCAGGGAAGGATTGGGGAGGTCCTGGATCTGGCCCGCGGGCTGGAGTTTGGAGCCCCCTGCTGTATATGGGGCATAGCTATGGGAGAGGTGTCATAATGAGCTCATCCATTTAATAATTTACCATTCCACCTTAGGTAGTAGTCTAGGCAGCCAATTCTCTACAATCGTGGCTACATCCAATGATTGGCAGGGTTTAATCCAAAACAGGCAGGGTTCCTGCATCAGCAAACACTGATGAGGCAACAGGCAGAGCTGCCTCAGATTGCTCCATATATGTAGAAAGGAAAGCAGCAGGGAGCTTGCACAGACAAGCCTCCTGTTGTATAGTGCACCGGGGAGGCAGCTATTGAACTGCCGCAGGGAGTGGGTGCGTATCTTCTGTCCTTGCTCTCTGTAGCATTGGAGAGTGGGGAAGAAGAGGCAAGTTAAAAAAAATATTTCTGGAGGGAGGGAGGGTGCGTGCATTCACCTGGTTGTGCCTTTCTGGGCCTCACCACAGATCACTGCTGCAACTTTAAGGTGGGTTACAAAAACACTGATAAGGGCTCAGTCCTATCCAACTTTCCAGCACTGATGCAACCACAGTGCAGTCCTGAGGAAAGGGAACAAACGTTCCCTTGTCTTGAGGAGGCCTCCGTGACTGCCACCCCACTGCAAGATGCAGCGCACGCTCCATTGACACAACTGCATCAGCACTGGGAAGTTGGATAGAATTGGGCCCTAAGCAGTGATGTCATGCAGGGGGTACGCGAGTACCGGTTTCTAGGATTATGGCTGGCCCCGCCCATTTGCCTGCCCACTCGTTGACTCCGCCCCCTGCAACGTTTGAATTTCCTGCACGTTTGAGTTGCCTGCACGTTCTCAGAGCCAGGCAGGCAGGCACGCAGGCAGCAAGTGGAGCCTTGCCTTGCCTTGCCACTGAAAAATGAGCTGCTCTGGGGTTTTGGAACTGTTGGGTCACTTTAACATGATGCCAGGCCTCCTTAACATGTTCTGGGGGTGCTGTGGAATACTGTTTCAACTGTTGGGTCAGTTTAAAATTGTCTGAGGCCTCAGAAAGGGCTTTTTTCATGTCCCTTCCTGCCACGACATCACTTCCGGCTTATGACGTCACTTCTGGTGGGCGGGTCCCGACACGTGCCAATCAAAAGTGAGTACCTGTTCTTAAATCATTTAGATGACACCACTGGCCCTAAGACTGCTAAACATATAAAAATACAAACTGAACCCCCCCTCTGTGTGTGTGGTGTGTGTTGGTGCAAAGTCAGGGAGAGAAGCCTGACATAATTATTATGGCATATATCCTTACCTTCTTGTTCCACTGACTGGCTCCTCACTGGATACAGCCCTCAAAGGACCCTGGATGTTTTCTGAGCCAGAGCCTTGGGTTATTTCTGGAAGCTCAGAAAAGTGCAACTATCTCTCCTTCGCACACTGGTCTCTGCAGCCTGACACCTGCCTTCTGCTCCAGCCTGATGGCTCCTATTTTTATTGCTCTGCAGACAGAGCCAGGTGACTTCTCAAAAGAGGGGCAGCTGCGACCACACAGGAGTCTGTACAGATGCACACGCAGCTTCCCAGTCGTCTCCATTCTGGGCTCAGAATGTTTAGCAAAACATGCTGTGATGCTAATGTAAAGGAAGGGAAAAAGTCCTTCACCTGCAAAACTAATTAACAGCAAACAAGCTCACTTCAAGGTAGGGGAGGTGGCACGGAAGAGAGGGGAGGAAGGAAACAGGAATTTATTTAAAGGCCAGCAGGGCTTAGTCGCTGCCACTAGGTGGCAGCACAAAGTCACGCTAATCATTCCGTGGCTGGAGTTTGCCAAGGTGTTTGCCGGTTTTTAATATTGTGCAAATGTGATGCTCGTTGAAGTGAGATACTGCTGAAGCTACAGTGGAAGCCAAAGAAGCTTGGGATTGTGGCTGTCCCTGTCCATAAGGGAGCATCGGTAAGATATGAAAAAGAAGCCGATCTGTGAATCAGCAGCCCTGCCAGAGGGGCTTGCTTACGCCCTCTTAAAGGAACCCATGCACTGAACACACTGCTGCTCATTCATTCAGCAACGATCCCGTGCGACCCGCTGCTGAAAAATTAAGAGCTCATATGCAATGGGCAAGAGCCAGGCCCTGTCTTCAAAAGGCCTTGCCAGTATTAATTAGCGGTGTGCCTCCTTCTTCACCCTGGAGATTTTGCCGGTAGCCAAACCAGCACCCCCTTCTCTGCAGCAAGCCAGATCTAAATTCATTGCAAGAACGGGTGACCCCGCTAGTGCAACAAAATGAAATGTCAACAGCCGATCCAGGTGCACTTTAAAAATGATGGTTTTATGGTATAATGAATCATACAGGTGGCAGAGAATTCTCGGTGTTATTTATTTTGACATTATTTCCCACTCATCTGGGAGGCCTTTTTCTCGTAGTTTCAAAGTGTGTTGGATTGCACCAGGGCAGCGCTGGATTAAAGTGCACACGAGGGCACTTTGCCGAACTGTATTTGGACGCCTCCCAAGCCGATATGTCACACTCTCATCTCTGCCTGCGCTCAGAATTCATTTTCACGCCCTGGAAGGCCTGCTGAGATGGGGGCTGGCAGGACACAGGTTGAGTTTGTGTGCGTGACATCGCAGTTGTCATGAAGTCCTGCCTCTTCAAGATGCCGGAATATGTATCTATTTTTTATTTTAAAGCGAGCCTATTTATTTTTAACTATTTCCATCCTGCCCCCCCCACCCAACAAACTTTTTAGGAAACTTGAGGCAGCTGACGGAAGAGAGAGAGACAGACAATACAATGCTCAAGCAAAACAGTGCAGTAATAGCAGCCATCAATCATGCCCTCAAAAGGCATTTTTGAAGTGTGAGATCTTCTTCTGGCACAAGAAAGCATATCATGGATAGGAGCAGCCCACAGCAGCTGGACCACCTGCAATGGCGAAGGATGTCTCAGCCAGGCCTGTGGATGCCACTGCAGAAGGACTCAGACAGCCCTGCCTGGGGAGAATACAGGCATGCCCCAGCATCCACTGGGGTTCCATTCTGGACACTCTGCCCACCATGGATACCTGAAACCGTGGATACTGGGGACGCCTTTTTAAAGATAGTGGTTTTGCTGCAACAAGGTAAAAAAGATTTGTTTAATGCCCCCCTTTTTCATAAGCGTCCCAATATCCATGGTATCAATGGGTAACTGAAACCATGGATACTGAGTCAGTGGATACCGGGGCACACCTGCATCATTACAGGCTGACCTTTGGGAAGAGAGAGTTATTTCTGGCGGCCACCTGTAGTTGGCACTGTGATCCCAGTTTGCCCCTTGTGGACTGGAGCCTCAGGGGTGTGTGTGTGTGTGTGTGTGTGTGTGTGTGTGTGTGTGTGTGTGTG
>JAJKFI010000030.1:3047420-3057869 GCA_029204185.1 Lerista edwardsae
GTGTGTGTGTGTGTGTGTGTGTGTGTGTGTGTGTGTGTGTGTGTGTGCATGCGCACACGCACACGCTTTCCGTCTAGTTTAGGAATTGGAATTTGTAGGACTCATGCGTATCAGTGAAGACAAGTGTTGTGAGTTGGTGAAAGCAGGTCCTAAAAACCTTCTGGTGGCAACTTGCAGTGGGTAGACAGCCAATCTTGGTGATTGACAGGTCTCTCTTTTATTCTGGTTGCTCCTAGTGGAAGGTGATGGCTGTAAGGTTTGTAATGGCTCTTGCATGGCTGCTGAAGGACTTGGTGAGAGCAGCACCATGGAGTGGAACCTAGAACAACAGACTTGTTAAACCAAGTGAAGCTGTTGCTAAACTGAAGAGCAACGTGCAGGCAACAGGCATGGATGCTACAGATAGGAGATTAACTGAACTGAACATTAACAGGAAGCACTTCCTGTTAACATTCAGTTTGGCTCCCTCTAGTGTGCAGGCTGATTGTTTGCATGTTGGGAGCCCTGATCCACGGATAATTGAATCCACAGATCATGTATCACCAAGTCAATCACCAAGGTTGGCTGTCTACCCATCTGTACTGTACACGAGTTCCATGTGTCCTGTGTGAGTCCCACCAATATCCTAATATGAGTTCCATCTGTACTGTGAATTCATTTTGCCTCCCTAATTGGAAGATTGGAAACGCATCTACCCTCTCCCTCCAGTTCTGAAATCTAGTGCTATTACTACTTCCAACCAGTGTAAAACCTATGCAAAAAAAGATGTCTTGATGTTACTCCTGAGCCTTTTTGTGTAGAGAAATGAAGATCCTTTCCATTTTGCTCAGAACTTTGGCTCCAGGAAAAGGAGCAAAACGTTGCATCGGCAAGCTGTTGTATATTAAACTTTCCTCCGCAAACATAAACTAGTCAAGCATTCTCCCGGTTTTCAAGTGGAACCCTCGGTTTTACAACGGTTTCACGTGCTTGGAATATTTTGGCTGCTGTGGGTAAGCAGTCAGCCTCCAATGTGCCAGGGCTCCGAGTGAAGGGATTTGATGCTTCCCTGGAGCCAGATGGTTCCCCAAGGATTCTGCTTTCCAAGCTGCATTTTCCCCAGGGCTTTGCCAAGGGTCTGAAAATAGTTACACTGAGCTGTGTTGTCAAAGAAGAGAGGAAGGGATAGAAAAGGTTTGATGGTAGTAAAATAATATTAGCATCCTATTTTGGAGAATTCGTATTGGCAGGGGAGTATCATTCTCCCCATTTTCTATAGGAGCGCAGGAAGCTACATTATGTACTATATACCTAATTAGACCGTTGCTCCATCTAGCTCAGTTTTCTCTACAATGTGAGCTCCTTGGGGCAGGGATCTGCAGTCTCTTATACAGCACCATTCACATTGATGGCATTACTTAAATAAATAACAGAGTGGGTGGTGCTTGCAGAGAAACACCTCTTTTGTGGAACTTCCTCCCGCACTCACCCTGGTCTTTGACAGCCCAATCCTAATTCCCCACATGCTAATGCAGCTGCATCAATGGGGCTCATGCTGTATCCTGCAGGGGCATTCTGAGCCACAATGAGCTCCTCGAGGTAAGGGACCATTTGTTCCCTTGCCCTACCCTCACAGACTCGCTAGGGCTACTTGGACCTTCTCCAGCTGTGTAGCTGGTGCAAGTCCAAGTGGACTCGGGGGATTGAGGCTGGGAAGGGGGTTAGGATTTTGGTGGCACTGCCGCTACTGCTGATACCACCCCCTTCCTGGCCTTGATCCATCTCCATCTGTGCCCCAGTCTCCTCCTCATTCCTACCCCATTCCTCCCTGCCCCATTCTTCCCACCCCCATCTCCATCCCACTCGACACTGACTTACTGGTACCAGGGGATGTGGATGGACTACTAGTATGTTGCGGTGCCAGCTGACACTTGTAGTGGCAGCCCAGCTGTGCAGAGTGGCATGTGGCCTTTTGCAACAGCCATAAATGAGCTTACACTGCTGGAACACTAGTTCTGGAACACCAATCCTCCTTAAAATTGGATCATTTTAAAAAAAAATTGTGCCGCTCCTTTTAGGGTGCAATCCTAACCTGGAGTTGGGCCGGCACAGTTAGGCCAGCAAAGTTGGGCCGGCACAAGGGACATCATAAAGTATGTTGGGACCACTCTCAGAGTCAGAGAGGCCAGCAGACAGACCATCCTCCCTGACTCCGCGAGTGGTCCAAACGCGCCTTACCTTGATGCTGGCCAAACTTTGCTGGGTCTTGGGATTGCTTTATGCTTTTACCTGGAAACTTCCTTGAGGAACCTGGTGAGAGATGGGATCTAAATCAGTGGTGTCATCTACTCTCGCGGAGACGGAACGCTGGGCGGGACTTACATTTGATTGGCTGCCTGCCCATTCGCTTCTGATGCCTTCCTGCTCACCCAGGCATCCGGCGCGCCCCCCACCCGTCCCCCCCACGTCCATCATGGAGCTGGGCGAGCAGCGGTGGGGCACGGTGACCGAGGGCAGCCCACGTGGCGGGGGGAAGGTGGTGGAACCGCACGGACCGGGCTGCCAATCAAACGTAAATCCTGCCCAGCGTTCCGTCTCCGCGAGAGTAGATGACACCACTGATCTAAATCCCCTAATAGCTGCTAATTGGCCAAGAGGTGTAGGCATGTCATCAATGGCTCTTCCATCAATGGCTCACAGCTAACCTCAGCACAAACATTGACTCTTCCTGTCTAGTGGCCTCCTGTAAAGCTTTTAAGAGCTCATCAGTCTGAACCCAGCTCTAGAAGAGGTCTCTGTACTTTTCATGGAAAGATTCTGTTTGGCAAAATATGCAGTATGATTTGGAAGTGGGTATTGAAGGTAAGCAGACAAGGTTCACTGGCCCTGAACCATGCGCTTAGGAGAGTTGGTTGTTTTTATTTCTGAAGTGTGTTTAGTGTGAAGACATATTGTACACGAGTCAGTCTCGATGAGACCCTAATGAGCTCCTAATGTGGCCCATACTTCAAGGTTTTTCCAAAGAAGCCAGTAACTTAGCAACGACAGAGAATCCTTGATGAAAATAATCAGGATTTCTGCTGCCGTTTCAGGCGCCTCTTCTCTCGATTCCATGCCAGAAAAGCGAGCGCAAGCGACAGTGGCGAAGAAGGGGAGGCTGTCGACTCAATCCTCCTCCCCTGTTGAGGGTGGGTGTGGGGGGGGGGCGTGTGGACAGACATGCAAGGGACACTTATTCCTGCACCTTTGAGGTGGCTGAAAATGTTGCAGTCGGTGAGATGGTGCCGGAAACACTGTGTTGCATGGGAAGGAGGAGAGCTGATGAGGGGCCATTTCAGATTATATACAATAAGCGAAACGGAGCGGTAC
Organism: Lerista edwardsae; assembly: GCA_029204185.1. Classification (NCBI taxonomy): domain Eukaryota; kingdom Metazoa; phylum Chordata; class Lepidosauria; order Squamata; family Scincidae; genus Lerista; species Lerista edwardsae. The sequence goes on from JAJKFI010000030.1 coordinate 3,050,769, forward strand.
GCAACGGGCGGGCTGCCGCTCACCCTTTCCTCCCGCCCAGCGTTCCGGCTGCATGACGCCGCTGACTATAAACCTATGTTACACATGGGGCCCACTGGATAAAATTACAGTAGGCCCTTGATATCTGCAGGGGTTTCCTGGAACCCCTGTGGATACCAAAATCTGCAGGTATTCCAACCTGTGGATTTGGGCCATCCCCCAAGGGCTAAACCCTGGTTTTTGGCAGAAATCAGAAGTGACTTCTCTGGCCCTAATGGCCATTCTCAGGCCAAATTCTGAGGACTGCAGAAGGAGCAGGTGGACATGTGTGTGGTCCTCATGAAGCCTCTGGACTCCACTGGAGCACAGCTGCAGTCTGGTTCAGAGGGTCCAGGTGGGAGCTCCCGGGCAGGGGCAGGGGATTTCAGCATCTGCGGATTTTCAGGTCTGCAGATGTCAAACCCACATATAATGTGGGCCCAGTTATATTGTTCAGACTGGCCCGGAATAAGGCACATATCACGGCACTTGCTCTGGGGTTAGTAGACTGGCAGCGCAATCCTAACCTGCGCTGAAACAGGCAGGCTGGCTGGCACGTGCTATATCCAATGCAAATTCACTGCCTCCACACAGTGGTGGGATTCAAATAAATTAACAACCGGTTCTATGTCCTTCAGGGCGGCCTTCAGGGCCATCCGCTGCCTTTCTTCCCTCTCCCAACCTAAAATTAGCAACCGGTTCTGCAGAATAGGTGAGAACTGGCTGAACTGCAGCACTGCCTCTGGGGCTCACAATGGGGCAAGGGGACGTTCATCCTCTTACTCCGGAATAAGCCCCAACCATCCTGATGGGACTGTTCGGATCTGCACCTGCTGTTTAGCAGGCGCAAGTCTGAGCATGCTGCTGTGGCATGAATTGGGGCCGCGCGGCCCTCAGACGGGGTTTGAATGTGGCCTAATGGCCACATCCAGACTCCACCCCCCCGGCCAACGCTGGCCACAGGCATCTTACCAGCCAGCTGCTCCAGCACAACTGTGTCAACACAGTGTGTCATGCGCTGGTTTCAGAAGTGCCTTATGGGCTGATGCAGCATATATGCGTCGGCCCAAGGATGCTCTTGGATTGTGTCCTGAAACTGTAGGCCAGCAATCAGTGTGCCACATCATAAGTATACATCACAGTCTCCTAGAAGTGGTGATAGAGCAATCCTTTGCAGGGTCATAGTCGGAACCTGTAGTCTAGGCCTACACAACTCATTTCCATTAAGCTAAAACAGCTCAACAGCCATGTATGGTGGCTCATTCGAGTCCTATCAACCCTCCTGGACTGTGGTTTTTTTTGGGGGGGTCTGCAAAAACTGGGAGAACTGTCAAACAAACCACAATATGCCCGGAGAGTTGGTTGGACTCAAGGAATCAGACCTGCCAGGGGTGTAACTAAAGAAGGGCAGGGGGTGCAGTTGCACCGGGCAAAAAGCTTTAGGGGGCCAACAAGCTGAGCTTGACACCAATGGCCAAAATTGCGAAAACCTTGGTATGTATGCATAATACCATCCTGTTATATATCATTGGAAAGGTAATTTAATGCAGAATGCAATGAAAAAAAACCAGAGTGTAATATTTTTATTCGATTAAAAGTTATGTCCCCCCCAAAAAACCCCCCAGAGAAAATGAAAATACAACTGTGACATCACTTCCTGTTGTGATGTCACTTCCGGGGCTATATTTTGCCCTCTGCACTGGACTACACTTTCATTAGCTATGCCCCTGAGTCCGGCTTGAATTCTTGGAACCTGGGGCTTCTGTGTCAGCCGAGTGCACTTTGCCTGCACCCTCCTCCTCTGAGTGCTTTATGGCAGGATGCTTCCAAAGATTTTGGCTTCTTATTGCAGGCAAGACTTCAAAAGGAAAAAAGCTTTCCTTATGAGCGGCTAATTCTCATCTGGGAGAAGGTTGCAGATCTCTCTGAACAAATCTCCTCAATAAGCTGGAGGGAGGCATTGGTGTTCTAATGACCACTTTCCAGCCTCAAGATTTCAGTTTCTTTAAAGGTAAAAGAAGTTATTGCAAAATGCATCAAGTTGGCAGCGTAACCCCGGCAGTTTTCCAAAGCAGAGTCCAATTTACAGTGGCTGCCAAAATTATCCATCATCATTGGTTGCCATTCACTGAAAAAGGGATGCAAACTACTTTGATATTTTGACAGGTACCAGACATGTGCACTGCTGACAGCAGTAAGCTCCGCTTCAGTTTCTAAGGCGATCTGCACCCATCCCAGATTATCATTAGACTCAAAATACACCTGCAATTTCCTGAAGTTCTTTCCATTACCTCCCACTCAAAGGCTTATTTTAAGATAACTGGCAAGCATGCCAGCAGCATCAATGCTTAAAATGTTTAAACCACTTACTCTAGGGTAGTCCTAATTGAATCTCAGATAAAATCTCTCAGATCATTCAGAGGTCCTCTGGATTAAATGGTTTGTAGGCTGAAGCCCAAATCATTTCCCGCTTAAGCTGTACTGAGCCTTCTATACTACCAAATACTTCCTAAGAATGTGTCTAATCATGCTGTATGTTGTTCAATGCAGATGATGGATGATCTCAGCCATAATATAACAGGATATCTGTTGTCTTTTCGATACTGTAATTCAAATCTAACACAGTGGTGGCAAGTGGGTATAAGGAAATTTTAATTCAATCTGAGGTTTGCAAAGCTTATCGTCATGGCCGGCCTTAAACCAATGTGACCAATATTGTCACATTGGGCCCTGTACTTTGGGGGTCCCCCGCACCAGCACAGCAAGCATATCATCTGCTGCTGCAGCCGGGATTTCTGTGGACTGTAAGGCAGTGGGGCGAGAAGAGCAGCTTTCCCTTGGGCCCTCCCACCTGCCCAAAATGGGCCTCCTGGAAGCAGCTGGCGGTGATGTCATCATGTCACCACCAACTATTTCCAGGTGCCGGGCACAGCATCACAGGCACTTTTGGGGGGGCAAGAGGGGGGCCCATATGGAGGGTGGGGGCTCTGCGGGAATGCCCTGCATTGGCCCCCAAAGCTCCTGGAGTTGGTTCTGCTTGTCATACAGGACACACAGATCAAAAGCGGAAATTTCCAGAAGTTGAAATTAGGTGAACCTTACAAGTTGGCAGCACACAATTTTACACAACCGATCCCCAGGTCGGCTGGCTATAGATCTGGATCTTTGTTACTGTGCATTATGCCTCCCCCATAACTTGCCACCAGATCCTATCTTGCTTCCTACTCTAGTACTTACTGCCTGGTTACTTTCCATTCTGTGGCTTTTCTTGCCCCTTGTCCAGCCCAACATTTAACCTTGCCAAATCCCCATTATAGAAACTTGGCTTTTCCTTGTCGAACGGTATCTTCTAGTGTCTAGACCTCCGCTTGGCTTACCATCAATATCACCCATGACCTCATGCGCCACCAGCATTTGCAATGATTGCCAGACTTGATTACTCACCTCAAGGGCCCCTTGATCAAAATGCCTGCAATGAACCCCCCATTGACCCCTCTTTTATCACCAGCCAAAGTGGCCAATCCTCCACACTAATGCATTCAGGTAGTAATTGCACAAGGGAATAAAAATAACAGGGACAAAGAAAGGCTAAAGTTTCAGTAACAGAAAGTTTTAAAAAACACTGCTTTTCAAATTATCACATTCTCTAACTCTGCAGAGCTACGTTGGCATCTGGTTGCTTCATACATCATTATTTTATTGGTTGGGCTAAAGCAATGCAATGTATGACTGAGAGTTAAGTGAGATGTCACAAGCAGATGTGAGTCGCATAGCCCTGCACCCTTTCTGAAACTAGAAATGTCATACCTGACTTGCCAATTGGGATTGGAGACATGGCAGGGGGAGGAGATGGGGATTAACCCTTCCCCTGCTCCAGATTGCCCCCACTTTGTATTTTTTGCATCTAAACTTTCATGGGAGAGAACCAGTCATTCCCTAAATGTGGGCTGAGACCCACAAGTGGGTTGTGATCTGATTGATGGTGGGTTGTGAAATTGACAAGGTTATAGCCGACGAGGAAAATGTATTGCGCCCTGTGCAAAGTGAGAGTACATGGCACCACTGGGGAAGCCTGCACTGCACCACTGATGCTGCATCCAGAGGAATGGCTGCCGGGGAAGGTAAGAGTCACACTGGCTGGCAGAGGGGCATTGATAGAGTGGAACAGAGGCAGGGAGAAAACATTTCTGGATGGGAAAGGGCAAAACGTGGAGTGTTTCAAGCCCAGAACGGGGTAGGATCGGCGGAGCAGTGGCCTGCCATATATTATCCTCCCTTCCAGTCTTGAATGCTCTCCATGAGGCTGCTTGGACTAAATAGCTAGTGCAGATTCGACTAGCGTCATTGGCAACCCAATTATCAGTAATGGGTCTCCTTACCCTGCAGAGATTTCCAGCATGTTCATAAGCTGCGCTAAATACAGTGGAGGCCATTCAGCTCCACTGTGCAAACACAGTTTAGGATGTGGCTGCCTGAGCTAATTCAGTGAGATCCAATTGATTCCCATTTCTTTTTGTTTCTGAGGACTTTTAGTAAACTTTTGAGCACCTTCACCCTCGTCTCCATTTTCCTTTCACTGCCAACTTATACAGCCACACCATTGTCCATCACACTGGATTTCGGCATGCGATTGTTTCCCCCGCCGTGTGTTTTTAAAAAGCACTGCTGGTAGCAATGAATAGGGCAGGTCCATGTGTAACAAACACGCTGTTGCTGCTGACATTCCATTCTGCCCTTTATAATTTTTATCTCTGCAGTACAAGGTAATGCTGGTATTATGATCTCCACATCGCGTAGGCATCGTTGGCCTACGTAAGTTCATAACGGAAGCATGATTTGAACCCCAGAGTACAGCCCGTGCTCTGCACCACAGTGTGTGAGCCCAGAGTAGGTCACCATCCATCATTCTGCTGAAAATGATGTTAATCACATTGAGTTGGCTCCATTTGCTCGAGCTGGTGATGCAAACTGCCAACACCAACTACATCAGCAATAGCTGTGATTGCTGATGTAGCAACCCCTAGTTTGGGGTTGTTGTTTTCTTCTTCTTCTTCTTCTTCTTCTTCTTCTTCTTCTTCTTCTTCTTTCCTTCTGCAGCTCTCATAGTTGGTTTCAACTATAATACAGCTAGAATTCTTGGATGCTTCAGTTCTGTTCTAAAAGAATTTGAGGAAAAAGAAAAAGTAGCAACTAGATCTAAAGGGCTATTCTCAGAGGCATGAATGGGCTCCTGTTGCTATATCGTTCTTTGGCAGGACAAGAAAAAAAACCTCCAAGTCTGGGATATTTATAAGAAGGTGAGAACACAAAGGTGAGAGGTCCTGGTGAGGACTGTGAACCAGATTGATCCTTGAGCATATCCCTGGACCACGGCACTCCTGGGAACAGCATAACAAGTGAGGGGCATCTTGCGCATGAAAAGTTCAGTGTTCCTCTTTGCAGTCTCACCTCTAATTATTTTTCACGTACTGCATTCCATGGAGTTCAGATCCTGTGCCGTCTCTGTCACATTCTGCTTCTCAATTGGTTTAACACCTCTTCTTGTCCCCAAGTATTCTCCAGTTTAATAGATTTTTACAGTCCTTGATTGTCTTGGGTTCAGGAGTTTTCCTTCGCACGTTGGGCAAGGAATCGAGTGCACGTTGCTTGCTACCAATTAAAAAGCAATGAAAAGAGGGAAGGCAGTGAAATCCTAAGTGCATTTACGCAGGAGTGTGTTTCACTGGAGCTGAACCAGGCACACTGGTGGCTCTTGTGCCAGCCTAACTCCAGGTTAGGATTGCACTCTCAAAACCCGCACTGTTAATTAGAAAAGGATTTATGGAAGAGGTTTCCCTCCCTCACTTTGGCATCTTCTGGATAAAGCGTTGACCTTGTATCAATGCTCAACAGCAAGGGGGGAGAACGAGCATTGCCACCTATTGGCAATCCCAATAATCCTAATGGCAATCCCATTGCCACCTATTGGCAATCCCAATTGGCCCCCTCTCAATTTTGTATCTTATAAACAGGATGATAGTTTTGTGCATATATGATGTCTAGTTCAGTGTTACTTTATTATTTATATACCAACTCAGTATATACGGTGTTTTATATAAAGTAAGAAAACAGGTCTCTGCCCTGAAGGGCTTATATACAGTCTTGGTATTGACATAAGGGGGACAATGGCATCTGGCCTAGGTGCCTTTAAAAGGGGATTGGACAGATGTCATGAGGAAAAGTCCTTTGTGGGCTTGAGGCCATGATGGGTTGTGCAACTTCCTTAAGTTAGTAGTACGCTAACATAGAATGCCAGGTGCAAGGGAGTGGCAACAGGATGTAGCATCTTGTTGTCTCGTGTGCTCCCTGAGGCACCTGGTGGGCCAGGAAGCTGGACTAGAAGGGCCTTTGGCCTGATCCAGCAGGGCTCTTCTTATATTCTTATGACAAGGGGCAGGGCCAAACTGTCAGGACTGGTCAAGGTCTGACCCAGGCCTAGAGTCTCTGTTCCCTCGTGAAGAGCTGATGGCAACAGGCCAGGCACCTGTCTTGCCAATAGTAAGTGCAGATTTGATACACCTGTGCTTGGTGGGACGTGCAAGGCTGCACGTCTCCCATGGAGCTGGTATCAGACTCCTGATTGGGCAACATGAACAGCTAGATAAGTATTTAAGAGAGGACTGCGTCCCAGGTCCTGTGTGGGTCTTTAACATGAGGAGGGGTGAAACGCTGTCCGTTTATATACCTGATTATTCTGCTCTGTACCAACTGCTGTATCCTGTTTTGCTGCCTTGATGTACAACAACCTCTGATTTACTTTTACTTGGACCTTGACTGTGAGCTGTAACAAATACAAGTCTTGTCTTCAGCACAACAATGTGTGTCGTGGCTTCTTCGTGTCTGCAAGCACAGCCGTCGTCCCTGCTGGGAGCTGCTTATGCTGCATTTGGTTATAGATGCCAGACCCGGGCTTCTTGCGTTGCCAGGCAGAGCCGTCAAGTCTGGAAGTACACTAACCAAATCTCAACACAAACTGGGGAACCATTGCGATCGCTTCACAGCCCAATCCTAAAGGCACATTGTGCTGGCGTCAGCCCCCCCCCC
>JAJKFI010000030.1:3063597-3087522 GCA_029204185.1 Lerista edwardsae
ATAATAATAATAATAATAATAATAATAATAATAATAATAATAATAATAATAATAATAATAATAATAATGGTTCCCTGTCCCAAAAGGGCTCCCAATCTGAAAAAATGCAGACCACCACTAGCAACAGCCACTAGAATCCCCTTCTTCCGAGGAGACCTCAGTGGGTGCCGCAGATCCAGTCGGATGCAACAGTAGTCAGTTGACTACAACTGCTTCTATAGGAGATAGGCAGCTTAGGATTGGGCTGCCTAGCATCAAGTATTATACAATATGCATCACCATAGCATCTAAACGCCCAGATCAATCTATGGTCTCGGCTAAAATCTGGCTAAATCGGAAATATGCACATCAAAATCTAACATTTGGATTTATAAACGTAAACAGATGCTGTGTTTGGCTAAATTGTGCAAAGCTAAGCAAGAAGCACCAGAAACCACATTGCTGGGAGTGTTCTCCTGAGATTCCCAGCCCAATTTTGCAGACTCAAGAGGATTGGATTAGATTTGAATAATTAAACCAAATTTGTCAGAGCTTCATAGATGAATCAAACCTCCAAACCTTTTAAGGCTCACCCTCACTGCTAATAACCCTCTTTACTAAGCATTAGCATGGCAGAAAAATGGTTTAATGATTTAAGAGAATGCAAAAATAAAATTTATGCTGTCAAAACTTTTGTAATGGAAAATATTATGGATTTTAATCAGCTGGAGTCTTTCCAATATAAAATATGAAAAAAAATTAAATCAATTTTAGCAGTGCTGAGATTGTTTTGCGGCTTTTAGTTGATATGTTTTGAAGGGCTTCGGCATGCTAGCAAAATTATCATGGAAAGGAAATGCCTATACAGGAATCTAAAAACATTATCGCCTGACATAAAAATGAGTTACTCTGTCCTAGCTACAGGGCATGATCCAGGAAAGACAGGTGCATCCAAAGTGCCATTGATTTCAATAGGGGAGATTTAGAGCACTATCCTAGAATGCACCTAGCATCAATGCTACGGATGTAGCGCCAACACAGAGGCACCAACTGACACCCTTGTGTGGGCGCTACAGCTCCCAGGCCGTTGCTAGCTGTAGCGCTGGCCTGGAAGCACAGGCAGAGAGCCGCCCTTATGCCAGCTGAAATCGCCTGGCCCAAGGGTGGTTCTGGGCGCGCAGGTGGGTGGAACCGGGTGGGGGGGAGGGCGGAACTGGGCAAGTAAGGGTGGGTCGGCAGGTGTGCCAGCCTAGGGAGGGAGGTGGGTATTGGATGCGGCCGTTAGGATTCTGGCACGCAGCGGTCTTGGCGTTGCACCTGCTATTTAGCTGGATTTGCAGCTATGTGCCAGAGAATGAGGTTGCATAATTAGGGCTGAGAAAATTTACAAAGGTAACCATTTTCAATATGAAAAAGTAGGCTTCAGGCCCCCCCCCTAATCTTCTTCAAAGCCGCTTTGTTTTCCACTCTTTCAACTCTGACTTTTTAAAATTGTTGCAGCTTTTCCCATTTCATCAGCTCCTTTGGTCATTTTTTTATTTTATTTTATCAGAAACGAAGATTCTTCTTCTACTTGCTGGTTACATGATTCAGCCAATTAGGGACAACATAGCTAGAATGCTACGTTCGCAATGCCATGCAGCCAATCACATTAGGGTACATGATAGTACATTGCCGAATCAGATTGAGAGCAATGCTTTTTGCCCTTACTCTGAATGGGATAACATATTCACCCAATTATGAAATGGAAGGGAATTAAAACTTGGGCAAACTGACCACATGCAGCAGTCTGTGTGATGTGTAGAAATGAAAAAACCAAACCAAACCGAAATGGTAGATTGCAAAGCCATTGGTCCTGTGCAGCAGATAGAACCAGGAAATGCAAAACTCCCAAATCCATATAAATTTGGATGGGAAGAATTTTGCAAGCATCCCTGGTTATAGGGCAGGGAGGAGTCAAGCGAAGGCAAAAGTAGCAAAGATACCAAGAGTGTACAAGGAGGCAGGTGAAAGAAGTTTAGATAGCTGCTCAAAAAGAGAACAAGGCCTCCTTTCACTTAATGAATATTTATTGCAGGCTGCTGCCTATTACCGCTCAAAGCATTTTACACAGTTCCCATGTCTTTCATCTGTTTCATGTTATGGTTTATCTAATCGTGGAAATTGCCCACGTCAGGTAAACGTTGATTTACATGCAAATTGCCTCAAGTAAACTCTCCTTTAAGTAAAGGAAGGCTTAGAAATATTTTTTCTCATTAATTTGCCATTAAGGGGGAGAAACTCCACACAACAACAAATGCAAATAATCAAATTCATTTGTCAATATAAAACAATTTGTGTGGATTTAACTCTGCAACTCCTCTCCTCCCCCCTCTGCTTTCAAGACATTGCTGCTTACCAAAAGGCAGGCACAGTTCTAGCTTGGTGTGTGTCTGCTCCCTCTCTCAGGGTGCAATCCTAACCTGGAGTTAGGCCAGCACAGTTTGGCTGGCACAAGGCCACCACTCTCGGAGTCAGGGAGGACAGCACATGTCTGTGTGGTCCAAGAGTGTCCCTTGCGCTGGCCAAACTTTGCTGGCCTAACTGTGCCAGCCTAACTCCAAGTTAGGATTGCAGCCTCACTTTCATAGAAAGCGTAGCATTCTACAGGGCCAAAAAAAACAGGATGTTCCTGGGAAAGAGAAACAAATCTCCTTTTTTTAGCACAGATCTACAGCATCCTTTTCTGATTTTGTTTTTCCTTTTTTTTTTTTTTGGCCTAGGAAGAGGTTAATAACCATGATGTGCAGTGGGGGGAACTGCCTGTTTCATAGGTTGATAATGCACCCCAGTGCTGGTGTATTTGCTCCGAAAGCAAACAAATATTTGCAAAGCAGTGGAAGGTTGCTGAGAAGGCAGGGCTGCCAGTCTGGTATTTCCAAAAACTTTCTATTTTTATAGAGATGGTAGATGGTTAATCCTCCACTTCATTTACGCTGCAGGAAATGCACAACAATGCCTTAAAATACTTTTTTTAGAACTCTGTTGGGAACAGGAAAGTATTGCTCTTCGTGAATGATGTTACAGGTACTCACAGCCACATTTCACGTAGCACCACAGCAAATGACAAACATTCTAGGAGTGGGGGAACTGCATTTTCCCAGTGACAAAATCAAGCGATTGGCGAATTAAATTAGGAGAAAGCTGTTTTCTCCCAAAAGATGAGATCATTGGGATATCGAGACGGTATTAGGAGGTCTCACAAAAACCTAGGTGGGTTTCATGACTTAAAAACTGGTCACTTGTGCTTAAGAAAGTTAAACCCCAACCTCAGTCTAGTATCTTCCTTGAGGGTGGTACAAGGGTAATAGACTACCTTTGAATGCCAGATGCAGGAGAGTGGCAGCGAGATACAAACATCTGGTTGTCTTGTGTGCTCCCTCAGGCATGTGGTTGGCCACTGCAAGATACAGAGCACAATCCTAAACTCGAGTTAGGCTGGCACGGTTAGGCCAGCAAAGTTTGGCTGGCACAAGGGCCACCATAAAGCATGTTTGGACTACTCTTAGAGAGGATGGCTCACATCTGTGTGCTGGCCTCTCTGACTCCAAGGGTGGTCAAAACATACTTTATGGTGTCCCTTATGCTGGCCAAACTTTGCTGGCTTAGTTTATGCCAGCCTCACTCAGTTTAGGATTGTGCCCACAGGAAACTGGACTAGATGGGCCCCTTGGCCTGATCCAGCAAAGCTGTTCCCATGTTTTTAACTTAGCAATTTTATTGTGCAATGAAGTGATTGTCAGGAAAAGTCCTCAGAAACCTAATCCACAGGAAGTCCTCCCACACAGTGGCATTCCTAGGGGTGGACACACTAAGTTTTGCAGGAGCCTGAGCTTCTCTGCAACACAGCCCCGCCCCCTCGCCTCCAGAGCCACTGGAGACTTGGAGGGCAAATCCTCTGAGTCAGCTGTCCAAGCTGTGAATGGGTCTGGAAGCCAGTGGGAGGGAACATGTAACTCAGAGCACAATCCTGACCTGGAGTTAGGGCAGCACAAGATAGTCCAGCGAAGTTTGGCCAGCATAAGGGCCGCTGTAAAGCACATTTGGATCACTCTCAAAGTCAGGGAGGATGGTGCACGTCTGTGTGCTGGCCTCTCTGACTCCGAGAGTGGTCCAAACATACTTTATGGTGTCCCTTGTACCAGCCAAACTTTGCTGGCCTAACTAACTCTGGGTTAGGATTGCACTCCGAGACTCGCAAAAACTCAGTGCTTTGCATCCCAGAGGAATGCCACTGCTCCCACACAACTCTTTTGTAATGAATAAAGCTGCACTTTCCAAAGGATTGTGCCCTCAGACCTTTTATAATGTACTAGAAAGCTATATGGTCTTTGAAGGTGTTTATTTCTCTCAATTTATGTTGCCCTCCCAATTTAAACCCCTACATTACTTGACTCTGTTAGACTTCAGAACAAGGAAAGATGGTTTAAGCCACTCATTTGTTTCTCATTATCTGTGTCTTCCACTTGGCATCTCAGTTAGCTTGAATAAGAAGGCCACATTACAGCAGTGTGCTTTCGGTTTCTATGTAATAATTGCTCCTGTTGTTGTGACGTTCCTGATTAATCCCAGGTTGCTGCCCCTCCTTCCCGCCCAAGTACAAAGGAGGGATTCAAATTCTGTACTTCTCTATCTGTTGCTGATTTGAAGACTAATCAGTTAATTACAGGAGAAGAGCTCAGAATTTCGCATGCTGCACGGTTCTTCGGGTTAGTACTAATCATTTCCAGGCACCTGTAAGAGCTCTTCTCTGAGCTCTGTTACCTGCCTTGAAAGACCTGCAGCTAAGGGTTCTCCCATTGCCCACCACCCTCTCCTGCCTGCTAAGAGGCAACAGCAGAATCCTTCTTTGCTTTGGCACCGTGTTCTTCAACCTTGGGTTGGGACTCCAACGGCGTCGCAAAGCCTCAGTTGTGGGATCGCAGCAACTTATTGGAACTTATATGAAAAGGGTTGAAGACCAATGGAATAGAGCACCACCAAGTAAAGGGGGAGGCATCTGGTGTACCCCTTTAGGAACCAGGAGATGGTGTTCCAGTCTGGCTCAAGTTCTAAGCAATTGTGCTTAAGTAGCTTTCACTAGTGCCAGGCTGCATGGTGACTTTCTGCTCTCTCCAATAAGAATATTTGGGTACAGTGAACAGTGCTTGGAGGGCATAAGAGGGGCTTGGAATAGGGGGCCACAGGGGCAGGATGTGGGTGGAAAGGGTCCTAAGGAGGACAAATGCAGTGTCAAAAATGGGTCCCCAGAGTCATTATTTATATATTTATTTATTGGGGTCCTGGCATGAAAAAGGTTGAAGACCACTGATTTAGGCTAAGGCAGCTTCATATGAGGAAAAAAAAAAGCAGTCATAGTGCTTAAGACTATCAAGCAAGGGTTTTGTTTTGTTTTCCCCAGAAGGAAAAAGGCAAGGGAAAAGTTTAGGTCACCAAGTAATGGAAAAAAGAGCAAAGCACCCTCATTGGGCACTGTTGCTGTTTCCTAGTTGCTGTTGCTGGTGGTTCTTGTTTAGATTGTGAGCCCTTTGGGGACAGGGAGCCATTTAAGTTTACTTTTTGCCTGTAAGCCGCTTTGTGAACTTCTTGTTGAAAAGCGGTATGTAAATACTATTTGAGAGAGAGAGAGAGAGAGAGAGAGAGAGAGAGAGAGCACCCTCATTGCATTCAGTTCAAAAGTGCCTCATTATTGTCAGGTTCAAGCTCTGAAAAAATCATGACTGTGAGTTTTAAGCAGAAGCCAGCTGTGCATAGTACTGACTGGCCAGCCCCTGCGCAGTTACCAACCTCTCCTTATCCTTGTAACAATTTCGTACCTTAAAAATAAGTGAGCGGGGATGAATACATGGATAAATATATGAACATTCAAACTAAAGTTTAAAAATAAAGAAGGTGGCACTGGTGTGAAGCTGAGGGGGAGAGACAGGAATAATAGCAACATCAGTGTCCAGCCGGCCACCCATATATAACTTATATTGGCTATAAGGCTCAGGCTGGCTGACACAACAGCTTGAGAAATCACTGTGAACTCTGCTTTCCTATTTTGTCTGCCTTCACTAAAAACTAACCAGGAATATGATCATGCGTCAAGAAGGCCACATGTAATATGCATCAGAACTGCTGAGCCTTTGCCCCCCTCCTCCTCCGGACACTGCTTCCCTTAAGTACAGCTGTAAGGAAAATGCTACCCTTCGGTCTTCTTTGAGAAACTCGCATCACAGCTGCAAAATATTTGACAACCACTTCAAAAAAGGAGGCCCAGGTTAAAATCAAAGTTAATTGCATGGAAAGCCCTCGTCTCTGACTTCTAAAGAACAAATCGTTGTGTTTGTTTTTAAAATGCAATAATCCTTCCCACCCTGGCATTGCCAAGCTTCATTTCAAGCTAATCTCCACTTCCCTATGAAATATCATGATCCCAATCGGATCTGCATCCTCATCACTCAAATCATGTCTTCTGTCCTATGCTTGCAGGCATAGAGGCCAAAGAACAGGACATCCCCGTCCAAGTTCTAGCTGCAGGCAAATGAGGACCGCTTAGCACTCTTGTACAGATTCTGCAGGTGGACAGCAAAGAAGTCTGTCTCGCACACCTGTCAGTGAGATGCCGCTGAATCCTGAAAGAAATAATAAAGAAGCCTGCCTCCTGCAAAGCCAGAATGGTGTGGCGGGGAGATTGAAAAGCTGCTGGAACAGGAATAGGCAGTGGGTGGTGACTGTGGTGGGGCTTTTCAAGGGCCACCCAAAAATGTCTCATGGGCTGCATGCCTCGTGCTGGACCATTCTGAACTAAATAAATTACTATTTCACTACAGCCAGGGAAATCTTACAGAGGACCACATAACAGAGGGTGCAGTCCTAGCCTGGAGTTAGGCCGGCATAGTGAGGCCAGCAGCGTTTGGCTGGCACAAGGGACACCATAAAGTACGTTTGGACCACTCTCAGAGTCAGAGAGGCCGGCACAGAGACATGTACCATCCTCCCTAACTCCAAGAGTGGTCCAAACACGCTTTCCGGTGTCCCTTGTGCCAGCCAAACTTTGCTGGCCTAACTGTGCCGACCTAACTCCAGGTTAGGATTGCACCCAGAATCAGTATAAATGAGCCGTTGGGGGGGGGGCAAGATAGCCAGTGTCACAGCATCCCCCTATTTACAGTTTGGACATTAAATGCATGCAGTTTTACTCAAGCTTAATGCTAGCAGAGCACAGTGCCTTGGCGTGGTTTAAAAGTACGTTCCCTCTCTTTCTCCCTGAACTGAGGATAGTATTTTTTTCAAAGGTGACCACAGCTTTTGCTGATGTCCTATCTGGTGTTGCCTAAAAACCTTATATAGGTAGATAGTCCCTTATTTGAACATCTGAAATCCAGACTGTTCCAAAATCCAGGCATTTTTTTTCCAAACTTCTTTTTAAACTTTCTGTAATGTGAACACTGGAAGGTCTTGTGCTCATTCCCATGTACGTACTGTACACGTACTGTTAGGCTATAATTTCTATTCTCTGCTCTGTGCGATGTATGCCGTTGTTGAAAAATGTCAAAGGCCAGCAGACACCCAAATGGGTAACAGTGTAAAGAGCGAAAGGAAATATTCTCATATTGATACAGTTATTCCAAAAACCAGACAAATCCCAAACCCAGACATCTTCTTGTCCCAAGTAGTCCGGATAAAGGATACTCAACCCGTATATATATTATATTGTTTGTTTCATGTGCAGCAAAATCCATGACACGCTGAGTGTAGAGATCCTTTTCTTTCTTCGTGTGAGTCCTGTGTGTACGCATGTACATTCATATAATCCTGATCTATTTTCTCAACTGTTTCAATCTAAACCTGAGTTTGGCCTCATGTCTCCTTTCTAGACAGGCTCCCCTAATAATCACTGCAGCTTCTCAAACCAATGGGGTGCTCAGGATGAGGTTCCCTTCGAGCAGCTGTGCTGCCGGTTAGGAGGCTTTATCTGGTGAGCAAGACAAATGGCCTCATCCTGTCCTCCTTCCCTTCTGACATAACTAGCATTGTGCCTGCAGAGGCTGCTTTACACTGACACAAACACTGTTATTTTTTGGGGGGGGGGAAAATGATCATAGTTCCCTCTCAAGAATCACACTGATCGGAAGGAAAGGAAGCACCAATTAGCAATTTTCATTCTGCTGCTCTGTACCTCACCGACAGTTCAGTACTGTCAATCACATTCTCCCTTGACTGACCTTCCCCATCACTGCTTGAAAACCCTCCCATCCATTTATGGAAGAAAAAGATGCAGACAGTTATTATCACATTTTCAGATGAGACCCAAACTGGGAAGACTCACTAACCCTGCAGAAGGCAATAAGGCGCATGCAGGAGGACTTTGTGGCGGAACACTGGGCTGAAACTAACAAAATGAAGTTTAACAGAGATAAATGCAAGGGAAAAAAAATCAAGGACATGGGTATAGAATGGGCAAGATCTGGCTTGGCAGTACAGCACAACATAGGAATGAGACCTTGGGGTTGCAGTGGATCACAAAGGGATTGGACGGATTTATGGGAGGAAAAGTCCATCACAGGTTACAAGGCATGATGGGCAGAGGCCTGGTACTCCGTTCCGCTAGTTCCGCGGAGGGCCCGGGCCGCGCCGCCTCTCCGGAGGACGGGCGAGCTGCTGCTGGGCCCGCCCGCCCTCCCTTGCATCCCGAATCACTCTGAAATGGAGCGATTCGGGCGCAGTGAGGCTGGGGGAGGCGTGGCAGCCCTCCGCCATTGGGGCGGAGGGCTGTCAATCATCCGGGCGTTCTGCTTCCTGGCGCACCCGGATGACGTCTCTGATGATGGGTATATGCAAGCTCCTGGTTTTAGAAGCAGGCTGTCTCTGCATGCCAGGTGCAAGGAAGTTGTAACAGATTCAGGACCCAATCCTATCAAATTTTCTGGTCCTGATGTAATGGCAATGCAGCCCCCAAGAAAGTGAACAAACATTTCCTTACCTTGAGGAGCCCTCTGTGACTCACCCTTCACCACAAAATGCAACACACATCCCATTGGAACAGCTACATCAGGGTTGGAAATTTGGTCAGGATTTGGCCCATAGGCATCTCATTGTCTCCCTCATGTATCTGGTGGGCCACTGTGAGATAAAGGAGGGCTCTTCTTATGTTCTTAGAGGCTGGACGCGCTGGCCAGGTCTCTTCTTATGTCCTTATGGTTCCTTTTATTCCTTTATGCAAGTCATCACCAGTCACCCTTCTCTCTCAGAGCAGTAGTGTTGGATGTTTTTGTCTATTTTTTTTACTAGTGTTGAGTGGAAGCTACATTTCTCTGACCTCTCTTGTGGGTGCTTGTTTCAGCTGGCAAGCTTGATCAACATCAAAGGATCCTCAGCAAGATTCTGAGTGTTTATCAAAAACTTTGGGACGTTCTCTTACCAATCAAGATTGCAAATCTGAAGGAAGCATTCTCTCCAAGGAGAGAGTGGCTTTCAAAGGCCATAAATGATAGCCATGGAGCTTCTGACAGAGGCAGGTCAACTCACCTCTCCTCCCCTTTGATCGTAATGAATTTCCCGGGAGTAAGCTGCAGCCACATCTCTGTGACTTGACTCACGCCTCCCTTTGAACAAGGGGTGTGAGCTGGATTTGGAACGAAGCGCACTCTTAACCACATCAGCCCACTTTGGAACCACTTCAGAGAGAACCCCAAACAAAGCAAGGTGCCTCTGAAGCACTCCGGATCAAAGGAAGGTCTTCCTGAGCAACTTTGGATGGCTGATTGATTCATTTGGCTTTCCTCACCCTTCTGTTCTTTGTCTTTCACTGCCTGTATTCTTGTCCTCCATGTATGGATGGAAGGCTTTCAAGCACAGAGGAAGGACAGTAAAGGGAGAATGTGATTGAAAGTTCTGAACTGTCAATGAGGCTGCTAATTGTTGCCTCCTTTCCTTCCAATCAGTGTGATTCTTGAGTGGGAACTATGAAAATGGAAAAAAAAAACACCCATCTATATCAACTCTCTCTCTGCCTTGGACAAGTTGCCTCTGGAAGTGTAACATTTTCAGCAGCTCTTGATGTGTTCAAATTCAACACATTCCTTCCTATTTCACTGTCCCTAAATCATCCACTCCTCCCCATCAGAATTACTTTCCATCTTTTGGATTTGATTCTGCAAGGAGAGGCTGATTAGCCAATCTATGGCAATCTATGGCAGTCAAGCATCACAACAAGTGGGAAGTCCCCGCAGCTGATCCTGGACCCCTTTCAGTCAATTAGCATTCATGATCAGCCGGACATAAGAGGAATGATCCTGATTGAGCAGCAATCCATACAGCTTGCTCAGTTCTTCCACATCCCTTCCAGTTTCACATTGCTTCTGCTCGGAGGGAGAAGTGAGAGAGCGAGAGCGAGCGAGCTTGGGGAATTGCAATTAATAATGTTGTCCGGGCCCCATGGGGTGGCATCCCCACCCCCTGGGTTGTCTGTTTCTGATAGGGCCTCTACAGGCCTCTCCGCAGCTTAGAAAGGCTCCTATCTCTAATCACAACCCACTTCTGGTTTGTGATCATGAATCTGGAAGTGGGTCATGATTGAAGACAGCAGCCTTTCTGAGCAGTGAGGAGGCCCACAGAGGCCCCCCTGGATGGCCAGTGCTACCCCTGGTATGTTAACAGCCCCTTGCCATCACTATACCCCCCTGCCCCCACATATACTTAAGTTGTTCCTAACTTCCCTGTCGAAGTTTGAGCAGCACCATCCTAGTTAACTTTCTCAGAAAACCCTGTAGTTACTCTCAGGAAACAGAGCAATTAGGGCTCACAGCCACACACCTTTTGTCACAGCGGGACTACACAGGGCATAGCATCCATCAACACAGCAAATGCGCGTCACAAGACACATACACCCCTCTGGGCAACTCTTCCGATAGCACACATATTAGATTCCAATAGAGAATGTGTGTCTTTTGGAGTGCACAGCAAAATGTCATTAGTCACAGGGAATCCTCAGCCCAAGCGAAAAAGAGAACAGGGGATTGTCGAGACTGTGGTGTAATCAGAGGGCCAGGACTCATCTCACAGCTGGAAAACTGCTTTTAACCAACATCCTTGCCTCTGATGAATATTTATATGATCTCATTTTTAATGCAAGTGAGGGGGGGAAAGAGAACAGAACAATGTTCACTGGCTTTTAACCAATCAGGATGCATTATGTAAATGAGTCAAGGTGACTTTTCCAATCACTCACCCATTTGCTTCTCTTGTCAGAATTTTACCAGCCTAACCGCGGAGTTATTCAAGGCTGTCACATCTTCTGGCGTCAAGCTGGACAACTGCAACCTGGAAACTTTACTAGTATAGTGCAAGTCCCATGTCTTAAGAATACTAGGACAGTGGCTACAACTGATCCCCTTTTGCTTAGTTATCAGATCCATGAAAGCCTGAACTGGAAAGCTAATGTAAAATTGAGAAATGGAGGCAGTGGCGAGAGAGAAATGTTTTAGGGCTCAATCCTGAACCCTCATGTTGGTGTTGCAAACGTGCCGTAAGGTACATCCAGTGCAAACAGTAAGTGGTCACCACCCGCACTGCTGCTATGTCCAAGCGCACCGCCTGGAAGGGGCAACGCAATGCTCACAAGCGGTAAGTTCTCACCAGCGTTGCGCACCTTCTGGGCAGGGTGGGAGGGCGTTCCTGGCTGGGGGAGGGGTGGAGCGGGCTGGGGCTGGTGACAACCCTCACCGCCAGATCCCGACACGCACCACACCTAATTCCTGCTCTCCCTCCTCTCTTCCCTCCTCCATTTTATGCCACAACATGTAATGCCCCTTTTTTAATCTTTAAGTTCTTTTATTCCTCTTTTGCCTACCTAGAAACATTTACAACTTACCTATGTGCGTGACTGTGTGAGAACATCGCAGTACATCACCAAGTTGATTCTCTTTCCCAGTTTTGGAAAGTATTTAATCCCCAAAATAAGACTATTGTTGCATCGATATCCTCAGAATTCTACATGTTGAATGAATGAATAGTAACCAATCCAGGCGAACATGTGATAATTGTTTCAGAAACAATTAATGAATATTTGCTGCAGTTCTAGTCTTCAGGTAAGGATTTCATGTCCTCTAGCAAGGACGTGGTGGCACAGCGGGTTAAACTGCTGTTGTTGGGCTTTCCGATCGGAAGGTTGGGAGTTCAAGACTGTGCGGCAGAGTGAGCTCCTGTTGCTTGTCCCAGCTCCTGCCAACCTAGCAGTTCAAAAGCACTTAAAAATGCAAGTAGATAAATAGGTACCACTTTGGTGGGAACTAGACCATTCGGTTGTGGGGAAACCTTTACCTTTTTTACCTTAGCAAGACCCCCACCTGCTGCAGGAAGTGTGGTCTGGAGGTTGAGCTGTTCCCTGCCAGAAGATTCTAAGCAGGATCAGCCTTTGATTGACCTTGGATGGGAGACAGGAAGTCACTGACAAAGCTTGTGAAGGAATGTGAGGAGTGTGGAGGACTCAGCTGACAAAAGACAGATAAAATCTTGAGAACTGGCCAAGGTGTGATTTGTGGTGGACTGTGAAGGCCCTGAAGGTGTAAGAGTGCAGCCAGGATGATGACCACACCTTGAAAAGGAAACATCTGAAGAAATCTAGGGTTCTGCAAATTGTACATAAAACAATGGTTGTAAAACCCCAGCTGGAAAAAAAAAGGCTTTATGAACAGCCTGCCTATGTAAACTGTCTTGTGTCCAGTAAAATCTGGAGAAACACGGTATAAAAATACAGTAAATAAATATAGATAAAAGGTTTGCAGGAAGCTGCTCACCACCCTTAGATAGAGAGCCATCCAGTGGTGTCATCTACTCTCACAGAGGCGGAACGCTGGGCGGGACTTACGTTTGATTGGCAGCCCGGTCCGCGTGGTTCCGCTGCGTTCCCCTGCCACGCGGGCTGCCCTCGGTCGCCCAGCTGCTCGCCCAGCTCCGTGATGGACGCGGGGAGGGGGGACGGGGGATGCACTGGGTGCCTGGGCGAGCAGGAAGGACGGCGGAAGTGAACGGGCAGGCAGCCAATCAAACGTAAGTCCCACCCAGCATTCCGCCTCCGCGAGAGTAGATGACGCTACTGGAGCCATCCAGGTCATGGCACTCCGAGAAGAAAAACGCAGACACAGGCGATAAGGCTGCAAGGAATCTGTATTAACGAACAGAGTTTCCAGCAGCAAAGCATAAACAGTTCAGTAAAGTTTCAATTCACAAGCTCACACCTCTAGGATTACCCCACACCATACAAGTGATCCTGGCTCTGCTTAATTATTTCTCAAGGCCAATCAGAAATAGGATGATCTCATCCTCTGTCATTACTGCTGAGTGATTCCTCAGCTGCGTGTGGCTCAGGACTCCTGGGTCCTTTCTCTGGCAAAATGACTCAGCACTTTTACCCTTTGACTAGGCCTTTAGCCATTCAGGCCTGTAAATTTATTAGGTTTGAATCTCAACACCCAACAAATAATACATACTTCCACCAAACTGTTGGCCTGCTATGTATGGTCCTACGGCTGATACCAACCCTGTTTACTCAAAAATAAATTCCATTCATTTCAACATATAACCTACCATGCAAGGAAATCTGCTTGAACACTGTAGCCCTGTAGGCACAATCTGAAGCGCATCAATGGAAGTTCCACTGCATTTACTCCCTATAAGTGTGCAGAGGAGTACAGCCCCCAACATCTCTAGCATCTTTTGTGATAAAGGATGTAGCTCCTTTTTAAGCTTTTGCCAACGCCCACTCCTATGTTTAGAATAAGAGCAGGATGCCCCTGACAACTAATCAATTCACATTGCAGTCTTCAAAAGGATTACTGTATCTGCAGAGCAGCAGTGAGATCAGTGCAGGCACGTTCTTGCAAATACTCATTGGACTTGCAGAGCTTGGCTGCACTTGGGATCAAATGGGGTTTCACTTAACCAGAGGCCGGAGCACTTGTGATTTGCATGAGTAATTAGAACAGATTAATAGAATGACTTGCTTAATTAAGTTTATCTCAAAAGCTGCCTCTGGAAGTCTCACGAGTCTGAAAATCCAAAAGCAATTTCCCCCTCGATATCTTCTTTGGTTCAATTGAGGGTGGTGATTCTTCTTCTTGTTGTTGTTGTTTTTTTGTCTCCCCCAGCATGGGTAGGTAGATGCACATGCACGTCTGCTAGCACAACTGTTTCAATATAACCATAAATATGGTTTATTTTAAATCTATCACTCAGTGTCACTGAACACTGTGTCATTGGACTAGATCAGGCTTCTTCAATGACCTTCAGGAAAGGGCAGCTAGTTGTGATCTTAAATCCAAAAGCGCCATACAGCAAAGGAATCTCTGAAGGTGGGGGAAGTTACAACTAAATAGGTACAGTAGGACTGCGTCAGTCTGATTCTTACAGCCCAATCTATTGGACTCTTCCACTGACGGAATGACAGCCCAGTCCTAACCTGGGCTGAAATGGGCAGGCCGGTTAGGAGGCAGCTGTGGCACAACTTGGAGTAAGAGGACGTATGTCCCCTTACCAGAGTAATGCCCCAGTCACCCCAATGGAACTCAGAGCTGCCCATGTAAGGCCAACTAGGCTGGTGACGGGGGTTAGGATTCAGCTTAAGTGCTGGAGGCCAGTCCCACCCTCCTCCTCAGGCCAGTCTGCCCATGGGACCTCGGCCCGCCCTCTCCTCCCATCATGCGGCTCTGAAATGGAGCCTGGCGTATCATGGAGGGTGGAGAGGAGAGGCACACAGGGGTGGAGAAACAGTGGAGCGGGGGGACCTCCTCCTCCTCTGCCCCTGGGCTGGGTCTGCAAATGTATTGTAGCTAGAATACTAGACTAGGAGCCTCCTTGTTTGTGTCTAGCTTCTGTATGGAGGGAAATTTTGTATATAGAATGATTCTATCCAGTGGTGTCATTCAAATGATTTAGGAACAGGAACTCACTTTTGATTGGCACTTGTCGGGAACCCGGAACCAGCCACGGAGCCCGTTAGGATCCGGAATGCCCGTTCTGGTCCGTTCCCCCTGAATGACATCACTGATTCTGTCGGATAAACTACATTCTACATCTGCATTCTGGAATGGTAGAGCTCAGATGCAGGTTGCCAACCTCAGCCAATACTAGCCTGAGATTGAGATTGAGATTGAGATTGAGATTGAGATTGAGAGAGAGAGAGAGAGAGAGAGAGAGAGAGAGAGAGATTCCTAATATAAGTGCAAGGTGGGGAAATGAGATCAGTTTGCTGCTTAGTCTGAAAGGGCCTTGAAGGGAGCTATTCTTACACTGAGCACCCAGCACTGAGGAGGACACATCAAGACCTCTGAGCAC
Source organism: Lerista edwardsae (assembly GCA_029204185.1). NCBI lineage: Eukaryota > Metazoa > Chordata > Lepidosauria > Squamata > Scincidae > Lerista > Lerista edwardsae. The sequence goes on from JAJKFI010000030.1 coordinate 3,078,934, forward strand.
AAGACAGCGGCTAAATATTGACAGGCTTTTGGAAAGAAAGAAGGTCATCCTCTGATGAATTAAAATGAAGTGGCAAGAAAAGTAGGAGAGATGAAAGGGGGGAGAGTCACCCAGATCAATCAAGCAAACAGGCAGCTGGGAGAGGCACTTATTGACCTTGCTGTTAAAGAATCCCTTCTGAGCCAAGATTACCCAGAAGCCACAGCTTCATGTCTCCACGAGAGACTCCTTTTTGGATAACCAGCACTGGCTGTGACAGCAGACGAAGGAAGAAAACGTGATTTTTTTTTCTTTGCAGTCATTTGCCCTTCGAACCCCCTCTTCCCATACATACACAACATGCCAGGAAAAAGCAAACACTTTGGTTAAACAGCCAGAGAAGGGGGAAGAAACACACCTCAATACACCCATTTAAAGAAGAATGTTTCATGTATGGAAAGCCCCAGGAATAATTAGAGACTTGGAAGTTTTCAACCCTCGCACTTCCAGCCATTCAACGCTAGGTGATGATTTTCTCTCAATCCCACAGGCAGGATTTGACCTACCTCACAGAGTTGTCAGGAAAAATGAAATGTGCAGTCACAGTGCAATGCCTTTGCCATTATGTCATTATTTTGTTCTCTTCAGATTCCAATATAGCCCCCTCACATCCTTCTCACCTTTTCAAGTCTGTTCATGCTCTCATTCTAAGATAGGAATCGTTTCCCTTCCAGGTCTGTAATTCCATGATGGATTGAGAAAAAGGGGGCAAAGATGGGTGGGGAATGAATAAGTGGGGTAAGGAACCCCTTCTCATTCATGCATTCTACATTTCTGAGAACACAATCCTAACTTGGAGTTGGCTGGCACAGTTAGGCCAGCTATGTTTGGCCAGCACAGGACCATTCTCGGAGTCAGGGAGGATGGCACACGTCTATGTGCTGGTCTCTCTGACTCCGAGAGTGGTCCAAACATACTGTCTGGTATCCCTTGGGCTGGCCAAACTTTGGTGAGCAACTGTGCCGGCCTAACGCCAGGTTAGGATTGTGCTCTAGAGATTTGCAAGCAAATTAAGCCTGCACACTCCAGGTTTGGGGCAACAGTTTGCTGGATCTTGAGCTGTAAAACTGCATTAGTTTGGAAGTTTGGCATCCTGACCTCTAGGTGCCTTTATTCTTCCACAAGAGTAATTTACAAAATAGAAGAATAATGAGAATCATGACAGCAGCAGATGCAAAGCTTTAAAAAAAATCATCGGTGAAGAAAAGGGTTCCTCCCTCTTCACATCTGGAATCTCTCATTACAATGCTTTGCATTTGAACAGCTCTTTTTATTCCTTGGCCTGAAGTGCTTCACTGAGGGGGGATAAGTTCCTTTATTCTCCGTTATCTCATGGTGTCAGGTGGGCAAGCTTGGGAATTTTAGTTAAAAACCGAGAAATTGTCAGACTAGATCACATGAAGAAGCCCTTCAAACCTTTTCCCCAATGTCAAACCAATCACACTGCCTGAAACGTTCTTGATATTCGTTTTGCCTATTCAAGCACCGTTTCAACAGAAACTGAGGATAGCTGCACCGCAGTAGTGTAGCTAAATTGGGGCCAGGGGGTCTATTGCCCCCCGCTGCAGCGGAGTGGTAGTTTTCCTCCTACCTTCTCCTTTCCCCCCTACTTGGTATACCTCGACCTTCACAATAAAATGCCCAAAATCAGATTTGATATGGTAATACTTTATTACTGTGGTTCTCAAGCCTTTTTAGTACTGGGACCCACTTTTTAGAATAACCATCTGTCCGGGACCCACCAGAAGTGATGTCATGGTCAGAAGTGCCATCATTGCGATGCCGGAGCCTGCTGCTTACCTGAGAATGCAGCAACAAGTTGGGTAATTTCTCAGCCATTTTCCAATAGCAAAAGTGAATCAGAACAAAAATAGAACCTCTTTGCAACCTTGGCACAAGCAAATAACCATGCAGCTCTCCCCCCTTCCAGTGTCCCATCGTCCCATATTTTTAATGATGACTGCACTAGGTGCTTCGCGAGCCACCTTAAAGTAGTTTGTGACCCATCAAGTGGGTCCTGACCCACAATTTGAGAAACACTACATTATTGCATCAATGCATGTTTTGGTGCTGTGCTTTGCCCTCTGGTAAACACCACACTTTCAAATTATGGTGTTGGAGAAGACTCTTGCGAGTCCCCTGGACTGCAAGGAGATCCAATCGGTCAATCCTCCAGGAAGTCAAGCCTGATTGCTCCCTGGAAGGACAAATCCTGAAGCTGAAGCTCCAATACTTTGGCCACCTCATGAGAAGAGAGGACTCTTTAGAAAAGACCCTCATGCTGGGAAAGATTGAAGGCAAAAGGAGAAGGGGGCGGCAGAGGATGAGATGGTTAGAGAGTGTCACCGAAGCAATGAACATGAAATTGGGTGAACTCAGGAAGCTAGTGGAAGACAGGGAGGCCTGGCGTGCTGTGGTCCATGGGGTCACGAAGAGTCGGACACAACTTAGCGACTGAACAACAACAAACACCACACAAAATAAACCTTGATAAAATCTACAATCCACACCTGTTTTTCCCCCCACTGTTTCATCACATTTTCATTCCTAGCGTGCGAGGCATAAATAGGCTGCCACAAACTGTGCCCCCACAGTACCAAGCCCAAAAATTTAAACATAGAGAGAGAACAGTGGAGAATTCCTAATATTCAAATTCACTTTAGAAACAAGACCAGACAATTTGGAAGCAAAGTCTGTGTTGAAATTCAGATAAGAATAATTTTACGTAAAACCAGGAAGTGCAAAAGAATTTCTGGGTACAGGCGAGATGATGATCAAATGAGGCTATGGTGACCGAAGACAGGATTTGCTCTTAAAGAATCCTTAAAGAGTTAGGCTGGCATAAACTAAGCCAGCAAAGTTTGGCCAGCGCAAGGGCCAGTAAAGTATGTTTGGGCCACTTTTGGAGTCAGAGTGGCCAGCACACAGATGTGAGCCATTCTCCCTGACTCCGAGAGTAGTCTAAACACACTTTATGGTGGCCCTTGTGCTGGCCAAACTTTGCTGGCTTAGTTTATGCTGGCCGAACTCCAGTTTAGGATTGTGCTCTGAGTCAAGATCATCCAGAAGCCACAGCTTCATGTCTCCATTACAGACTTCCTTGGGATAATCAGGACAGGCTATAGACAAAGAAAGTTCAAGTGCGTGCGTGCGTGCGTGTGTGTGATACCCTGTCCCTACCCCCACACAAACACCCTTGTGTCAGAAAGAAAAATAGGGAGTGCTTAAATGGATTTGAAGGAACTGGTTTGACAAATAGAGTGTGGGATGTGGGAGTAATGGGATGTCAAGTGGGCTGGCTAAGAGATAAGCTTGTTTGGAACAGGGAAAGAGCAGAGGAATGAGGCAAAACCAGTGTGCCCCATCACACCCATTCTCTACATTACTCTGCCACAGGAGGCTTCATGTTCAATTTTAATTTGCTATCAGGGAACTCTGCCTCAACTTTCTTTGTTTGAAGGTTGGTTAGCCGTGATAATAATACTTCCTCATCTCACCGGTTTGCTGTGTGTGCAAATACAGTGAAGCTGCCAGAAGGAACAGGATAACGAGGCCTGAGCAAATAGCAAGAGACACACACATTTCCCAAGAGGTTCGTTTGACACAAAGTCGCCAGGCTGCCTTACCTCTAAAGACCTGCAGTTAAAAGTTTGGTTTGGCTAGAAAATGCCTGGTCTGTGGTTGCCTCATTTCATGGGGGCTGTCGCCACGGAGATCAGGAGGCGATCAGGAGAAGCGTGCCTGGGCAAAACAGGCAGGATGGAAGCAAGCCTGGAAAGGGGTCTCTGGGTCAAGGCAAGGGTGTGCTCTCCAGCGGGAACGCAAAGCTACTTGGCAAAGTAAGGGCTAGTCAGCTATGTTGGAAAAAATTCAGACTGAGCAGGCTGCAGAGGCAATTGCCCCTCTCCTTGGCCTTTTGTTATTTACCAAGCAAGGGAAAAGTCCAGAATCTGAAACACAGGAAAAGTAACTGAAATAATAAAGGGTGTGTGTAAAATGTGGAAATTCCATGTTGCAGTTAGAAGACAGAGAGGGCCCTCATACTGAACACTAAATTGTTTTTCAATTAGTCATGAACATTTGTGCTTGTTCTTTAGTCACTTTGTGAAGAATGTAAGGTAAAACTAATGATTCACTACTGAAAGGAATACCAAGTAGGCTAAATCAGTGGTTCTCAAGCTTTTCAGACCGAAAACCACTTTTTAGAATCGCACACATGTTTGGACCCACCAGAGGTGTTGACATTAACCTGGAAGTGATGTCATAGCTGGAAGTGACATCTTCACACAGGAAATGCCATCACTGTGACATAATAAAATGACCTTCCTGGAATGCGACCTGGTATTCTTGAACTGCAGCAATTGTACAACCATGAAACATCCCTGTCAGAAAGCAAGATGAGGACAAAATATTATGTAAAAGCACTGAACTAAAAACTTTTTTTTTAAAAAAACCCTTCAACTTTTAATTCAAATTCATACTCTTAACACTCAAAAAAGGAATATAGCAAGAGTAAAGGTCTGCAGCTTCTAAGATGGCTGCTTCTAGCTTTCCGTGACCCACCTGACATTGGGTCACAACCCATGGGTCCCAAATCACAGTTTGAGAAACACTGGACTAAACAATGCACAGCAAAAATGTTTGAGGAAGTGTGATTGGTCTGACATTGGGGAAAAGGAGGAATTTGTGGTCACTGGGGTGGAGAGAAACGTGTGTGTGTGTGTGTGTGTGTGTGTGTGTGTGTGTGAGAGAGAGAGAGAGAGAGAGAGAGAGAGAGAGAGAGAGAGAGGTGTCTGATTCACAGGGCCTCCAAGTTCACATTCGTTACTTATAATTAGGGATATTATTCGTTATTACCTTGGCTGGAAAACAAATGGGTCCAACTCATAATGCTCAGATGCATCAGACAGTGAGCATCATTTCCTCAGTGAGTGCTTCTCTGGCTTGGAATGTAAAATGGGATTCTGCACATGCACAATCAGTTTTCAACTGTCCCTCAACTCCTCATCTATTTTGTTATTACATCACTGGACCCCAAAGGCTGTCTTTTATGGCTCCAGGGAACTCCGCTGTCCTGAGGTATTTGTATTAATTTATGAGTTGGGAAAGTGCTCATGGAAAAAACAGGTGAGTTTTCTCGGCAAAATGCTCATAATGCCAAGACAATATTTAAAGCCTAAGGGACGTCATGACTTGAAAGGAGCCTATGCAGCAGCTTGTAAAAGCTGTTCTGGGCAGCAGCCACCACAGGCCAACTTGGGCTGCCATGAACTGTACCCCCACTCCAGATTTAGATGAGCTTGTATAGCATATAAATACATATAAATATAAATTCAGTGGTCCAAAACTGTGGGTCAGGACCCACCAGTGGTTCGCAAGCCAATTTCAGGTGGGTTGTGAAGCACTTAGAGCAGCCATATTGAAAATAAGGGAAGGTGGGATGCTGGAAAGGGGAGGGCTGTGTGGTTGTTTGCTTGTGTCAATGTTGTAAATAGACTTTTTTCTGATTCACTTTGCTATTGGAAAATGGCTGAGAAATAATCCAACTTATAGCTGCATTCCAAGGAAAGCAGCAGCCTCTGGCATCACAATGACATCACTTCTAGCCATGACATCACTTCCGGTGGGTCCCAGACAGACTGTCATTCTAAAAAGTGGTGCTAAAAAGTTTGAGAACTGCTGCCCCAATTCTGCATGCAGTTTGTGCCATATGTGACATTGCTGGCAGAACTGGACAGGGATTCGAGACACACAGATTTCAAAGCAGATGCTACAAGTCTAATAGTTGTATAAATTGGCCTTCTGTGATTTAGGGGCCAAGGAAGCAGGGGGGAAAAGAATTTACAAGAATTCTACAGCCTTAGCAGGAGAATGAAAGGGATTTGGAAAAATGCTAGACAAAACAGTGAGAAAGAGTGAAAAAAGAGAGAGACGCAATGATTGCAGGCAGTAATCACGGCATTTTGCGGGAGGAAGCACAGGACTGTCAGTATCAGGGATTTGAATTAAGAGGAGGGTTACGTTTCTAGTGCCAAAAGTTAGCAAGGTCCTTGATTTTCTTTCAAGAGCACTTAGGACAAGAATGAATCCTGCTTATAGAAGGAAGGGGCCAGGGCTGGGAGTGTGGGCGTTCACAATCGAGTAATGGGAGATGTCTAGGAGTCAGTGAAAGATGAGAATGCAAATGATATTGAAAAGGAGAAGAAGGCAGCAGAGGACTCTGAAGGGTGGCAAGATCTAGACTTGCAAATTATAGGGCACTAAATTTGCCGATTATGCCAAATGTAATTTGCATATATTTTCATCTACGGAGCATTTGTTCAAGCTGAACATTTCGCTGGTCCGTTGGAAAAAAGTTTAGCCATGTTTTTTTTCCCCTATCAAAAATATGAAAGGAGAAACCGGGTTGACATCAACTGACCACGTCCAATGTACTGTCAAAATGCAGACATTCTGTTCTCCGGTTTTGACAGAAAGGTGGGAAGAAATATTACATATAAACTAATTTAAAATATTTTGTGTCAGGAACACCACACTCACATAGCGGGCGCAATCCTACCCAGCGCCGGAATGGCAAGGCCGGCCGGCCAGCGCCATATCCGACGCTGGGTTGGGGAGGCTGGAGCCTCCCCGCAGCAAGGGAACGTTTGTTCCCTTACCATAGGGGAGGCTCCAGCCTCCCCTATGCGCTTCTCGGATCTGCGCCTGCTAAAGAGCGGGCGCAGATCCAAGGAGATCGTGTGGCCCGAATCAGGGCCATGCGGCCTTTCCAACAGGCCTAGGGTTTGGCCTTATGGCCGAATACGAGGCCTGCCCATGTCCCACCTTCGTCCCACCCACATACCACCCTCCTCCCGCCAATCCCCGAGGCACGCTGTCATGGCACTTCCCTTGCGTCGGCTGGCTTCAGCCGATGCAAGGTAGGTGCTGCGTGGGCGCTACAGGGCTGGTGCTGCCAGCAGCGCCGGTCCTGTGGCCTTAGCAGCAATGCGGGGCAGCCAATCAGTGCCCCCACATCAGCGCTAAGCATGCAGTGTCAGCGCAACCCTGTTGTGCCAACGCTACGTGAACTGTAGGATTGCGCTGTGCATTTCATGTAACTTTTTTTTAAATCACAGCCCAGTCCTAAGGGCTTCTACACTGGAGCAGCACCCGCTACACCAGTGTTGTCACACTGTAAAGTGTATTTGTAATTACTCAACACCAGCAGCAAGGCCTGGGCTGTCCTGCCAGAGCTGAATCTGGAACTGTGGCCACAGTGCTGGTGAGTACAGAATGGGGCAGGAGAAGGGAAAATTATTTATGACAAATTTATTTATTTATTTATTTATTTATTTATTTATTTATTTATTCACATAAATAACTCCCCCACCTGAAAGGGCTGCCCTCCCATGCCTGCCCCCAGAGGTCTTTGTGAGGGCCGGAGAGGCTGCAGGCGGTCTCCCCAGTTCTCAGGAGGCCTACCCGAGGCCGAAAGTCTTCACTTTGACTGGAAACCGGAAGTGATGATTTTCACAGACCTCAGAAGGCCGTTTTTTGGCCAAAAACCAGAAGTGGTGGGTTTTGGCCTCTGAAAGGTCTCAGAAGGCCTTCTGAAGGTCAGGGAGGCCACGCATGACTTCCCTGGCTCTCAGAAGACCCTCTAGGGGGCTCCCTCCATTGTTTTTTTTAAGCACAGGAGGAGCCCCCCCCCCGGAGCAGAGTGATGATGGGGAGATGCAACCAAGGGCGGGAGCGGCAATTTTGCCACCCCTCCCACCTGGCACCCAGGGGAATTTGCCCCTCTGCTACCCACTGCTATACATAACTTTCCATTATAGCTCCAGGTCTGTGGAATTCCCTCTCTGAGAAAAAGCATGAGCACCAACATCTGCTTTTATGTTCAGAAAGCACACAAAATGTCATTTTAGGAAAGCTGGTTGCACACCTTCTGCAGAGTATACTGCCAACGTTGAGTTTTCATCTATTTTTAATATATGCTAAACTGTTTAAAAAACAGTAGGGCTAATGATATTTTCTTTTCTGTCTTGATCATTACTGCCAGCCCCTTTGAGCCGAACCTGCATTTAAGAAAGGAGCTATACAAATATTTTAATAAATAAACAAACTAAACTAAATAACAGGGCTCCAGACTGAAATTCCACGTTGCAAACTTCAAAAAGCACAGATTGTGAATGGAGGAAGGATGTCACTTTGAATCTGAAATTGCAAGTCTGGCAAATATGAAAAATTCAAAGTTCATGTTGAATATTCATTTCCAAACTAGCTGCAAAAAGAAATAACAAAACAAGCATTTTCCAACCTCCTCTGGGAGATCTTGTTACATAATTTCCATTTTAAATAATATAAAATACTGCTAATAACTTGCTCAATACTTGAAAATTAAGAAACACTTGTTCTAGCTAATGTGTTGGAATAGTTTGTGCACACGTACGTACATACCCCCAAACCCTTTTCCTCAGGAGCTCATTATTATGCAGAAATTACTCTTAATTAGGACATGAATATATTAGGCCTTTTGGGTGCCAAAAAATAAATTAAAAAAAAAAA
>JAJKFI010000030.1:3087532-3113258 GCA_029204185.1 Lerista edwardsae
AGCAGCAGCAGCAGCAGCAGCAGCAGCAGCAGCAGCAGCAGTCATTTTCTTCACCCAAACCTGGCCAGCGACTCACACATGGACCAGAGTCTACCTTCTCCCAATCCCCACTTTAAAGCCCATCCATATGGCTTTAATGGACCAGGAGGCATTCTCATGTTCATCTGATCCTGACAAGGCATAGCAGTACGGATCAGTCAACAGGTCTGCTAAAGGACCATTTTGACAGGATGAGAGAGGAAATGGTGACAGGCCAATCTCACCCTTCTCAAAGCAGCATGCTTGCAAGCCCTCTCCTATTTTACTTCGTCATTCCCTGCCATTATTAAACTGACCCCCATTTCAATCCTTCCTTCTACCTTCCTGCAATTCCAGAAATGTTTTGCATTACTGACAGAATCTTTGCTTTTCTTTGTACATATGAGAGCACAATTCTATACTGCGCTGGATTGGCAAGTCCGGACGGCCAGTGCCAAATCCAATGCAGTATAGTGGAGGCTGGAGCCTCCTTGCGACAAGGGAGCATTTGCTCCCTTACCATAGGGGAGGCTCCAGCCTCCCCTATGGATTCCTCAGATCTGTGCCTGCTAAATAGACCCGCCCATGTCCCGCCCCCAACCTCCCTCTCTCCCACCAATCCCCGTGCTGAAACGGGACGGAGCCTCCCTCACACCGACTGGCTTCTGTCGGTGCAAGGGAGGCTCCTCGTTAGCGCTCTCAAGCTGACACTCCTCATCATATAGGATGGCCCACTTTCCACATGAAGGAGGCTCAGATGGAATTGAGGAGAAGATGAGACCATAGTGTGGTTAGATTGGCTCTGAATACACTGGGCCAATTTTTCTTTTTCCGGAGGATGGGAATAGTTCAGTTTACTCCAAATTCAAGAAGAATTGGCAGTGAAATCACACATTTCTTCTGAATGTGGGTATTCTGATTTCTAAAACCACTCCTCAAGTCTCTCCTTCTCTGTAATGTATGAACAGACACCAGCTTTTAGGAAGTGAGGCCGTCTTCCCTTGCGTGCAAGGTACCCGTCTGAATATTGACACATGAATCTGACATCCTTCTGGTATGGTTGTACGATAAGAATTGCATTGTGTGATTGAAAACAAAAGAACACTCAACCAAGATGTTCATGTTCTCTACCCACTCTTCAGTTAAGTCAGTGAGGCATAAATAATGCAGCCCAGAGGGGGAAAAGGTTAAATTATAAAGTGGAAAAAATACAATTCACATTTATCTTAGCCATTTCTTTCTTATATTTAAGTGCTTGCACACATAAGAGTTTTGAGACGTACTGAAGCAGCTATTCAGCAGTCTTGTCACACCAATTAGTGAGTTACTGCTATTCCAAAGAACCACTTGCCAACATGGCTAATTCAAATTAAGATATCTTCCTGACTTTCTGAAACGATTGTTATCTTTCTCAGTAAAAACAGTACTTCTGGTTGCCTGGGAAACATCTGCACTCATCTCCCATCATAACCACAATGAAGAGCACCTAATGATGGATGTTTTCACCTATTTGCTAACGGGACAAATCCCATTCCGAAAGTTAGAACCAGGTTCAGGGTGCAACCCTAACTTGCCTTGGAACGGACATGCCAGCTTGCCTGTGTGGTATCCAGCACAAGTTTGGGGTTGCCTGGAGTCTCCACGGAGCAAGGACATGTTTGTGCCATTTCCCTGGGACAGGTACCAGCCGCCCCAATGGGCTACTCAGATCTGCACCTGCTAGCCGCATCCCAGCTCCACCCCCGTGCCCTGCCCAGAAACGCCCTCCCCCTCCCAGAGCTTGGCTGGCACAGGAGCTGTGCTGGCAGCTTGTGCTTTACCGTGTGTGCTTTACGGCACGTGCTGTACTCCCAAGGGGGAATTTAGAATTGTGCTGCCCATGTGTATTGGAAAAGGCAGGAGCTACCCCAAGGAGTGAGGGAATGGTATCAGCAATGGCCCCTTGTCCCAGATAAGCCAGGGATTACAGGGTTAACCCCCAAGGTCTTTGCTAGCCTCGGGACCACAGCTGCAGGCTGATGAGGCCTCTGGCTCTGAAGGGAGCTTAGCACAGGTGCAGATGGGTGTGGCTGATGAATTAAAGCCTGCCCACTGATTGGCTGGATTCAGTATAAAGCGGGAGGCAGGTGCTGGAGAAAAGAACCTGGATAGGGGCTGAGGAAGGCACCTGGATAGGTGCTGGAGGAGGGCACCAGGTAGGTGCTGGACGGATGGAGTGCTGGCCTGATGGAGTGCTGGCTGGACTGCCTGCCTGAAGGACTGATGGATGGACTGACTGGCTAAGGTAAGCTCATTGTGGGGAACAGTTGTATGTCTGCCACGCCCCTGAAGCCACCAAGTGGAGGAGGCAGTTGTGGCTTGGGCAAGCTGACTGCCTATTATTTGGTGGTGGGGTTTGTTGGTGTTAGACTTAGGGTAGTTTGGAGCTAAGCCAGTGATGAGGGCAGTCTGGAGGAGGCTGGCCAGCCAGTGATCCTAAGCAAAGCTGCTAGAAGACAGGAGGCCCAGTGGGTGACTGAACCCCCTCCCTTTTGCCTATCTCTGAAGCCGCTCTGTGGGAAAACTAGTTAGCCTAGTGTGGGCATTAGGGCTCTTGGGGTGGCCCAGCAGGGAGAATCTGGCAGAACACAATGTAACCATCTCTCTCTCATTGGACAGGTTCTTGAAGAATACACAAACCTGTGTAAAGCGGTAATCCTGATCACAATCCTAGGGAGTAGACAGGCTAAACACAGTGGGACTTTCATGGGAAGGATGGTTTCAATGGGCCTCAGTCACAATTAACTTAGGGCCTGATCCTAATGCCCATATTGCTGGCATTATGTACCTACCTCTGGCTAGAAGTGTGGCAAATGTGCCCTAAAGTACTGTGCTTCTCCAGCAGCACCAGCGACCAGTAAGTGGAGTCAGGGCAGGAGTAGAGTGGAGTTGGGACAAAGTAGTCCCATTGCGGAGCCCAAGAGTGTGTCCCCTTCCCTTGAGGAGACCCTGGTGGCTCCCACAAATCCTGCAGGATGCAGTGGCAGCCATTTTGCTACCACTGCTCCTATGGTTGCTGGGCAGCTCAGGATTGGGGGGTTAAGCTGAATCGGGGCCGCAGATACCATCTTTCTTTCAACATTTCTTTTCCTCTTCAGAACACTTTTATTTATTGTCACGCAGAAATTGTGCAAACTCATTTTCAGTGTTTGAAATAAAAATTCTATTCCCAGTAGAACCCCAAGTGCACCTGTGATTTTTCTCTTCATAAACATTTGGACAGATTTTTGTTTAAATTTGGAACAGAATTCAGAACGCTGAGAGGAACTGATTGCAAAGACCAAGGAGGACTGCAAGCTTTCATCAGTAGATTGCTCAACTAAAGCTTTAGTGGCTTCATTGGTAGGGCCAAATTTTATTTGATAGGCTGAGTTATGGGCACGTTTATTTTTGAGGTTGTTTTGGTTCTGATGGAATAAAAAAGATTTCCTTTTTGCAATCAGTGGAAGCTTTTGTTTATTAAAGTGTAACATATATCTCAAGCTCTTTGGTATTTCCAAAAGCCATCCATATTGCGGGTTTGGAATTATACACATTTAAATTAAATCAATTACAGCACAGTCTTAGGTGTGTCAAAGAAGTGTTTTGTGTTAGAAGTCTTAAAGATGTGGGTGATGCAGACTTTTAGAAATAAGTGAATCAAAACTCTTTTGGTTGCAGGGCTGACTCCAGGAGCCGTGGGGCCCAATGCAGGGCATTCCTGTGGGGCCCCACCTTCCCCGCATGGCCCCCCACTCCCCAAGAAGAGCACTTGTGGTGCCGCATGCAAAGCATGGCACCTGGAAATAGTTGGTGGTGCTATGATAGCCTCACCATCAACTGCTTCCAGGAGGCCCATTTTGGGAGGGCCCTAAGTAAAGCTGCTTTGCTCCCCCCACTCACCTATAGCCCATATGCTCGCCATGCTGGTATGCCCCCCCCCCCAAAAGCACGGAGTCCAATGTGATGAAGCTCGTCACATTGGCTTGAGGCCGGCCCTGTTTGGTTGAAACACTGATAGAAAGTCTTTGATACAACTCTTCAGTTAAGATGGTTCACATGAGGCAGAATTCATAAATTGGCTTCAGATTTAACTTTAGTAAAATGCAGAGTGTGCAGAGCCTCACTAACAAATGACTGCTGTCAAAACACTATGGACTTTCCTCTAAATTCCTCTGTCTTCAGAGACTGAACCGTCGCATTTCCTTCAGATTTCAATTCAGATGAAAATTTTGGGGACTGTAGTCAGAGTCGGCCTGAGGCTCCTGATGCCGCAAGTGACTTGGCAGGTGGGTGTCCACCCCCACTTAGAAGTGGTATGCCACCCTCTACTACTCCCTGGATGAGAAATAAAACGGGGCTTCCTCAAGAGGAAGTCTGTACAAGAGGTGAGTGGTGGACTAGAACAGGGGCCTCTAAACTCCGGCCCATGGGCCAGAGCCAGTCCCTCCGTGGTCCTTCCCCAGCGTGAGCAGCACTTTGGGTTCCACTGGGGAAGCCGCGAACGACCCCAGCTACAGCTCCCAGGGGTCATCATGGACAGCCATGTCCAGGGTCTGTTGCCCCAGCAGGCCGCACACCTGCCGTGCTGTGCATGGACGGCTGGCCGCGACAACCCCTGGGAGCTGTAGTTTGCAGGATCCCCAGCAGAACACCCAGTGCCATTTGCAGTGGGGACAAATGTTCCTGCTGCAACGGTCAGTGGCGTTTCTACAGGGATGGCAAAGCTCTAAGTTTTGCAAGAAGCCTTACCTTGCAGTGGAAATCACTCCTGTCCTGCACCGTTTTAGCCAATCCTCACAGGGAACAGCAACATCTTGGTTGCTACAGCAGCAAGGGAGAGGAGGGATTTACACGACAGGGTAAGGCTTCTTGCAACACTTAGAGATTTGCCATCCCTGTAGAAACGCCTCTGGCAACGGTTTCCAGTTTGGAGAACACTAGACTAGAGAGAGACGTGCTAGCTCTCCACTCTCTTCCACATTTCTTTTCCATTCTATCCTTCTCTTGTCCCTTACTATTTGAGTCACTCTTGGAATTGTTCATGTGCCTGTAATGACCAAAAGCTGACCCTCATTGTGCAGATTCACATGTTAACACTCTTAGAAAAATCATCAACATCACCACACACCCAAGAGGAGTGCTGTGGAGATATTATGTTTCCCTAGGACAAAGATGATGATTCTCCTGAGGATGTACAGAATGGCCTAGCCATCGTATTAAGGAACAACATCTAGGTTCAAAAAAGGCGCAATCTACACCACACTGTTAAAGGGCTTACCATCTTTGCTATAGCCTGAGTTCATCATTGCATCTTTCTCTCCCTTTTAAACCATTGTGCATCTACTTCAAAGCCACATCTACTTAACAGAATCTCCCCAGAGTTTTCCAGGTCTCTTTGTGTGCTTTTGTTTTTAAACCACTTTGCCTACTTAAGCAAAGAAAGACAACAAGGAAAATACTAAAATGACCTATTGCTAGGAAAAGTCTTTCAAATGAATAAGGGTGGTTTTTTTCCCCCAAAGCCGAATAAAGACTGTGGGAAGCAAAAAAGCCTTTAAAAACAGAAGCAGTTCTCCACCATTTAGTAAATTCAGAACAATTTTCTCTTTAAAGACTCCTGAACTAGAGGCACAAACATGAGAATGCATTTACTTGTAGGCTGCTATGTGCTCCCACTCACATGAACCCTATTGGCACAATGACTGTGATGGAGAGTGAATGGGAATAAATAATTCCTTTCCAGAAGTTAGGGCTGGATCTTGAGAGTGGGCATACAATAGGGGAAACAAGTTCTGCCCTCATCACATGTGCTATAATTGACAAGACTGCAATATGCTTAGTGAGTGTTGTCTATGTGCTATTATATAATGGCAAAGGGGGGGTCTGTTGCTGTGATACCACCAACTATGCCACAATAAATATACATAGACAAATCCACAAAGGGCTGAAAAGAATGCAAAATCTAATCTCACTAACTGGTCACGTTCCACAACACAATCAGTGCCAGCTCATAGCTTAATGTACAAATATATACATTTACATTTTGCACACATATTACACCTGGTGAGCCACTGTGAGATACAGGAAATTGGACTCGATGGGTTTTTGACCTCATCCAACTGGGCTCTTCTAATGTTCTTATCTCTCACTTTGATTCTGACAGCCCAATCCTATCCTGCTCCGGAACAGGCCAACTGATTGGCCTGCGCTGTATCTAGCACAGTGTAGGAGGTGGCTGCTTCACAACTCGGAGTAGGATGAATTATTTCCCCTTACCCCATGTCACGTAGGGGCTACTAGGATTTGTGACAGCAATTTTGCTGGAGCAGATCCAAGCAGCCCAGTGTAACACTGGGCTTCTCAGGAAGGGGGTTAGGATACCGCCTAGGTCACCCAGGCTGGTCCCACCCGCTCCTGGCCCGGTCTGCCCAGTGGCCCACCTTCCCCATTCCCAAATGCCCCCATTCCACCTTCTCCCGTCCTCCCCAACCTCTCGTGCTGGCCTCCCTAGCCTGGCGCGATCCAGGTTTGGGCTGGGATCAGAGGCTGGAAGGCCATTGCACATCCTTGCAATGGCTCTCAAGTCATCCTATCTGGCTCTCATCATTGCAGACATGCCTTACAGCATGTTTGCAACACTCATAGACCAGTGCAGGGGACTTGCACTGGTAGGTTTGGATTGCACTCTGAATGTCACCTTGAAGAGTATCTAATGCTTTGTATTAGATTGAAGGGTATCTAATACATTGAGGAGTATCTATATGAGGTGCTGTCATAAGAACATAAGAAGAGCCCCACTGGATCAGGCCAAAGGCCCATCTAGTCCAGCTTCCTGTATCTCACAATGGCCCACCAGGTGCTTCAGGGAGCACTACCTCAGGGAGGTGGACTCAGGGAGTTCAACATGTTAACATAAAATTGACTATGACATAACTTTGCACACAGTCTCATATCCCCCCATAGGAATTTAGATAAATTTTTAATGTGTTCACCCTTATGAACATAATTTTATGCAAATAGTTGATTGTATCTTAATTTAAAAACTGGGGCCGCATCAAATTTGGTCCGTGGATCACTAGTTGGCCATAGCAGCAAGGGTGTTGCTAAAGAAGTGCAGGGGGTACAATTGCACCGGGCAACAAGTTTAGGAGAGCAACAAGTTGAGTTTGACACTAATCACCGAAATTGTGAAAACCTTGGTATGTATGGATAATCCCGTCATATCATTGGAAAGATAATTTAATGCAGAATGCAATGAAACAGTGTAACATGTTTACTCCATCAAAAATTGTGGCCAAAACCCCTGAAAATGAAAATACAACTGTCATGCAAAAATTATGATTTGTTAAAATCATGGTTTTTAAGAATAATACTATCATGCTATATACCATTCAATGTGGAATTTCCTGCAGAATGCTATGAAACAAACCGAAGTGTAATGTCTTCATTCTATCAAAGGTTATGGCCAAAAAACCTGAAAATAAAAGAGTCATTTACTCTGTCATTAGCTACTCCACTGCACAGCTGTTCTAGGGCATGAACAGGAGTACTTTCAAAGTGGTTGGTTTTTTCCAGGTAAAAGTTTCTTCTTTTTGTCTATGCTATCTCACTCCCCGCCCTAACTTCAGAGGGGCTATTATGCAAGCAAGACAGTGAGGAAAATAAAAAAAAAGATCCTGAGCACTATTTATCTCTTCATTATTGAACAAACTCATGTAGGCATCATCAGGAAGACATGTGTGCTTGGACAGGCAAAGCCCCCTACTGAGATTTCTGGCAAAGTCCTTCTTTGCCAACAGACGAACAGGAGGTTGGCTAGCTGGCAGGTTAGCCAATTAGTGTGGCCTCTTTGGCGGCAGCCGGCCAGTGGCTGCGGAGAGGGAGGTGTGAATGTCAACAAATTGCAGAGCTGTACCATCACCATGGAAATGAGAGCGGGAGCCTCTTGCAACGGGCACGTAAGGGGGAAAAAAAAGGTGCATTGTGAGGGGGCTGTTTTCCTTTGTGTTGAGCATTAAATGTATAAAAGTTTAGAATTTCAAACAAGCCAGGAATGCTAAGGAGACAATTAGCAACAGCTCAAAACTGCAAGGGAAAGAAATGCTTGTTCTTGCCTGTCTCCCATCCTTGAATAAACTCCACTGAGAAGTCTGGCAAAAACTGCTTGTGGTTTGGAGGCCAATCCAGGCCTCTATGAATGAATACAGTGGATTTCTCTTAAGGTTCCATGGGGGCTGGGAGGAAGTAGATAGTTTACTGCAAGCATGCGATTCTTCTTCCTTTCTTTATTCCTTTTGCAAAGGAGAGACCAGGCTGAGGAACATTGTGATGGCAGAGTGATACAATAGCAACACAAGTCCAGGAAGCGAAGAGCCATCAATGTGCCTAAGGGTGCAATCCTGACCTGGAGTTAGGCTGGCACACGTTAGACCAGAAAAGTTTGGGCCAGCGCAAGGGACACTGTGAAGTAGGTTTGGACCACTCTCAGAGACAGAGAGGCCAGCACACAGACGTGCGCCTTCCTCCCTGACTCCGAGTGTGGTCCAAACGTGCTTTACGGTGGCCTTGGCACCGGCCAAACTTCGCTGGCCTAACTGTGCCGGCCTAACTCCAGGTTAGGATTGCGCCCTAAAAGCCAGTTACAAACATTACCTGCCACTCACCGAGCATTTTGTTATACTCTTGTGTGGCCAATGAACTGACCCTCCTGGCCAAAGCTATGTAGAAACAGGATCCCATGAAAATCTACATTATGAACTGTTGCTTTGCCATTGCTACAGTATGAGAAGGTAGAAGTCGGTTGAAGATGTAGAGATGGAGGGCCTGGAAAAGCACAGGAACTTCACCACCTACACCAGCCCTTCAATCACTGTTGCAGGGGCTACTGAAGACTTAGGTATCCCCAGCAGTATCAGGCTGCTGGAGGTTCTAGGGCAAAGACCTGTGCCACTCCCACCCTGGTTAGCAGCAGTGGCAGCAGCACCTACTGTATGCCCCATTCCAGTGAATGGAGAAAGATCGGTAGTGGAAGATTGACAGTGGAAGCTCAGTAGGTCAGCCTAGTACTAGCTGGATTTGCTCTCTAAACAGTGTGGGCTCTTCGAGCACAATCCTAACCTGGACTTAGGCCGGCACAGTTAGGCCAGCAAAGTTTGGCTGGCATAAGGGACACCATAAAGTGCATTAGGACCACTTTCAGGGCACAATCCTAACCTGGAGTTAGGCCAGCAAAGTTTGGCAGTCACAAGGGCCATCGTAAAGCGCACTTGGACCACTCTTGGAGTCAGGGAGGATGGTGCACGCCTGTATGCTGGTCTCTCTGACTCCGAGAGTGGTCCAAACATACTTTACTGTGTCCCTTGTGCCTGCCAAACATTGCTGGCCTAACTGTGCCAGGCTAACTCCAGGTTAAATTTCTGCTCTTGGTGACAGGACAATTGCATCCCGGTCAAATGCATTTGGTTCCACTAAGAGCAGAATTTGGTCAGCACATGAGACACATTTGGGCCACTCTCGGAAGAGAGGCCAATACACAGACATATGCCATCCTCCCTGCCCCTGAGAGTGGCCCAAACACAGTTTCCAGTGTTCCTTGTGCCAGCCAAACTTTGCTGGCCTAACTGTGCCGGACTAACTCCAGATTAGGATTGCATCCAGAATCATTATAAATGAGCCGTGGGGGCGGGGAGCAAGAGAGCCAGTGTCACAGCATCCCCTAATTTGTGCCCAGTCTGGCAGATCTCTGCTGCAATCCCTGGTCTTGAGAGAAAACAAAAGAGAACAGGCCAAGGAGCTCTTTCCATCCGTTCCGGAAGATATCATCGATAGATCAATGGCCTGAAATAAGTCTGCTTTTCAGTTATGTTGTCTTTTGTAACTTATGTCTGTGTTAGAATCATTGCAAACTGCCTTGAATGCCTTAATAGGAAGTCAGTAAACAAACCAAGGAAAGAAAGTAGGACTCAGGAAAAATCATCAGCAATGAATCAGTTTAGCTACTCCTCCATACCCTCCAATATTTCACAGATGAAAATAAGGAAGGACACCCTTGCAAATGTGTGATATCCCCCCTCTCTAATACATGCTTTTGCATGTTGTTCAGGGTTCTTATCTATAGGCTGTGTTCATTTGCAAAGCAATGGCAAGTATTTTGTCCTCTTGATCTGTTGCCAGAAGAAGGGAAAGCCAAGCCAGAAAAGTCCAGCCAAGCCAGCTTACTGCTGTTTTGGTGCATTTATGGCACACACAAATGCACAACATGGTCAGGTGTTAGTGCTAGTGGCTGCAGGCCCAATCCTATCCAAATTTCCAGCACTGATGCAGCCCAGCAAAAGGGTGTGTACTGCATCCTGCAGTGGGGAGGTAGTCACGGAAGCCTCCTCAAGATAAGGGAATACCCTTCCCTCGGGGCTGCATTACAGCTGCATCAGTGTTGGAAAGTAGGATAGGATTGGGCTTTAAAATGGTAGTTTATCATGCCTGTCTGTGCAATGAGCAAAATGTGCTGGGAATGTGAATGGCTGTATACATTTGTGCTGCCATCTGTCCACTTTATCCATCACCTGTAGCATTTGACAGTGCACCGTAGGGTCTGAGGAGCAGAAGTAGTGAGATGTCAATTTGCCTCAAGCACTCAGAGCTGTTCGACGGGGCTACCGTGGTCAACACAGAGCTAGGCATGTGGGTCACTGCTGCTATTGGGCAAATTGAGTTGATGTGACAGAAAAAGAGTGGGTAAGGGTGCTTAAACTCTCCTCTCCTTACATGCCAGGTTATTTCCCTACTGCTCTCAACACTGTTCCTGTTTCCCACTTGATGCAGGCATGCCTTTTTGAGATCTCCAGCTGGGAGAAAAGGGGTTGAGGAGCTTGGGGTGGTGGGGGGAAGGTTAAGCTCCCTTACCAACCACTTCTGCTCTGGAAGTCATGCCCTGTCTCTTAGCTTTGAATGAGAGGAGGACAATTCTGATTTGTTAAGCCTGCAGATCAGCTATCAGTCCAGGGAGGCATTTGTTTTTATCAGGCTGAAGCTCAATATTCTATTCACTGTACCACGCCGGCTTTATAGAGTCATTTCCAATGTCGCAGAGAAACTTACAAAGCAAATGGCTCATTTTTATTATTAGAAACCTGAACAGTACAATCGTGGTTTCGAGTGTAGAAGCAGCACGTAATCATTTTAGTGACAGCAATTGTCTCATAGATTCTCTTCTCTAGGGTGCATGTTTAAAGCAGAGGAGAGAGCTAATAATGGGAATATTGCTTCTGATCCTCTGCTGTGTTGTACTGTACCGTACCTATATTGGTTCTGTAGTCATCTGTGCCACTGTAGTGCCATAAACCAGCCCAGTGTTAGTATTAGGCAATTGTCCGATTTTCGCTGGATTTCAACCGATGAAAAACAGGCAAAAATCAAAGATTATAACAACTGAAATGCCCCCCTCTCTCACTCTCACTCACATCCACCCCAAAGCATTCTTACATTCATGCTGTCATCTGATACAACAGTGTTTAATGTCCCAATCTCGACTGCCACAGCATGCAGCATAACTCCCACTGATTTCCATCCACTGGTACAAGAAGCAGAGGTTGTCTTCTGCAGGTCAAAGGCCTAGTGAGATGCTGAGTGCATCATTCTAAATATGCTGCGACAAAAAGGACCTGCGTGCCCACAGCACCAGCCGCTAAACTGAGTACCAATACTGGTGGCTGCAAGCGGAGACAAAAATGGGACCTAACTATCTTGTTTTGTATTGATTAACTAAAATAAATAGTGCAGGACATCAAGTACAGGTGTTCATTTGAAGCTATAGTAGGAAGAACAATTAAACAACATGAGATGAATTGCTTATGGATGGAGAAATTATCTAGAATACGTTCCCTGAATCAAGATGGTCACATGGATTACAGAACCCAGCAACGGCTTCCGTACAGTGTGTACTTTCACAGATGGGGGTTCCCGCTAACCACCCACGTTCCGCAATTAAATGAATTGATTAAACATGACAGAATTGATTGTTTCCTTTAACCATAGTAACAAAATGAATCTTTAAAGGTGTTTTAAAACTGTATTACTTATTTTATTCAGAAGGAAGCCCCACGTGTTCAGTAAGACTGACAGCACAATCCTATGTGTGTCTACTCAGAAGTAAGTGCCAGTGCACTCAATGGGAAACTATGTACTGTAGGGGTCTGGAGCCTTAGAGGTCTGGGAAAGTGTGCAGAGGACAGTGTAGAGGGGAAAATGTGTAGAGGGCTGGAGAAAATGCAGCTGGGAAATGTGTAACAAAACAACTTTCAGGCAGGAAAACAGGCATGGATAAACTTGCAAGTGTGTAGAGGACTGGGAACGTTTGTAAGGGACTGTAGAGGGAAAAGTGTGTAAAGGACTGGAAAGTGTATAGAAGACTGGATCCTTAGGCTGTAAACCTATCTTAGGGCCCAATCCTATGGGCCGTAACCAGAGACGTCATCCAGGCGCACCAGGAACTGGAACGCCCGGATGATTGACAGTCCTCCGCCCCTATGGCGGAGGGCAGCCACACCTCACAGCGCCCGAATCACTCCATTTCAGAGCGATTTGGGATGCAAGGCCCGCCCGTAGAACTGGTGGAATGGTGTACCGGGCCGTTCCGCCAGGATGACACCACTGGCCGTAACGCCAACAGCATGTGCGTACCACCAGTTCTGAGTGTTGTAAATGTGCCATAAAGCACATGTAGAGTTGGTCCCATCTCTCCCCCCCCCCGCACTGGAACAGTGCCAGCTGTGCCCCAGCGTGGGAGGTACAGGCAGATGGTGCTTCAGCAGTGCCGGCTAGTAATAAAGCCCGTAAGGGCAGGGGAGAGGTGGGGAGGGGATGGAACTGGGCAGGGGAGGGGAGGGGAGGAGCAGGCCTTGCCAGGGGGGGGGGACACAGTGGTGGCTTCCACCACAGGATCTCAATCCCTGCATTGGGCTGGGAAGCCTGACATGGGGCTTCTCGACTTTCTGCCAGCAAAATAGCTTGCAGAAAGTCAAGGAGTCCCATTGCTAGGTCCGTGGTTTTCCTTGATGGATGTTCCTTTCCCAAAGGAGACCCCAGCAGCTTCCCTGGATCCTGTAGGATGCAGCAGTAGCAATTTTGGGATTGGGCTAGTAGCAGGATTGGGCTGCCACTCACCAGACATACATACTTCTAATCATTACATACCTCAGGAATGGAATTGATTAAAGGAAAGCAACTAACATGCCAATCACAATCACCTTTGTCCCTCCCCAGACCCTTGTCTGCTCCATAGTCTGCACATGGTGATCCTACGTATGCTGCCTCCTTCATTCTATTCCGCTCCCTGTATGCATCCCTTTGTAGCTGTTGAATCCTTCCCCCCCCCCCCCCACACACACAAGAGATTCCACTAGATGCTTCTGTAGATGTTGTCCGATCTACAGCAGGCTCAGAACAGGTCTTTACTTTTTGAAGGACATATGCTCGGTGTCAGCATCACACTCAAACACAAAGTCATGTATGACAACAACCAACAGAAAACAAAACAAAGCCACTTCTCGTATCCTTTTAAGCCAAGTGCCTTTCGATGGCTCTCTCTGGCACTGTATAGAGGTCTTTCTCATTTCTGGGAGTACCTGGGTGGAAAAATACAGAATTGGCTTTTGAGGGGGCAGGGTTTATCCATGCCTGTTTTCCTGCCCGCAAGTTGTTTTGTTACACATTCCCCATCCGCCTTTTCTTCACAGTTTCTTAACTTTTGCTCCCCTTCCTGTTGCTTTCCACACCCTGATGTGCTGGCATCTGTGAACAGATTGCGAGTTCTACCCACGCATCAGGAAAATGTTTCCAGTATTTCAGAGAGCGAATGACCTATATTTTATATATGTACTTCCCTTACTGACTGATGCTGTAGTTCAGAAGGAAAAACAGGAATTCCTCTTGAGACATCTTGCTCTAGCTTTCATGGAAGGCTGCTCACACACCATACACAGTGCTCTGTGTGAACACCATGGGGGCTAGCAGGGTCTCCGTCAGGAAATATTCTCCGTTGGGAATATGTATGTATGTATGTATGTATGTATGTATGTATGTATGTACTTAGGGCACAATCCTAACCTGGAGTTTGTCTGGCACAGTTAGGCCAGCCAAGTTTGGCTGGCAGAAGGGCCACTGCAAATTACGTTTGGAACACTCTTGGAGTCAGGGAGGATAGTGCACATCTGTGTGCTGGCCTCTCTGACTCCGGGAGTGGTCCAAACATGCTTTATGTTGTCCCTTGTGCCAGCCAAACTTTGCTGGCCTAACTGTGCCGGACTAACTCCAGGTTAGGATTGCGCCCTTACTTACTAACTTAAAAAAAAAAGGTAAAGGTTTCCCCACAACCGAATGGTCTAGGCGTGACCAACTGTAGGGGGCAGTGCTCATCTCCATTTCTAAGCCTGTAGAGCCGGCGTTTGTCCAAGGACAAGTTTCCATGGTCATGTGGTCAGCGTGACTATACACTGTAGCGCATGGAACACTGTTACCTTCCCACCAAAGTGGAACCTATTTATCTACTCACATGTTTAGGTGCTTTCGAACTGCTAGGTTGGCAGGAGCTGGGACAAGCAACGGGAGCTCACTCCGTCATGTGGTCTTGAACTGCCAACCTTCCAGCCAGAAAGCCCAGCAGCAGCGGTTTAACCCGCAGCGCCACCATGTCCCTTACTTACTAACTTACTTAGGTAACCTCTGCTTCTTACTAACAAATCCTATCCAACTTTACAGCACTGGTGCAGCCACGCCATCGGACAAGTGCTGTATCCTGCAGTAGGGGGGCAGTCAGAGAGGCCTCCTACAGTTAAATATTGTTTTTTTCCTTTCCTAAGGGATTCATTGCGGTTGCACCAGCACTGGAATGTTGGATAGGATTGGGCCCTTCCTTATTTACCTATTGGATTTCTCCCTCACTCCATCATCTGAAAGAGCATTTGAATATGATCAGTCTGCATTCTGCTAGGGGAGCCATTTGTGCGAACTGACCTTTCCATTTAAAGATAGCACCCAACCACCTTAATTTCTACAGTGGTGGTGGCGTTCTTTAGAAATGGGAAATATAATGACTTTTGAAGTGAATTTTAGGGTTTCATCTCTAGGTAGAATCTGAGAATTTTGAGGGGAGAACAGAGGCGGATCTAAGGGGGGGCAAAGCTCTAAGTTTTGCAAGAAGCCTTACCTTGCAGTGGAAAACACTCCTCTCCTGCACTGTTCTAGCCAATCCTCACAGGGAACAGCAACATCTTGGCGTTGCTTACTGGCTACAGCAGCAAGGGAGAGGAGGGATTTACATGACAGGGGAAGCCTTCTTGCAACACTTAGAGCTCTGCCCTCCCTGTAGAAACACCTCTGGGGGAGAAGCTGAGCTTCTCTAAAGGCCTAATCCTATCCGGTTTTCCAGCACTGATGCAGTTGTGCATCCTGTGGTTGTGCAGCAGTCACAGAGACCATCTCGGGGGGACTTTTGTTCCTTTACCTTGGGGCGGCACTGGTGCTGGAACCTTGGTCAGACAAGTAAAATGTATTGGAAGGTATCTGCCACCATGAAATGTGGAAAAGCCTAAAGCATTGATTCCCAAACTGTGGGTTGGGACCCACCAGTGGGTCAAGAGCTAATTTCAGGTGGGTCACGAAGCAGCCATATTGAAAATATGGGAAGATGGGCTGATGGAAAGGGAGAGGGCTGTGTGGTTGTTTTGCTTGTGTCAAGGTTGTGATTAAATAGGCTTTTTTTCCTGTCTGATTCACTTTGCTGTTGGAAAATGGCTGAGGAATAACTCAATTTATTGCTGCATTCTCAGGAAAGCAGCAGGCTCTGGCATCACAAAGACAGCACTTTCGGCCATGACATCACTTCTAGTGGGTCCCATACAGAATGTCTTTCTAAAAAGTGGGTCCTGATGCTGAAAGGCTTGAGAAAAATTCCATGGCAGTTTAATTGCATGCCAGTTTCACTTGTTATCCCAAGACTTTGAAGAACTGGTGTGATCATCACCTTAAGTAGCATCTAAAGTCATCAAAAAACATGCATACAGTACAATACATGCCTATTTTCACAGTAAGCAAGATACCTTGCTGTCCCATTTCCTTCCTGCCCACTGTGCTGTCTAAGGAAGGTCCGGTTTCTTTTCTTTTTCTGAGCAAATCAAAGCATAGGATGGGAAACAACATCATGCCATCTGCTGCTTCAGGAAACTTGTTTCTTCCTGCAAAGTGCTCACCAAGAAACACTGTCAGTCCTTGTTAAAGCCTCCTCTTGTTTTAGACTCACAAATCATACCCACAACTAGGACCAGTCGTCAAAGCCTTAGAGCACTGATGTTAGTGGAAGGTATGGTTGTATGAGCAGGGAAAGAACATCCAACATCGCTGGACTATCCGGGCAATCCTTGGTGTGTGTGTGTGTGCGTGCGTGTGTGTGTGTGTGTGTGTGTGTGTCTGTAAGCTGTCCGTGATCTGCTTGGCACAGTCGGAGACAATTACCCAGAATAGGTTTCGCATTGTTATCTTTCTCCTTTGGTGCAACATTTTTATCACTTGGGAAAACCACTGCAAAGCAAGGTATGGCAAATCTGGCAGAGGTGAGATGGTTTTGATTTCTGTCTCCATCTCTGTCGGAAGCAAAAATGTCATCCAGGAAATAAGAAGATAATAACAGCCTCTCCTTTTTCCCCTGGGCCTACTTGGGAGTCGTTCACAATAGCACTAGGCGTGCTAGCCCTTGCTGACGGAACACTGATACAGGACTGTGCTTCTGATTCAGTGGTCATCTTCCCGGGAGGCTCAGGCACAGCGAATACACCAGCCGCCTATTGTCTGTGGTCATTTTGCTCCCAGCTCCTGTTTGTGGTAATGTCTCATTTTGTCATGTGAGCCGAGCTCCCATTATTTGGCTATTATTAGTTGCGAGTTGCAATAGGTGCTGGTGGCTTGTTTCATCCAAGAGTACTTGCTCAAACCATCCCTGAAATCTAAATACACCAAGAAATGAGGGGGGAGAGTAGAGGTGAGAAAAGCGATCATAAATTATTCTTAGAAGGTGCCTGCAAGAACCCACTCGGGTGGTTTTGCGACTGCTATATCACAAAGGCATTAATGGCAATGTAAGAGGCTTGTAGGAGAGCCACCGTCAATTGTCCCCTTTCTGACAAGCTTCCTCTATTGTAGCCCCTGTAATGAGGAGCTCTGAACACCGAGGGAGCCGTATTATAGCTGTGTAGCTGCTGCTGTCACTGCTAAGAGCTGTTTTGGTCAGTTAGGCACCCTTATTTTCTGGGGGGTTGAAATTTAGCTGTGGAAAACATGTTTTCACCTGAGAGACTGAAAAGCTCCAACTGAGGACACAATCCTAACCTGGAGTTAGGCCAGCACAGTTAAGCCAGAAAAGTTTGGCCGGTACAAGGGACATGGTAAAGTGCATTTGGACCACTCTCAGAGTGCACCATCCTCCCTGACTCCGAGAGTGGTCCAAACACACTTTATGGTAGCCCTTGTGCCAGCCGAACTTTGCTGGCTTAACTGTACTGGCCTAATTTCAGGTTAGAATTGCGCCCTGAATATTCAATGCTGGGCATAACTTGGATTTTAGTTTTGAAGTTTTTCAAAATAAATACTTTAAAAAAACCAAGTAAGCACAAACTGTTTGCACCTCTTTTGAATGCCATTTGCAATGGGATCTGTACAACTAATTTTTAAGGGAGCCAATATTTTCAACCGCCTCTGCTCTTGCGCCTTCAACTTGCTCAGCATCTAGGAGCAAGTGGCAATGCTGATCTTTGTTGGATATGCAAAAATGGCAGCACATACCAGACTACTAATTCAATGATTCATATCGGGGAGGATGGTGCACGTCCATGCGTTGGCCCCTCTGACTCAGAGAGTTGTCCAATATACTTTATGGTGTCCCTTGTGCCGGCCAACTCATTGGGAAGACCCAGGATCAAAATAGACACACAGTTTAGCCTGGAGAAATAATAAGTACAACATTAATGGGAACTGTTTGTGCTTACCAGTCCATCTCAGCCTAGAAATGTTCAGCCCCCTAAGGAGCTCCAACAGATTTAACCATACTTGTACAGGCTTCTGTTGTAAAAGTGAGGCTACTCTTTCCATTTCACATAATCTGGCCTTCCTAATAACACACATCCTGAGGCTGTCTGGATTTGCCTCTTAAAGAGGCAGTACATAAAGAACTCCATGCCTTGAAAAAATTCACAGGTGAATATTTTTCAAGAATGGAGATTACAGTTATCATGTCTTGATGGCTGTAGATCAAGGGTAGCTAAGATATATGGGAAGGAGAAGGAGTTTATTAACTATATAACAGGAGGAGTTTCAGTGGTAAATCCTTGCTTGTTATACAACTCTAAAATCTTTATGTTAACCCACCTTCTAGAGCAGTGGTTCTCAACTTTTTTTCCACCGGGACCCACTTTTTACTATGACAGCCTGTTGGGACCCCCAACCATAATTGGGAGCAAGTTGCATCGAACTCACTGACAGCACAATTCTATGCATTGCAGCCTGGGACTCAGATCCACGTTAGCGCGTGCAGACACGAGCAGCCCTCTGACTCTCCCCAAAGGCCTCCATTAGCTCGCGTAGCCTCCCATCTGCGCAAAAGGCCCTCTTTCTCCAGCCAGACCTCCCTCAGTGTGGCTGCACCTGCCCGGCGAGAACGTGCGCCTTTAACGCCACATGAGGCGCGCCCCCCACCCGGAAAGTCATCTCGAGAGGGATGAGAGTGTGGCGCACGGACCAGATCCAGCACGCAAATCCCTGCTCAAGCCAGGCAGCTTTCCTGGGTGCCCTTGACCTGGTCCCCCTCTCTCAGCCTCGCTTACCTTGCAGGGTTGTTGTGAGGGGGGGAGGCGAAGCACCCACAAGCCTGACGTCGGGGCGGGATGGCTCACCCGTGCAGCGCCCTGCAGACTCTCTCAGGGCTGGAGAGCCGCCGCCCATCCTGCACGCTGCTCCCAGGGAGTCCCGCTCTGGCCCGTGAGTGAGCGCGGGATGGCGGCCTTGGACGTGCGTTGACTCACGAGTCTGCCCCGTGCCGCCCAATGAGCATCCCTCCCGGGAAAGCGCGCATGGGCAGGAGAACTCCCCGGGCAACGCCCCTGCGCGCCTCCTCCCGAGTAGTCCCATGGCGCGTGAGGCTTCCAAGGTGAGAAATTCCGCAGCTCCATTTTAGTGTCTTCCTTTGTCTTGGGCCAAGCTTCGTCCCCCACCCCCCGCAGACCCGTTCCCCCCCGTGTGTGTTTTGGAGGGAGGAGCCGGCAACCCCTGCAAAATGCTTGTTCAACCCCCAAAGGGGTCCCGACCCCCAGGTTGAGAACCGCTGTTCTAGAGAAATCTGGCAGATGAACAGAGGCAGGAGTATTGGCTGCATTGCCCACTTGAACCAAAGACATATGGTTGGTCATTGTGAGAACATGCTGAACTGGAGGAGCTGAACTAGACTGATCCAAGTCTCTCCTTATGTTCTTATGGCAACCTTGAGGGCGCAATCTTAACCTGGAGTTAGGCCAGCACAGTTAGGCCAGCACAGTTTGGCCAGCACAAGGGACACCAGAAAGTACGTTTGGACCACTCTCAGAGTCAGAGAGGCCAGCACACAGATGTGCGCCATCCTCCCTGACTCCGAGAGTGGTCCAAATGCGTTTTACGGTAGCCATTGCGCTGGCCAAACTTTGCTGGCCTAACTGTGCCGGCCTATTTTCAGGTTAGGATTACGCTCTAAGTTGCACAAGGCACTTGAATAGCTGAATCAATGCTGGATGTCCAAAACCAGTAAATCATTGCTATTTTCATTTCATAGGCAGGAGCTGAATTTGAAATACAAGTGCATGCAAGGCACATGGTGAGTCGGGCTAAGCAGAGATCTCTGCAGCTCTGCTTGAGTTTCCCAAGCCCAAGACACCTGTTGTAGTTATGATAACAATCAGCTAATGTCAAAGATAGGTCGAACAGTCAGAGGAAGACAAAATTGGGCAGATGTGCAACGTGTGCATGAGAGAAGGAGAGAAGCCGGCCCAGCAGTGAAAGGCCATGAAAGAGGAAGTAAACATTTTGCATCATTGCGCTTCTCAGAAGTTTGGCAGGGGTGCTTTGGACCCTGATGCTCCGCTCAGTCTGGCCATTTCTAAAGATGGATTAGCAAATTAATGTAAGCGGAGCATAAAGTTGCTGACGGTGGTGGCGCGAGTCACCTTGGGCCTCATCAGCATTGCTAAACATTGCCCATAACCTTTCCATTATCACTCCGGGCCTGCACAGCACCAAGACCCAACTGCTCCAATAATTTCAATTACTTTCCCTGACAAATTTTATGTTTCATGTATTTTACTGGCCTGATAATTATGATTTCTCTCATTTCTCGCTATCAAGCTTAATGGGTTCCAGCACGAGTGTGCAGTTTAAGAAATGAAGTTCCACTTGAATTCACAAGTTATTATCTACTTTCGTTAATGGAATTGGAAAAAAGAGAAAGAGCGGGAAAGAGATAAAGGATGAATACGAAGGGTGAGGAAAGAGAAGAAAGACACCCAGAAACACAGAGGAAGGAAGAGGGAGCCAAGAAAAACAAGTCAACAAAAGGATGGGTACGAAGAAGAAAGGAGGAAAAGGGAATAGAGCCATAGCTGTGACAAAGATGAAGCACACGAAGGATGAAAGGCAAAAGGGATGTGTATTGAAACAGAGATAAATTCTCAGAGTGGGAGAGCAGGGCTGGCACAAACCGAGGTGGCATAAGAGAGAGTGTCCAGATGACTGAGTGGCGGCACTGGCTCAAAGCTCTCTCTCTCTCTCTCTCTCTCTCTCTCTCTCTCTCTCTCTCACACACACACACACACACACACACACACACACACACACGGTTTATTACTAAAAAGTAAATAATGTATTATTATTTGGGAAACTGCAGACTGGCAGTTAAAAATCATGTTGCACGTTTTCCTGCTCTGCCCCTTTGTCGTCAGCCTAGCCAAAAGTGGTCACTAGTAATCACCGATTAGGGACGCAATCTTAACCCACTTTCCAGCGCTGACATAGCTGTGCCAATGGGGCACGTGCAGCATCCTGCAGTGGAATAGTAGTCACAGAGGCCTCCTCAAGGTAAGGGAATGTTTGTTCCCTCTCCTCAGAGCTGCATTAACCTTACCCTGGTGCTGGAAAGTTGGTTAGGATTGCGCCCTACATCTCCTTTGTATCCAGCTTCAGAATATATTTCCCATCATGGTTCTTGATAGCTGTTCCATGCCTTTAACAACCCTGTGAACAGGGGATTCAACAGGTGCAGCTTTCCCCCAGAATGGGGATGCAATATTTGGAAAGACTGTGCTTGTTGAGGTTCTGTCTTTCACACAATTATCAAAAACACAAAGCCTCCATCAAGGATTGGAAGAGTGGAACATAGAATGCAAGATAACCTTCAGCAGCTGCAGTGGCTGCCCATTCACTTCCCAACTTAAGATGATGGTACTGACCTTTAAGGCTCTTCATGACTTAGGCCCAGCCTATCTAAAGGACCGCCTTCTCCCATACATACCAATTCGCCCTCTTAGATCATCTAAAGGGTCTCTCCTTCAAGTGCCCCCTCTGTCCCAAAGGGATGGCAGCTCGGACACGGGCCTTCTCTGTAGTGGCTCCACAAATATGGAATTTCTACCAGAAGAACTAAGAACTAAACACTCCATCATGGCCTTTCGGAGAGGACTCAAATCATACCTATTTAGTCTGGCCTTTGGGTGACTGTGTGGCTGTCTGCCCTCTGTCCCTCTCGTATAGTGTCATAGTCTTTTTCACTCCCCTGGTGAATTGTTTTTCCCACCCTCCAATACATCCTGATATGGAGAATTGGGTCTAGCTTTCATTCCTGTTCACTCTCGGTGTTCCCGTTAATGTTTAATTTGTTGTTGTTGTTTTAATATGTTGTTTTAATGTATTTTACTTATTATGTTTTACTTATTATGGTTACATTGTATTTTGTTTTGTTCTCTATAAGCCGCTTTGGACATTAGCTTCGGCATATGAAAGGCGGGGTATAAATTCTTCAACTAAATAAAAAATAAATGTCCAGGTCAGATGAACAGAAGGTCGGCTTTGGTGAAAGAACTACCTGTTATGATGTATAATTAAACAACTTTTCTTTCCAGACTGTGTTCCCTGAACTCTTTCCACATCACACTGACTTGTCTGTCAAGGAATCCCAAAGCACTGCAGAGAATTCTGGGGCGTGTTGATGGCTGCATAGAACTCACTGTCACTGGCCAGCCTTACTGGGCATTGCTGTTGGCCTGCTTCAACTGAGATTGTGATCTAGTGTACACACACTGGTAACTGTGTATATTGTGGCACTGCAAGAGACCATGAGCAAGCAAGTTGCTTTCCAGGGTGGCTTGTTGGCCATTTCAACTAGCTTCCCAGGCAAGGGGCGGAGGTGGATCTCAGCAGAACTTGCATAACCCAGACTTTTCCCCTTTCCCAAGCCTTCTGCTCCTTTTCTCTTCTCCAATGCACGTAACATACAACACCAAAATGGCTGGTGTGTGTCCAAGGAGACCGGTGAGTGACTGGGCAGCCCACCGGAGGTATATTTTTGCTTACCTCCTGCTGGTTGTCTTATTGCAGCATTGGTGCCAATGGAGGGGGATGGGATTTTACATTGACAGCCCAATCTTATTAGGGGGGGGGGGGCGCTTGCTGGTGCAGCCATGCCAAAAAAGCATGGGCAGCAATAAAGCAGGTAGAACGGGCAGAATACTGGTTCTGATCCATTTTAAAAGGGAAATGTAGCATCATACGCCACTTTGAGACATTGTTGTGGAAGCAAAACCTGCTCCCCTCAATCTATGTTCTCTTCTGTAGCTGCAGGGTGTTGCAACTGCATTGTGACCTCTGGATTCTCAGCATTGATGTCCATATCACTGTCCAACTTTTTGGCTGACGAGCTCCGAGCTGCATGGAGCTCGACTTTGGGTTGCATGGCCATGCAGCTTTACAGAAACCCTGCACTCACCTCAGTCACTGGGTAGTCCAGCCATCACCTGTCAATAATTCCAGTGGGGATGCAGTTTGTGAACAGGCAACAACACTGCACTGCAGCTAGGGGCTTTGCAATGCAATGAGCCTGAGCATTTATTTGTGCAGCACTTTCTAAATGTGCCAAATGCTTCACACCTACGATCTGAATGTCATGCCTACCAACACACTGTAGGATAAGTATCCCCATGTCACAGCTGAGGCTGAGAAGGGAATGGCAAACCTAAGAAATGCATAAATGGGATGCGATTCAAACCAGGGAAGTCCTGATTCACAACTCAGTCTCTTAGCCGCAACACGACACCAGATCTCGGTACACAAGCCCACTATAAAAACATACTCCACTCATTATAATGGTGGCAGCTAGTATATAATAGAGACATTGACAATGTTGAGATTCAAGCTGAAACAGAAGCAGAAATATTTATTAACTCCAAATGGAGAGCTGCCTGATGTGATTATGTGACATTCTCATTCCTTTCAGCGATACCTGTCCCCCCCCATCTTTTTTTTCTCCCCTTCTTTTTGGCTCTGCCTCCCTCATCGCTTTGACCATGTGCAATACACGGCACATTGTAAGCTGTCTGAATACATATTTTATTTATGGATCCATTTAGGAGATAATGATGTGTTCTGAAAATCCTGTCGGAAGTTGAACCCTCCATTACTAGACAGCCTTTGATGTCAGTAATGTAACCATTCTAGGGAGATTTGCTAATTCTAGGTAGATAATTCCAAACTCTTTAAATAAAGCAATGGTTGCGTTAATGCTCGCGTCTCGAGGAGGATTGGAATTAAGTCGCTATATTGCTGCAGGAAAAGAAAGGAAGCACAGCCCTTAACAATAAGAAGTGCTTAAGCAGAGAAACTTTGGGAATGCCTTTAGCTTGGCAAAGCAGTGCTCACACACAAGGCTGGCTCGCTCAGCTCCGGAGATCCCTGCATTACAAAGATGGCCTGAAAATGTAGACAAGAAGTAGCTGTCATGAGACCATCTGTTGTTTTTGAGTCGATGCTGGTCCGAAATTCTGCCTCACTCATCCTCACGCATTATTTCAGGCCTGCAGTTATCAGGGGAGATGCGGGGGAGGCAGGAGACCCGCAGGAATAGCAAGTGCTTCATATGTGATTTCTTTTTTTCCTATACAGAGACGAGCTCTGCATCAGGTAAGGGAAAGTTGCTCCTCATGTCCCCGAGCAGCAGCAGGTCCCAGTAGCAGCAATAACTGGGTCTGGGCTTTTCTTGGAGGAGCAATCAGTGGGGAGTTATGTGCCCTTGTTACATTCGGTTGCCTTGGAAGTAACACATGCTGAACATCAGGCTGAAGGGTGTACGGGCATCCCTACAAGGCAGCAACACAGCCGAATTCCAGACAGACAACTCCCCCCACCGCAACGTTAGGGATACCAGCAGAGACGTCATCCAGGCACGCCAGGAACCGGAACGCCCGGATGATTGGCAGCCCTCTGCCCCTATGGCAGAAGCCAGCCACGCCTCCCTGCGCCTCACAGCGCCTCAAATCGTTCGAATCCATTTCAGGAGCAGCTCGCCCGTCCTCGGGAGAGGCGGCGCGGCCCGGGCCCGTCCGCGGAACTGGCGGAACGGCGTACCAGGCCGTTCTGCCAGGATGACACCGCTGGATACCAGATACAAACGGGGACAGAGTGCCTATACTATAAAATTTAACCATTTTATAGAAGAGGGAATTTTGACAAGTGCAGTTCATCATGGGAGGGTTTCAAAAACTGTACCCGTCAAAATTCCCTCTTCTATACGGGGGTCAAACTTAAAGGTATAAGCATTCTGTCCCAGTTTGTACCTGGTAATGCTACCCAACCAATTATCAGCATAGTGTCTCACTTCAGAGTGCAATCCTAACCTGGAGTTAGGCCAACACAGTTAGGCCAGCAAAGTTTGGCTAGCACAGGCTAGCACTTCAAAGTATGTTTGGACCATTCCCTGAGTCAGAGAAGCACACAGATGTGAGCCATCCTCCCTGACTCCATGAGTAGTCCAAACATGCTTTAAGGTGGCCTTTGTGCTGGCCTAACTCCAAGTTAAGATTGTGCCCTCAGTCTCTGCTTCAGTGTCTCTCCATCTGTAGGTTTGGGGGGGGGCCCTGGGCTTCCATGGTTATCCCAACCCCCAGCAGCACCCAGCCAGCCCTCTCTCCCCTCTGGGGTCCAGAGGAGCACATTCTGCAACAGCACTGAGGATTAAGCACC
Source organism: Lerista edwardsae (assembly GCA_029204185.1). Taxonomy (NCBI): domain Eukaryota; kingdom Metazoa; phylum Chordata; class Lepidosauria; order Squamata; family Scincidae; genus Lerista; species Lerista edwardsae. The sequence continues at coordinate 3,112,865 of JAJKFI010000030.1, forward strand.
ATGGCAAACTTGAGATTGCTGTATCAAAAAGCCCTATTCACATAGTGTGGCAATCCCTAGGACAGCACTGAGGACCACGTTTGCCTCTGGGAATCTGCGCCTCTCCCTCCCCTTAGTTCACATACATAAAATAAAAACCACACACACAGCATGTCACTGGATGTCACTCATCCTAACACTGGTGAGTTAGGATTCAGCTGCCACCGGCTTCCTGAGAGCCAGCTGTCAGTCAGCGTGTCCACCCATACAACTCACAATCGTGAGTTCCCTGATGTGGAGAAATGTCCTTTCTTCTCTTCTGTCTGGGATACACACACACACACACACACACACACACACACACACACAGAGAGAGAGAGAGAGAGAGAGAGAGAGAGAGAGAGAGAGAGAGAGA
>JAJKFI010000030.1:3127771-3219842 GCA_029204185.1 Lerista edwardsae
CGAGATACAAATATCTGGTTGTCTTATGTGCTCCCTGAGGCATCTGGTGGGTCGCTGTGGGATACAGGAAGCTGGACTAGATGGGTCCTTGGCCTGATCCAACAAGGCTTTTCTTATTTTTTTAGATATATATGTAGCAAAAGTATGAAATATAGGTTGGCATGTGTGAAAGAACTCAGGGATTTGTTGACTTGCAGCCATTATTATCCCCCATGGGAGGTGAAATATTATGTATTTATTTGCACAAGTTGTACCTGGTCCTTCAACCCAGAAAAGTCTGCCAGAGCAGCTAATTGCTCTTTCCTAACGCTAGACAACTGCAAAGCTACCTTAAAAACACGGCTAGCAGTAGTTCAATGTACCAATGAGTGAGACTACCTACGCCTAAGGGAAAATAGGAAGCTGCCATACTGAATGTGCTTACTGGTCTCTTTGGTGCTGCATTGTCTACAATGCTCAGCAGCTCTTCACGGTGTCAGATGGGGGTCTGATGATACAAGGGACTGAGTATCACACAACATCACACACAACCCTCACTGAGCGGTGTATAGCCTCTGCTCCTCAATTCTTGCTCGTTGAGTAGCTTGGCCGGCCCATGGTCCATGCGCCCCTGCAGACTTGTCACAATGCCCTGGAATGTCATGACACCAAACTGGGGAACCAATGCTCTACTTTATCGCTCTCCTCTCCTTCACCCTTTTTCATTTGATCCATCTTCCTTTTCCAATCCAAGAGCAGGAGTAGTAGTAGCTGAGCTTGGGCAAAGAAGAGAGAGTAAAGGTGTGGAGGATAGGAGAGCGATGTGAAAGTACCTCTCTTTTCATTCTTTCCCCTTCTGGTCCACCTTGCTTTTGCTTTTCTAATTCAAGGAGTGGGATGAGAATGACACACACCAGCCTGCTGGTGCCAAATATCCCTTATCCCTTTAAAAGCCAACTAAACTAGTCCTTGCACCAGCTGGAGCAGGTAAGAGTTCACCGGGCAGTGCAGGGAACAGGAGAAGGTGGTGGGAAATGGTACCATGGGTAGAGAGGGATATTTCTGGGTGGGGGAGGGCAGGAGGTGGACCGGGCGCAGAACATGGTGGGATTGGCAGTAGCAGCACACCCTGTGTCCTAGACCCCAACCCAGGCAACCCTACATGGGCTGCTTGAATTTGCACCAGCTAAATAGGTGGTGCGGGTCCAAATAGCCCCTGCCCTACACAAGGTAACGGGGAAAATACTGTATCTTACCTTACTCTAGGGTGACCTTAACCTGCTCCTAACCTGCATTGGATACAGTACAGGCCATACAGTCTGGCTGCATTAGCACAGGAGAGGATTGAGCGGTGAGTCTGTTTTTCACAAAAATCTGTTCTGACGGCTACGTACTGTACTTCTCTGAAGCATTCAATACCTACAATTCTAACAGGTTAGATCTGGAAAAATATACACTTATTAGAATGTAATGATATTATAGGAAATACTTTGCTTGATAGACAGAAAGCATTGTATTCTATATTAATTTGGCATTCAGTTTCCTTGAGACAGCCACGCCTGGGAAACTCAGCAAAAGAGAAGGATAGAAATGTAAGTTCCCTGTTTTTCTCTCCGCCATGCACATACTTGCTCTGAACATGGAGGATCAGGTACTATCCATTTGTCTATAATAAAAAAAATGTGTTCACAAGTTTATCCCTCATGAATTCCTTATCCCTTTAAAAGCCAACTAAACTTGGAGCCATCGCCTTAAATTTGTGGCAGAGAAGTATGTGTTAATTGTGTGTTGCATGAAGAACTATCTTCTAATTCTCTTGAATGCATCACCAAGTCACCCACGAAATTATCACCTGTTAGGTTTCTGTGAATCCTGCCTAAGGCCAACAGACTATCTGTAAAGTCATCCTTGACTTTGTTCATAGATCTTTTGGAGATGAGATTTGCATTAGTACACTCTAGTTTGGATTCCGGCAAACTTCAGCTCAGGCTTGTACAAGAACTTTGGGAGCTAACAGAAATGCATTTCAAGGAGAGGAAAGCTTTTCAGGATCCCAGTGTTCTTCTTTCAGCCCAAGGGTAAAAGGTAGGACAAGCGGACCCCATGTAGTGGTAGGGACTTTGCTCCTAGCCTCAGATTTTATTCCCAAAGCCTCTTCATATTCCCATGGTTCAATCTATTGGAGCCACTCCCTTTAGAGTAAGTGGCGAAGACTACACGGGGAAATCCCATCCACTGCACCTTGTCTGAAATATCCTATAGGTTACAATGAGGGTTTATCTCAACACATTTTTGTTCCTGTACTGTATATATGTTACAGGTGGGTCTCAATATCCACGGATCCCATAGCTGTGGCTTCAATTCCTTTATCCTTACTAAGAGCGCAATCACTAAGAGCGCAATCCTCACCTGCGCTCTTACTAAGAGCGCAGTCCTCACCTGGAGTTAGGCAGGCACAATTAGGCCAGCAAAGTTTGACCAGCACAAGGGCCACCGTAAAGTGCATTTGGCTGACTCTCTGAGGGTGAAATCCTAACCAACTTTCCAGCACCAGGGTAAGGGCAATGCAGCTCTGAGACAAGGGAACAAATATTCCCTTACCTTGAGGAGACTTCCATGACTGCCCCCCTCAACTGCAAGATGCATCACAGGCCCTATTAACACAGCTATGTCAGTGCTGGAAAGTTAGATAGGATTTGGGCCTGAGTCAGGGAGGATGGTGCACGTCTGTGTGCTGGCCTCTCTGACTCCGAGAATGGTCCAAACATGCTTTACGGTGTCCCTTGTGCTGGCCAAACTTTGCTGGCCTAACTGTGCTGGCCTAACTCCAGGTTAGGATTGTGCGCTAGAAACCCTTCTTTCTTAGGTGGGGGCCGGAGAGAACCATATACTTAACATAGGTTCCCTCCTATCCGCTGTTTCAAGTATCCATAGGGGGCCCAGGAATCCTTCCCCCATGGATCCTGGGGCATACCTGTATATGCTATGTAGCTTTTCTAAGTTCTTCCAGTTAACTTAGGGCATTAATAATTATAAATTCTTTGGAATATTTGGCCACACTAACATAATCTGCATTGCATGAGGCCATACAATGTTCATTATCATTTGAATCTTTGGACAGGCTGTCCAACAACCACCTTCTAGGTGCAGGTGGTTTTTCACAGTCCAGTTTAAAATGTGTTGATGCATTTGGCATGATTTTCTTCCGCTCTGGAAGGCTATGAGATCAATGAGCACACTTGAAAGGAAATCATGCAAACTGGATGCTAATAACTACTCGTCCTGTGAGAGAGAATCAAGCGATGGCGGAAAGCAGGTTGTGATGAAACAATTATGTTTCATGTACCTATTTCTGTTTTATACTTTCTGTTTACTTCCCAGGAGCCTGGTCTGTTGTCGTCAGAGGTGTCCTGGCTGGGGGGAGGAGGAGTGGCTGCTGGCCAATCGGGTGAGTCTCCAGCTGGAGATCAGGGCATGGGCGGAGTCTCTCTCCCTCTTTCCTGCTGGCTTCGCTACAAAATGGTCACAGGGAGAGCCGCTCTGTGAGGAGACAGAGGGGTTGCTGCTGGGAGAGGCCTAGCAGTGACGAGATTGTGACAGGATCTGAGTGGGAGCAAGTCCCTGTCAGATTCATCGTTATTTTTGTTCTGTATCTTCCTAGGCCCTGTGTTACAACCCCTTTTATCGTTACAAACTGTTAATAAAATCTTTTTTCATAAATCAGTCTGCCTTGTTCTGGATTCCAGTGGAGAGGAGTTTAGCCCAGGAAACTCCTCTGGTAACCTGATACCTGGGCTGGTGACAGCGGATTTACCTACCAAGGTATTTCCCACTAGGCTGCGGTTTCAAACCGAGTGGGCAAGTAGGGGGGTCAGAGGTTACAGCCCCCCCTTTCGTTCATGACACAGGTAAAGGCAGAATCACGTACAGCTCCAATAAATTAGAAATAGAAGGATTTTTTTTATTAAAAAAAGACATTGGCTAGAAGAAGAATTTAACAATCAACTCTAAATCCGTCATGGGAGTTGGTTCGATCCATACAGATAAAGGTGTGTGTATGTTTTTTTAACTGCAAACATTCAGGGCACAATCCTAACCTTAGTTAGGCCGGCACAGTTGGGCCAGCAAAGTTTGGTTGGCACAAGGGCCACCGTTAAGCATGTTTGGATCACTCTCGGGGTCAGGGAGGATGGCACATATCTATCTGCTGGCCTCTGACTCCAAGAGTGGTCCAAACATACTTTACAGTGGCCCTTGTGCCAACCAAACTTTGCTAGCCTAACTGTGATGGCCTAATTCCAGGTTAGAATTGCACCCTCAGCCTCATATTGCTGATACATTTTTAAATGTCACAACTTCCCCTGCCATTGCCACCCACCCTCCAGAGCCCTCTCAAAGGCCGTGCAGGCTGTGCACAATGCCCGCTGCCTTCTGAAAGCATTTTAACACCTTCAGGGCACAATCCTATGCAGCGCTGGAATGGCGAGGCCAATTTGGCAGCACCATATCCAACACTGCATAGGAGAGGCTGGAGCCCCCCCCCCCATGGCAAGGGAGCATTCGCTCCCTTACCATAGGGGAGGCTCCCGTCTCCCCTATGTGCTCCTCGGATCTGCGCCCTCTAAAGAGCGGGCACAGATCCGATGAGACTACGTGGCCTGAATCGGGGGCTCGTGGACAGGCTTAGGATGTGGCCAACTCCTGAGCCCGCCCACATCCCGCCCCCGGCTTCGGTCGGCGCAAGGAAGGCTCTCCGTCAGCGCTCTGTGTGTCAGCTTCAGAGCTGGAGCTACTCGGCGCCCCCACGCCAGTGCTCCGCCCCTTAGGATTAGGGTAGGATTGCACTGTCCAAAGGTCTTCAGAATTTCTGGTTTTTGTCCAAAAAGGCGTTAGTATGTTTTTGGGAAGCTGTGGGGCATTGCCTCAGATTCCGAAGTCCAGTGGGTCAGACGGCAGCAGTCACTGTGGTCCTGGCCAGGGGCAGCAAATGGGCCAGGGGCATGACTGAGGAGCTTCCCTGAGGGCCAAATCCTATCCAATTTTCCAGTGTATATGCAGCCATGCAAAAAGGGCATGCACTGCATCCTGCAGTCATGGAGGCCTCCTCAAGGTAAGGAACATTTGTTTCCTTACCTTGGGGCTGCATTGCTGCTGATCGGTGCTGGAAAGTGGTATAGGATTGGGCCCCGAGTCTCCACAGTTTCCTAACACTTTAAAAACCACACTCCACAGGATTTTGTACATATCTTTCTTGTGTTCAGGACTTGGATGAAAATAAAGTAGGTACTGAATATATATATATACTTAAAAAAGTGAAATATGAAGCAAGTTTCAGGGTTCCTCCCAAGGAAAAACATGTGAGAATGTTCAAGTTAAGCCAAATGATGTTCCATACGACAAATGGAATTTCTCAGTGGGATTTCTGCACATCTCTGAGGGCCAGTTTAAAACACATGGATGTACGACGGTGCTTTTGGACGACAACAACAACCAGGAAAACAGGCCGTTTCAGCCTTGCTCTCATTTACATGTGACGGCAGGCACAGGCAGGTGACTCTAAATTGGTCCAGATGATGACTGATATCACACCAGCAAAGGCTGATTCAAAAGGCAGTGGGAGCAATTTTCACGGTGCTCTTGCACGCCTTTCCTTTTGTGGCAACAGCCACCACGTGAAGCAGCTTAAATGAAAGTGGCTTCCTCCTCGTGGCAGCAACAGGCAACATAGCTTCAAGGAGCAGGTTTACTTTCAGGATTGACAAGGACAGGCTCAACAGGGAAGAGGGATTTTCAAATACTTAAACCTCTTTTTTTCCCCATCAAAGGAAGAAAGGAAAGCAAAGACACAGGAGCACTGATATGGATGCTATTACAATATGCAGATTGGAAGCCAAGTACGTTGAAGAATGGGGGTGCTTTATGGGCCTAGCTTCTACAAGTTTGGATAAGGGTCTGCCAATCCTCTTCTTGCAATAACAACAGCAACAGCAACAACACCATTGACCTCTTCATTAGATCAACCATTTTTGCCATTTGATGCAGCAATAAACAAGCAACGCATACAGGCACAATGGGCTAGATTTAGAGCGCAACCCTAACCTGGAGTTTAGGAGTGCAGTTAGGTCAGCTAAGTTTGGCTGGCACAAGGGCCACCGTAAAGTATGTTCGGACCACTCTTGGAGTCAGAGGTCAGTATACAGACATACGCTATCCTCCCTGACTCCAAGAGTGGTCCAAATGTGCTTTACAGTGGCCCCTGTACCAGCCAAACTTTGCTGGCCTAACTGTGCCAGCCTCACTCCAGGTTAGGATTGCACTCTTAGGATTGTTGAGCTCACTCATTCAACTCTATTCATTCCAAACACAGTGTGGGATTTCACAATCTGTTTAATTTACACAATCTGCTACTGTAAACGTAGACTTTGTGTTTTGCTTTATAATGATAATTCCTTTAGGATCGTTAAGTCTTCTCTTTCTCCCTGCTAATGTCCTATCCAGACAGAGTCAACTCTGATGATCAATACAGTTCATTCTGAGTTCAATGCAATTCAGTGCAAGAGACAAAACACAGGTAAATGATATGTCCCACATACAACCAAGCACAAAAGAGCATACTGTGAAAGGGAATCATTGGCCCACTTTATGCCACTGCTATTGTTCTGTAGTGGGGCACATTTCACACAAAGTCTGGCCGTTAGTCCATCAAAAATATAGATGCAAAACAGAGAATGAAGTTGGAATGGGACATGATACTGAACATGCCAAAAACAGCACCACCCCTCTGAGCTGAGTGTCCATTCCCAAGAACAAGACAAGAACATATTGTGTGTTTCATCTCTTTTTCTGATATATTGCCTGCTGCAGGAGGCCGTCAAGGAGATAGACAGAGGGCACAATACTAACCAATTTTCCAGCACCGGGGTAAGGGCAATGCAGTTCCTAGGGTAAGGGAACAAACGTTCCCTTACTTTGAGGAGGCCTCTGTGATGGCCCTTCAGTTGCAGGATGCAGCACATGCCCATTGGCACAGCTGTGTCAGTGCAGGAAGTTGGTGAGGATTGTGCCCAGACAGTGATAACATGACAGCAATTTTCTGTAATGATACCTTACCAGAAGAGGTAGTTAATGATTATTTATATCCCACTTTTCTTCAATGGAGGATAGTATTCATAGCTAGTCCCCCATTTAGCTACAGACCTGCTTAGCTAAAGCATGATGTTCTATCAGACCACCAGTGGGTCGCAAGTCAATTTCAGGTGGGTCGTGAAGCACCTAAAGAAGCCATATTGAAAATATGAGAATGTTGGAATGCTAGAAAGAGGGAGGGCTGGAATGCTGGAAAGAGGGAGGGTCTTGCTTGTGTCAAGGTTACAAATAGACTTTTTCCCTTTCTGATTCACTTTGCTATTGGAAAATGAGAAATCCAATCATTGCTGTATTCTCAGAAAAGCTGCAGGCTCTGGGATCACAATGACAGCACTTCTAGCCATGGCATCACTGTTGCTGGGTCCCGGTCATATTGTCATTCTTAAAAGTGAGTCCTGGCGCTAAAAAGTTTGAGAACCACTGTATCAGACCATGCTGCTTTCTCAACTCAGTGCCATTGTTTCCCTTTGCTCCCACTGGATAGGACGAGTAGTTATGGGCAAATGGAATTGTGCATATGCAAATTCAGACAGTTCAAGACGTGCAACCAGTGATGGGATCAGCTAACGACTCGGGGGAACGCTGGGCGGGCAGCAGGAAGGCTGGGTGGGACTTCCGGGTGATTGACAGCCCATCTGTCTAGGTCCGCCGCCCGCCCGCCCACCGCACCGGCTGCCCCCGGGTGGCACGCCCCGCCACTGCGCGCCCTGGCACCCGGGGGCCCCCACCCGTCCCTGTCCCCCTTCGAGGCCAGGGCAGCCCGTGTGGCGGGCGGGCAGGTGGCGGACCTGGACGGACGGGCTGTCAATCACCCAGAAGTCCCGCCCAGCCTTCTTGCTGCCCGCCCAGCATTCCCCCGACTCGTTAGCTGATCCCATCACTGCGTGCAACCATATCAATTGATTTCATTGAAAAATCATGGTGCCTTTGCTTTTCCCTTCACTCTATTTCTGCTATATAAAGTGAACATGAACTTACAAGAATTACATTATTGCATACTTCATGCCAACAATTTGCTGGAAAAAAAAACATACCCGCACAAACTTAGGTAATCCAAAGACACTTCGCAAGTTTGACTTTGCTCTTTAAACATATCTCCTCATTTCTACTTTATGGAAAGACAAAATGAGGCATGAAATAGTTCAACAACAAACAGCCCCAGATCACATGAAGTTATTTGTTCCACTAGAGAAAATGCCAGTGTATTTTTAGATGAAAAACTATCTTTCCCTTTAGATAATTTCATAATATTATTCATGTTGTGATACAATTATAACACCCTGGGGTAATTAGAGCTGAGTGAATTGACAAATTCTGCTTCATCTAATTTCTGTTTAATTCCACAAGGAAAGAGGGAGATACTGAAGGCAACAAGGTGGCTTCCTCCATCCTCTGCAGAGGCCGCACTGATGGAAAATGGACCATGACCTGATCAGAGGACTTACAGAAGACCTAAGATACATATCACAAACTTTCATACACCAGCAGTTCAGTGTGAGTGACTTTCCTATCTTTGATACTGTTACACTGGGTGCAGAGTGAGCTGCAATTCCATATACACTTACTAGGGTGTAAGCTCCATTGAAATCAAAGGGATTTTCTTACAAGCAAGCACGCATAGAATTGCAGTCAGAGTCTGGTCCTATGCTCTCTCCCCCCCCCCCACCCCAGTGCAGCTGAGCCAAAAAGGATACACTGCATCCAATCAATCATCAGTATTTACATACCACTTTTCAACACAAAGTTCACAAAGTGGTTTACCCCTGGAATTGCAACATACATTCTGCTGAGATATTTGATAGCTAGGTATTCTGTGGAGACCCGTATCAGACCAACAATACCAGTCAATGATGTTTGTGTGATCTTTTTCCTCTACTGACTGTGTTTCATATGTTTTGAATAAATAAAAATAATTATAAGGTTAAATGGCTCCCTGTCCCAAAAGGGCTCACAATCTAAAAAAATGCAAAACATTACCAGCAACAGCCACTAGAAAAGACACTGCACAGAGGTGAATAGGGACAATTACTCTCCCTTTGTTAAATATAAGAGGAACACCAATGGGAAAAGTGCGTCTTGCCCAGTTAGCAGGGGTTCCAGCATGGAGGGGTTGAGTGAGTGGCTTCAGAGGCAAAAGGGGATTTAAATCCCCTTATAACCTCCTAACCCACAATGGTTAGGCTATTCTGCTAGTGCAAGTCCAAGGAGAGAAGGGACAGAGAGGCAACAAAAAACCGGGTGATAGAAACCGGTGTGCACCATCACCTTCCTGAGCCTCCCTGCCCTGGCAAGCCTCCTCCCTGCCCAGTTTTGCTCCCTACCCACCCAGGTGCACCTTCCCCCTGCCTGCCACCTCTCTCACTGCCTTACCTGCTCTAGTGAGTGGCGGTAGAGCCTTATGCAATGCCAGCTCCTTATGCAATGCCTTTCTACCAGTGTCCAGTATTCAGCACACTGCCAGAAAGCAACCTCCTGGTTATGTGCAACCTCCTTATTTTAGAAGTAGGCTGCCACAGAATACAGACATCTTGTTGTCTCGTGTGCTGTCTGAGGCACCTGGTGAGCCATTGTCAGATACAGGAAGCTGGACTAGGTGGGCCTTTGACTTGATCCAGCAGGGCTCTTCTTACATTCTAAAGTGCTTTCGGGTCCATAGGATAGGGCTGCCTTATAGTCAGATGAACGCAAGAGGAAAGACTGAGCAGCTGCCGGAAATGTCTACTACAGTGTTATTCAAACTGTGGGTTGGGACCCACTTGATGGGTCGTGACCTGATATCAAGTGGGTCTTGGAAAGCTGGGAGCAGCCATCTTGGAAACTGCAGACCTTACTCTTGTTATATTTCATTTGTGAGTGTTAACAGTTTGAATTTTCAAGTGAGGGCTTTTTTTTTTTAACTTGTTTTTAGTTCAGTGCTTTTTCATAATATTTGTTAAGGATGTTTCATAGTTGTACAATTGCTGCAGTCCAAGAATGCCAATTTGCATTTCAGGAATGTCATTTTATTATGTTTCAATGACAGCACTTCCTGCTTGATGATGTCACTTCCTGCCACAATATCACTTCCAGGTTAATGTCATTACTTCTGGTGGGTCCCGACATGACTGCCATTCTAAAAAGTGGGTCCTGGTCTAAAATGTTTGAATACCATTGGTCTACTAGAACTGAAGGACTCTGTGAAGCAGATTATGAAACCTGAAAGTAATTCTAAACTTCCAAACCTGTTTGATTATTTTAAGAATAAGTTAAGACCAAACAAATGAATGAAATTGGAAATTAATCGTAAAGGTTTACTAAGAGCTCAATCCTGACCTGGAGTTAGGCTGGTACAGTTAGGCCAGCGAAGTTTGGCCGGCACAAGGGACACCATAAAGCGCATTTGGACCCCTCTCGGAGTCAGGGAGCACATGTCTGTGTGCAGGCTTCTCTGACTCCAAGAGTGGTCCAAACATACTTTATGGTGTCTCTTGTGCCGGCCAAACTTTGCTGACCTAACTGTGCCAGCCAAACAAACTCCAGGTTAGGATTGCACTTTAAATTACATTGGGGGGTAGACAAAAATATCAGTAAAATTAAGGCCACTGCTTCAGTGAATGGGAGAATCCACAGGTCACTGACAACCTTTATTGGCTACTTTGCAAATCCCAACCCTATACATGAGATGACAGCAATAATCAGAAGGAAAAAAAATATCTTGATCATATGCATTTCATTCACTTCGCAGGGACTTGCAGAAATGTAGCAGCATATTGTGTCTCCTTTCCTCCCCTGGTGCAGAGGGATACATCGATAGTCACCACACAATTTCATCTATCACTGTGAATGAACCCTTTGGCTTACTTTAGACATTCTCTCTCTCTCCCCTCTGCTCCCGCCTCCCCCCATTTTTTTATGGAGGCAATATTTATAGCTGAGGCAGTGCTGAGTAAGATGCAGTGATTATGGCTGATTTTATCACAGCCGTATTACTTAGCTGCAAGGTGAAGCGCTGTGCTAAAATGGATCATGAATCCCCGAAATTGACTATCCGTCACCTTTATAATCCTGATGGAAAGGCAGGTCAGATCAGGCCTGACAACTTCCCATGCAAACGAGAGTACAACAGCAATGTCTGCTCTCCTTAAGGTATTTATTTGTCTATAGAGCAGAGAACAGGACAAGACAGAGATGCATACTAAAAAAGCAAATATACACAAGGAAAATGATAGACATGCCCAAGGATTAAAAGAACAAAGCTATTTACAGGTCGGGTAACAGAGGGATAACATAATCGAGAGTAAGGGGGGCTTTTAAAAAAGAAATAAGATACTCAGGAAATGAAAGAAGAGAATGTTCCTTCTTCCCACCGTGCACATATGCTGCAGTGTTTACATTTCTATCAATCTTAAGTCTGAGAAGTCCTGCACAGTGTTTTTTGTGTGTGCGAACCCTGAAAAATGTTGCTGATTTTTTATCAAAATCCTTTTTCATTTCTTTCCAAATTCTTTCTGAATTCTTGTATTTTCCTGGACATGAGAACCTTGCAAATCTGCGCAACGTTTTGCTTTATGTGAAATTCGGTAGCAAGATCTAGCAGTAAACAAACCTTTCTATGAGGAATTGTGTTAGTGTCATCAAACCAGGGTTTAACTGTCCTAAAAAGAAAAAAAAATCCAACAGACGTTTTGCATGATCAGAATGCTCAAAATCTGCCTTATGTAAAATCTGATGGAAACTATTGTTGTCAATGGAAACCTGTGACTGATTAGAATGAGTCAGTGGGAGAAATCAGACATAACTCACCCAAGTCTGACTCTCCATCTTGTGGGCCATGTGAACTTTCCCAACTGCTATAGTTCCCATGTTTAAATTGAGCCACACTTGTAAGTGTCCAGGAAGCTCCTTTATAAAGAATAATGTAGAATGCTTTGATTTAAGCCTGTCTCGTTGTGTTTGACCTTGAAAACATGCCTATCTGTTTATGAGATGCAATCTAACATTTCATCAGGTGAAGGTTTTTTTCCCCCCACCAAAATGAGAAAACTGCAGGATTAATTACCCTTTTACGCATCCCTTACAGCTACAAAAACAGCCTGGAGCTTGAAACCCTAGGCTGAAGTGAGCTTTTCCACTATGTGCACTTGCAGGACAGCTTTGGAACTTACCAGGTGAACATGTAACATGTGAACACCTAACAGGGTGATCCTATGCAAGTCTACTCAGCCTAATGGCCCAATTCTATCTGCGGTGAGCACTGGTGCAGTTGCTGCTTCCCTGGCACTTTTATAAGTGTTGGTAAGTGATTTTGAGGAAACAGTGCTGGCGGGAAGGTGTATGCCATCCTGCTTGTGCTGAATCCCAAGGAACAGCTGCCAGTGCCAGTGAGTTTGGTGCAGAGCAGTGAATGGGCAGGAGGAAGGTGGCAGGAGCCTGGGACGGACAGGGTGTTTGGGGACAGGTAAAGGCTGGGATGGTTCAGTCTAATAGCCATGAAGTGTTTAATCCTCTTAGGGTGCAATCCAACACCACCACCCCCTTCGGCTGATGCAAGTGATGCAAATGGCTTGCATCAGCCAAGCGCTGATGTGCCATAAAAAACTGCTACGCCAGCGCTTCTGGCACAGGGCTGACACAGGCAGTTGCGCCAGCCCAGAGCATGCGCCAGGTAAGCTGCTCCTGCGCCAGCTGACTTCTGGCAGGCAGGGTGGCCCAGGGAGGGGGGTGGAGTTTGGATAAAGCCATCAGGCCACATCCAAACTCTGTCCCCGGGCCACGCGGTATGCTGCTATATAGCTGGCGCAGATCCAAGCAGCCCCAGAGGGATGGCTGGCACCTACCCCGGGGTAAGGGGATGAATGTGCCCTTGCCCTGTGGAGGGTCCAGTCTGCTCTGGATTTACTGCAGGACAGCTGGCCTGCCTATTCCAGCACAGGTTAGGATCAGTGGTGTCATTCAAATGATTTAGGAACAGGAACTCACTTTTGATTGGCACTTGTCGGGAACCCGGAACTAGCCACGGAGCCCGTTAGGAACCGGAACGCCTGTTCTGGTCCGTTCCCCCTGAATGACATCACTGGTTAGGATTGTGTCCTCAATCCTCTGCCAGGCCCAGAGAAATGATGCTTGGGCACCAGTGCTCTTTGAACACCCTGTCAGGTTAGTTGGCTCAGGTTGAGCCCAGACCTGGGATACTTCTTGCTCTGGGTAAAAGAGTCTTGGCATGAGGCCTGTCTTCAGATGCACCTGTGTGCATCGGCCTCAGAGCAGCAATCAGCTAGCAGCTGTGGAAAGTGCCTACGTGCGACCTCGCACATCTCAAGGCTGCGCGTTGTAAAGATCTGATTGGGCGCACAGTAGTCCTTAAGAGTTGGGCAGCTGACCCTCAGTGTGGGTTGAGGTAGGAGGAGGATGACATGCTGCCGGAATGAAATAACATCTGAAGATCTATCTGCTGCAAACTCTATGGAATTTTTGACCTTGGACTGTGTATCTTGACTAATCTGCCTGACACCTAAGAAATCCTAATACAACCTCTCTACAAGGTAAAGCTGTGTGTTTGTGTCTCTTTACCTCTACACTGGAATGCTGAATTTTCCACAGCCCTACCTCGCTTCCTCTGTTTAGACAGCCGGGCTCTCTGCCAAGCTACAGGGTCCCGGCAACTGGGGAGTCTCCCTAAAGGGGAGTTAGTTACTGGGGAAACTTCCCAATTCTTCCTGTTACACCCTTCCCACTGCTTTGGCTGTTTAGTGGTCCATTGTAAATGCTTTCTTCCTTTCATGACTTATTACACCATCACTCTTCCCTGGTCTTGCTAACTAATGAATGGTATCTTTCATAACAAAACTAAAAGGAGATTCATAGAATGTATTAGATATGTAAAAGAAAATTCAAAAACATTTACTATGGTATTAAGCAGATAAAACATACTCTAGTTTGTAGTTAATGTTAATGGCCTGTATGCAGTCAGCTAAATGAGATTTTTTGAATTTTTCAGGTGACGGTGTTTGGCGATGACTGACAGATCTTCAACTCTACTCAGCGCTACATACCTGGGACACAAATTGTTGGGCTATGCCCAAAGCATGTTACTAATTGCCATATTTCAAAGGGAAAAACAAATGTGTCAGGTAGAAGAGGCAAATGTAACATTAGGATTGTCACGATTTTTGTTCCTGACGGAGGTTCTGTGCCCTGAACAACTGCACAAAAATCAGAAAAAACAGCAGGTGTCGCTTTCTTGCTCACTGTCTCTCTATGTTCAGGGAAGAAAAATTGTACCTGTTGAAATTTTGCCTTTTACACAGTCTGTAAATAGCAGGAGCTGTTGAGAAAAACAATTCAAACCTAATTTGATTTGCAAACTGAGCATTGATTTCACCAACATGCAATATAATTTCCTAGTGAAAAGGAAACAATTCAGTGTTTGACTTCATATGTCTTTCTATCTCATTAACCAGCAAGAGACCCCAAAATGCCACCAGAACAGAAAAGTGCTGGGCTGCTGTTTCTTTTCTGGCACCATGTAATTGTTCTGAGCTGAGCTTCCTTTTTGTAGTTATTCAAATGCAAAAGCCTATAAACACACATCTTCAAACCAGATTAATTCCTGGTGAGCCACCAGCAACTGGAGAGCGATGACCTTGGGGGGTTAATGTATCCCATTTCCTTTATTAAGAGTGACAGGAGGGATTGAGGAAGGTCCATTTACTTTAATGGACTGAAGCAGGGTTGCATTGCTCCACAAACTTGTGTTGATTGCTTAGAAGCCTGATTCCACATGGAGTCAAGGAGGACTTTGAACCTGAATGATCTCCTCTCAGAGTCAAAACCCTCTGTGGACAGTCTGTTCTGGAGCTCATATTCCTCATCTACAAAACACAATAACAACACACCCAGCAAAACTGTGAGAAATCAATGACTAGGGGTAAGGTTTTTGGGTGATCAACACAGAACACTAAATAATGAGAATTTGTACTGAAAACGCTACATAAAATGAAATTTAGGTCAAAATGCAACACACACACAACTTTTGCTTATTTTGACAGAGTTTTACACAAATTAGATCAATTTCACAAAAACAACACCACTTTTGTTTCTTTTTGACACAATTTTGAGGAATCCACAAATAGTTTTCAGTAAGGGAACAGGAGGAGGAGTGGCAGAAACAGGAGGAAGCTTGCTTAAACTTGCATGAACACGCATGTTCATAGCTCACAGTGCACGCTGGGCCAACTTTAATGGAATGTGGAGGTAGTAAGTAGTAGCTTCTTGATGCTCCAAGTAGCAACCAGAGTGCAGCTTGGGAATTTTTCAGCAGGTTATTTTGGGCTGGGGTGTGTGTGCCAGTAATTGCTTGCCTTTGTAGGGCCATTCATCCTTATTTATTGCGCTGTTTGTACAATTTGCAATAAAAATTGGGATAAAAACACTTAACACCACAATTTGCTATTTTAATCAAGAATTTTTGGAAAAAAATCACAAAAAAATTCCACCCCTAGCCATGACACACATGTTGAAAGCCATTTTACATCTTTGGGTAGGACCTGCAACAAGACAGCAAGGCAATGACTAGCTACACCTTGTTCTTCTCACCTGCCCTTTCATCAGTTACCTTTCATGAGGAAGTCACATCCCAGCTAAACCTCTTAGCTGGGTGATTACAATGGAGATAGTGTTAATTGCCAAATATCCTCTGTGTGGTACAATCTTATCAACTTCCCACAACTCCTCCCTAGAGCAAAGAAGCTTGATCTATTTTCTAATGGTATCCCAGTAATCTGCAGCAAAAGCTTCACTCCCTCGGGGTTCTTGTGGCTGCGATTTAGTCCTTTCTCTATGAGGAAAGACTCAAAAAATCTTCTCCACAAGAGCTTTGCAACATGGCTCTTTCCCCAGCATTTCACAGTGGCTATTTGCTCATTCTGTATTTGGAAGCACGGGAGCTCAAAGATGGGCAGTCTTGCTGTATTTAGTCATGTTTCCCTATCAATGGAAAACAGAGAAGTAGCAAAGAACAGGAGTAGGGATGCTCCTTAAACCATCCTCATGCAAATTTCTCTATACCAGTGTTTCTCAAACTGTGCATTGGGACCCACTTGGTGGGTTGTGACCTGATGTCAGGTGGGTCACGGAAAGCTGGGATCAGCCATCTTGGAGGCTGCAAACCTTACTCTTGCTATATTCCTTTTGTGAGAATTTTCAGTGAAGGGTTTGTTTGTTTTTAATTTAGTTCAGTGGTTTTAAATAATGTTTGTTCCTAACCGTGCTTTCTGTCAGGGATGTTTTATGGTTGTGCACAGTAATGGGATCTGGGGATTGACTACAGGAACGCTGGGCGGGACTTACGCGTGATTGGCAGCCTGCCCGTTCCGCCGGCCGCCCGCTGGCTGCGTGGGCTTCTCCTGGGGAGCGTGCCCCACTGCTGCTCGTCCGATCACCCAGCGCACCCTCCACCCGTCCCCCCCCGGCGAGCCGGCACCCCTCTGAGGCCAGGGCGGGTGGCGGACTGAATGGACGGGCAGCCAATGACGCGTAAGTCCCGCCGAAGTCCCGCCCAGCGTTCCTGTAGTCAATCCCCAGATCCCATTACTGGTTGTGCAGTTGCTGCAGTCCAAAAATGCTAGTTTGCATTTCCGGACTGTCATTTGATTACATCACACGGTGACGGCACTTCCTGCTTGTGATGTCATTTCTGGATATTGCATCACTTCCAGGTTAATGGCATCACTTCTGGAGGGTCCCAATAACGAATGCCATTCTAAAACGTGGGTCGAAAAAGTTTGAGAACCACTGCTCTACACCAAAAGGCATGAGTAGAACTCCCAGAGGTCAATGCTGCAAGGGTTAAGTGTAAAAACAGCCCCTTTTGCCTACGGCCTTTCCCCTCTCCCCACTCTTTAAAGGAATATAGGTCAGTGCTTCCCAGGGTGGTGGGTCATGACCCACCACTTTGGGAACCACTAATTTAGAAACATTTATCAGGATTCCGAAATGTGTGAAGGCCCTTCTATACATGCAGCTGCATACACAAAGAGGGCCCTTTCATGCGATTAAGTGGCTACACAGATGTCAGAGTATGGCTTGTGTGGATAATACTGCTCCCGCATCCACCCTTTCACTGAACACCTGAACAAGGCTAAAGTTATATTGGAATTCAAAAGGAAAGGAAGAATACAAAAAGGAACAGGAGAAAGTGTTCATCCCAGTTGGAGGTATACACCCTTTCCAATATGTGTCACTTTGTGCACTCATTTCAACATCAGAGGTTGCATTTCATGTACCACTGAGCGAGGTTTATTCTCCATGTTATCCACTATGCAGAGACCTTCTGAAGGCTGCAGGGACCTTCAGAATGGCACCTGCAACCAGCGCTGATCCCTTTAAAATGGCCGTCGGAAGCATCTGCTGGTCACGTTTAAGGAGTTCATGCTGGTTGCGGGTGCCTTTCTGAAGGCCCCCCCCCTCCTCGCAGCCTTCGGAAGGTCTCTGCATAGCGGATAATTAGAACAGAGGCACAGATCATGAGGAAAGTAGCCCAGTTCTGCCCTTTGCAGATAAACAAGTTCGCAGATAGTGAGTTTGCATGTAAAGAGGACTGATTGTAAATGTTTCATATAGAATAATAATAATTTATGTATATATATATATATATATATGTGTGTGTGTGTGTGTGTGTGTGTGTGTGTGTGTGTGTGTGTGTAATCAATCAATCAATCAATCAATGAAAATAGTAAATGTTGTACAGTGGTACACACAACGTTTTCTACCCAGCAACTGGTAAAACTGTACTGAATAAAATGTGTAGGTAATTATTTCTGGATCACATCACCAGTGGTGGACATGCATGTCACTATTGTTAGGGTATCTTTGCGCTACCGAAGCGCTTGTTCTGTAATCTCGAAAAATATTTTCTTGAAAAGCCTGTTTGCACTGTACTTGTTTCTTAATTAATCTCATTCAGTACCATCCATCTTTTCATATCATCACTTTTCATGCCAAGACAATTTTTAACTTTTATTTGAACATTGGTTGGCTGTCCATCATTTCACATCTGTTCTGAGTCAGAACAAAAAGCTCTGGAGGACTGTCAGACTGTGACTCATTTGTATCATCACTTTTTTTTTTGGTTCGTTAAGTTGCTGGTTATGATTCTCATTTGCTCAATTCAGGTGAGCTGCTGCTGCTCTGCTATTTTATTTTACAGCTTAAATATTATGAAGCCCATGCTGCAGTGTGAATTCCATCACACACACATATACATAGGTTGCTTAGTGTGAGAACATTTAAGGAAGACTATAAGAGTGCAATCCTAACCTGGAGTTAGGCCAGCACGGTTAGGCCAGCAAAGATTGGCTGGTACAGGGGACACCGTAAAATATGTTTGGACCACTCTCAGAGTCAGAGAGGCCAGCATACAGACGTGTACCATTCTTCCAGACTCAGAGAGTGGTCCAGACGTGCTTTACGGTGGCCCTGGTGCCGGCCAAACTTTCCTGGCCTAACTATGCCGGCCTAACTCCAGGTTAGGATTGAATCTCATGTTTCAGTGTGTTTCAGCACTGCAGAAACATAACAAAATCAGTGGTCTGCTCAGAAGGACTAAATGGCAAGCAGGAAATGGGAATATGCAATCTTGAAAATTCCAATTTTACAACAGGAATCTGCAACTTGGGGTGAGAGAAAAAGATTTGGTGAGGAAGTGCTATTTGTCCCCTCAAAGAAATGGTTAAACGTTAACATGCCTCTGTGATGATAGAATCACAAGGAACTTAACCATGAAAACCAGAGGAGTTGCTTGTTCCTCCTCTGGAACTAGCAGAGCTGCAGTAACATAGCTGAGTGGGGATGGTAAGTATTACAGACATTGCAACATGCCGTGTAAACAGCCCCTCCCACTCACCATTGGAGCCATTCTGGGCAGCAGTGGCAATGCACAGGAGACCTTGTTTGGGTTGACAAGTGCCTGCGCATTGCCGTCACTGCCCAGAATGGCTATGACTGCAAGTGGTAGGGGCCGCATGTACTGCGCATATACTGCACGTTGTGGCATCTGCTGTATTGACCATTTTGCTCCCCTCTAGCTACATGACTGCAGAACTGGGCTTGATATGACGGCGAGAAGCCAATGGCAACACAGGGTATCACCCAGATCCTATAAAGGGTGGGAGGATGGGCAATTGAAATGCAGGAGGAGCAGGAAGGAGAGAGGTGATGAACAATTCACCTGCTCATATCCCCCCCCCATTTTCCCCTAGTTTGTTTTATGCTAAGGGGCAACAAGTCATCCTCACTAGAAGAAAGCCTAGCCATGTGATAGATTGAAGTGGTTGTTTCAGGTGGGCCGGAGGAGGTAGCTGACCATGGTTTTCCCAGGCTGTGCATGCAAAGATCTGCCCAGGTGGGAACCATTCAGGTAAGGAGGGCATGGCACTCCCTTCCTCTTCCCCAGCCATTTTAAGAGGCGAGACTGCCAAGAAGGCTGCAACGGTGGGGTGTGAGCACAAATGCACCCCCAAAAACACTCAAAAAAGAGTGGGTGGGTAAATGGGGGGGGAGATTAGACTGCCACTTTGGAAACCACTTCTTGGTCGGAAACGTATGGGTGTGAGCAACAGCAGGTTTGGCCTTTTAAATCTCTCCCCAACAGCTTCATTCAGTACGCCCTCATTGAGTCATGTTGCTGTCACATCTAGTTTGGCCTTTATTGTACAAAATCACTCTTACAGTCAAGGTTATTCATATTGGGAACAATAAAGCAAGGGAGTTATGGTAATGGTATAGCAGAGGCTTTCTGGAAATCCTGCTAGTGTACTCAAACCTGATTTGCAGGCCTCTCTGTTATTCACATTCTGGAGCAGTGATCTGACTGCAGACATGGTTTGAGGCCCCAGCTCCCCTGGTATTCTTATCCTAGTAGCCCCCTATGCTGGTATGAACCTAAAGCAAATACGATACAGGGAAGTTCATTCATTTCTCCAGGGCTAGCTGCAGGTTTCTGGGGGCTCAGGGCAAGCTAATGTCTACGGGCCCTGACATTAACTACCACTAATTCCCAAGGCTTGAATGGGATAATCTTTCTCTCCTCTCCCACAACACCACGCGCGCGCGCGCACACACACACACACACACACACAAACACACACACACACCTTAGAGCCACAGTAGTAGTAGTTGTCGTTCTGGAGGTTTGGTTTGGTTTCCTTTTTTTTTGCCTCAGATTTGGGCTATTCCTATTTGCTGTCCCCAGAATTCATTTGTTCTCTGCTAATGAAATCTTTGCGTTGCTAACAAAGCAGAAAATAAAAAAGGTAAATAGCAGTCCCCAGAAACAATTTGTTGGTACACACATTCTTGTTGAACAGCATCTGAGGGAATTTTCTCCCCAGCAAGAAGGAAGAAGAGGGGAAGTGTGTGTGTGGGGGGTGGGGGAGGAGAGAGGTTTACCAAAGTAATTAGTTGAGCTGGAGAGGAAATAGCAATTACATTCACACCGAAGACAAATGGGCACTCAGGCAGATGCACCTGTGATCTCCAGAAGGCCCTTGAGCACAGCCAAGGCACATGACCAAGAAGGGCCACTAATGGCTAAAGGGCATAATTGTCAATGGCAAGCCTATATTTCACATTTAACTATTTAGTAGACCTAGTAAGAAACAGCTGGCACTGCCAACCTCCAGAGCTGGTATTAATCACAACAGCAAGGTGGGGTGGGGGGAAGAGTGTTTATTAAAACTGGTCAATGTGATTGAGGTGTGTGACATGGTCATAGGATTCTATG
Organism: Lerista edwardsae; assembly: GCA_029204185.1. Classification (NCBI taxonomy): domain Eukaryota; kingdom Metazoa; phylum Chordata; class Lepidosauria; order Squamata; family Scincidae; genus Lerista; species Lerista edwardsae. The sequence goes on from JAJKFI010000030.1 coordinate 3,148,656, forward strand.
GGGCAAAAAACCTCTCTCCCCCTCTCCCCATGTGCCCAGAGGCAGATCTAAGGGAGGGCAAATCTCTAAGTTTTGCAAGAAGCCTTACCTTGCAGTGGAAAACACTCCTCTCCTGCACCGTTTTAGCCAATCCTCACAGGGAACAGCAACATCTTGGCGTTGCTTACTGGCTACAGCCGCAAGGGAGAGGAGGGATTTACATGACAGGGTAAGGCTTCTTGCAACACTTAGAGCTTTGCCCTCCCTGTAGATCCGCCTCTGCATGTGCCCTACCCAGAGGCATAGCTAGGTCATTTGACACCTGAAACCCATACATTTTTGAAATCCCCGACAAAACCATTTATTTATTTGTTTATTTATTTATATTTTTCACATGTTTATACCACCCTTCCTCCAAGGAGCTCAGGATGGTGTGCATTGTTCCTCCCCTTCTTTTGTCCTCACAACAACCCTGTGAGGTAGTTGGCTGAGAGACATGACATGAAATTAATAACAAATGTGTCCCAAACCTATTTCTAGTATGATGCAAAAAATGAATACAAAGTCTATACCGACTGGGGATAAGTGGGCTACAGGACTCAGGGCCCAATCCAAAAGGGGACAGAGTGCCAATGCAATGTTGTTGTGTCATCACTACGTCACTAGTGCTGACGTGGGAGCACTGAATGCCCCCCTGCGTCGGCGCTAGAGTGCTTGGGCCAACGTTACAAGTTGCATCGGCCGGAGAGTGCCAGTGGAGAGCCGCCCCGTGCCAGTCAAACTCTGCGCCCGGCTGGCACAGGGGCGGTTCTGGGAGGAGGGAGGGTGGAAAGGAGGTGTCTCTGGGTGGGAAGGGGCGGGCTGGTGGGCATGCTGGCCCGGGCTATGCGGCCCTGATTTGGGCAGGGCGGCTTCCTCAGACCTGCACCTGCAATTTTGCAGGCTTAGATCCAATGAGCCCAGCAAGGAGCCTCCCCTGGTGCAAGGCCTGCCTGTTCCGGCACTACTTAGGATTGCGCCCTCAGGGCCTTCAGTTGAGCAACCAAGACTACAGGCTGTAGGGCTACTGGAAGAAATGTCACCCAAGTGAAAAAATTCACACACAAAAAATACCAACGAAGAAGTAATGATATGCTATTACAAATTTAGCTCAGCCAGAAGAGGTTCTATGAAAAAGAATGTATCAAATTTGGAAAGAAGAAACATCCAGATACAGAAATAACAGAAGAGGTCAGCAGATCAGTGAGGATTTATCATACGGAATAACATCGTCACAGATGTTGAGCTGGAAGAACTGCAAAGAATAACGCAGGCTTAAGAAATGGAAGCATTATCACCAACTGAAGAAGGTGACCATGCACAGGTGGAGGAGGTATTGGTGAGACAGGACACCATTGGTGGTCAACCATCTCAAATTCCAAATCAGCAGCCTCTCCTTTGCCTTCACTTCAAACACTTGAACATAGAAAAGCAACAAGAACTAGAACAAAAAATTGCCCAGGTATCCCTCCACAAACACATGTGACACAAAGTTCTTTGGTTGTGACACAAAGTTCTTTGGAGTTCCTGTTCCTAAATCATTTGAATGACACCACTGGTTATAACTGAATATATGAGCCAAGCAAACACCAGGGTACCACTTCTAGCTCTAAAAATTGTTGCAAAGAAGCATCTTGCTCAGGTATTAAAAGATGTAAACACTTGTTCGAACACTTGCTTGTTCATTGCCTTCATATACAAAAAGAACCATTGCCCTTCTGGCAATACGGACTCAAGGCCTGTGTTGTTTTCCACAACAGCCTAGTAGATGTTCCACACTGCCTAAAAGCAGAGGATGAAGGCAAAAGCCCCCTCCTGCCCTCCTGCAACTAGGACCCCATTGCCTTGATTTCTTTCAGAAAGGCACAACCTACATTTTTAAATAAAAAGCTGCCTCAGTCTGTGGGTTCCACATACCGTCATGGCTACATTGCATTACAGAACTGGAGTAGAGCATAATGTCAGACTCAGATTTATGGAATAAGTTTCACTTCCTGGCCAGCAAATCCTCCACATAGAAAGTTACAGCAGGAAATAAAAGAGTATTTTGTGGACCTCTGAGAAAAAAAAAGTTGGACTTTGACACAGGAACGTATGAAAAATGCTCCCATGCCAACCAAAACCCCTTCAACTATGCACTGCATTGTGCATGGACTATGGGGCCAGCCACAGCTTCAACGGCAATTTAAATACTAAGCACTTAACTACTAGAGCCATATTTATAAAGGCTTAACCACTATAATTTATACAATTCTTATTGCTGAGTTGGGAAAACGCCATCAATAATAATAATGGCAATAATAAAAATTCAATTTGTACCTATTTAACCTACAATAACTACCTTATTATATCTAAGGGGAGCTCTTCAGTGGCAAAGGGAAGTACTAATTGAGGTGGCTGTGGGACCGGGCAGGTTGTTTTGCATGTGCTCCACGGTTGAAATGAAAGCAAGACAGAAAAAGAAACAAAGTTTCTGGGAACATCCTGACTACAGAACAGTGCCATTTACAAGACCCACAACTGTAGCAGATCTAATCACTGACATAAAACGACAATGAAGGGAGAGAAAGGATCGCAATTCACAAAAGCAGTTGCCACCTCTGTGTGGGGTACCATTTAAAGAGTAAAGCTCCATAATTCAGATTCCCCGGCAATATTATGGAGCTTATTTAGTCTGCATTAACGGCATGGATTCGGAATTAATGCCTTAATGGAAATATGATTGTCTCAACTTATGCTTAAGAGACTAACTTCCATTTTCTCACCAGTAAATCCCACACTAATCAATGGGATTATTGCAAATTCACTCTACTAATGCACTCACATGGGTATGGAAGATGTACTCTGTTATAGGGTACAAAATATTTCTTCTCTCTCTCTCTCTCTCTCTCTCTCTCCCCCCCCCTCTCTCTCCTTAATTCAGCAGCTCAAAATAATTTCTGGCCAGGAACAGGGTTCTGAGTCTAACCAGACAAGCCTCAGCCAGTCTAGTTTTTTGATGTCATCTTAAAAAATTAAACATTTAAAAAGAAGGAAGGAGTATATTGTGACTGCAGCACACTCCTGTCCCCAACATTTTGATGATTTTCATTATTAAATATAAGATTAAGAAAAACAAGACGAATGTCAGAAGACAAATACACCATCAGAGATTCATCATCAGTGTGAAAGGTATTTATTTGTTCATGCAGATTTCATTTCCTATCCGAAGTAGCTTGGGACAAGATATATGGGAAAAACTAGTTCCCCATTAGCTGTTCTATTCATTTGGGATAGGGCTTCCAAAATATAAGCAAGCCATAAACATTACAGACAGGTAGAAACCCTGTCTAGGAGTCCATGGGAAACATCTGCCTCTCCTAATAAGCAGCAAATATAGGCTTCATAGCATATTCATGTTTAATTGACATTATAATTTCTCATATTTATAGAATATCCTTCACCTGTAAGATGCACCTTAGGCAAGAAATTCACTTCATTTAACAAAAGCTGTGCTAGGTTTTGTTCCAGAAGCAACTCATTAAAAGGGAAAATTAGGAAGGTGGCCTGCAAAACTCCAAGGAGCCTCCAGCCACTATTTCTAATATTCCCAACTGCTGCAAACTTATTAAAGTGTCTAAAAAGTGTAGCCCAGGCACGTCAAATACCATCTGATGGGCATAAAGGATGTAAGAAGAGCCCAAATCAGGCTGGCCCGCCAATCCATAATCCAACCTCCTGTGTCCCACAGAAGCCAGACAGATGTCTCTTGGGCTCCACTAAGCCAACATGGCTGCCATAAATGCATAAAGGCTCCTCCTCCTCTGAACCCCCACCCTCGCTCCCAAAATGACAGCACAGTCTCTGTGTGAAGGTGATCCCTCCATTCCATCCAGTGGTGGGATTCAAATAAATTAACTACCGGTTCTATGTCCTTCAGGGCAGCCTTCAGGGCCATCCGCTGCCTTTCTTCCTTCTCCCAACCTAAAATTAGCGCCGGTTCTGCAGAACTGGTGAGAACTGGTTGAATTTCCCCACTGGCTCCATCCCATTCTTCCCAAGCCCTGGGTCATGTGTCACACAGAGCACTCTCCCTCCAAATATGCATTGAGGTCCAATGACTGGTTGGCATTGCCAGGGAAACAAAAGGCTTGACCAAAACTTTCCTGAATTCTCGCTAACTTCCACTCAATTGTCATTGGTCCAGTCTGCTCACCTGACTCAGAAGTGGAAAACTTGAAGGCCTATTAATTTCAAAGAAAAAATGGTGCTTGATGACGCTGAATTTCTAAGCATCTCTGCTGAATTTCTCAGTCCTCCACAAATTTACATGACAGAAAGTGCTACTGAACATGGTAACTCAGAACCTACTTCTGAGTAAATATGCATAGGCTAGAACTCCTACAGTCTAATCCTAACAACAACAACAACAACCTGCTGATGAGCTATATCCTGTAGGAGGGTAGTTGAGGAGGTCTCCTAAAGGTAAGGCCTGCCTGAGGGGCAGCCCAATCCTTAGTTGCTCCCACAGGAAGCAAAGTGGCTACTGCTGCATTCTGTGAGAGCTGCTGCAACCGCGGGACTCTCCTCTGGGGAGGGGGACGAAAGCCCCAGACGCTCAATGGGGCTACTTCAGCCCAGCCCGACATGGGGGTTCAGGATCTGGTGATGGAAGCCACCGCCTGCTCCACCCCCCAGCCGGGCCCACCCCTCCCCCCCAACCAGTTCTGCCCACCTCCTCCCTGCCCTGGTGGGCCTTACTGCCATCTGTGCTGCTGGAGTACCATCCATCCACTAGGGTGCGGAGTCGACTGGCATGGCCCCAGTGCAGGCAGTACTAACTCTCCATTAGAACTAAGAACTAAGCACGTTTACAGCACATTCATGACATCCAGAGCCAGTGGAACAAACTGCAATAAGGCCCACAGGATTGGGCCCTGAGTCTCCTTGGATCTGCTCCAGCCATTTTGCTGACACAAAATGGTCAGAGAGGGTGAGGAGAGGGAACAGGGATAGAATCTTGGCATACGCTGATGTCACTGGGATCCACTACTCCCTCCTCCATTTTGCCTGCCACCTGCCCCAATTCCTCCCTCTCTGTGCCCCATTCCTTCCTCCACCTGTGCCATCTCACCTGTGCTTTTATAGTAGATGGGTGCTGCTGCAGGCAGCCAACACCAACACCAACTCAAAAATGACAACTGGCGGTGTGCACAGAGTGCTGCAGTATAACCATTTATAATAACAGAACCTCTGTTCTGCTGCTGCAAATTTAGAGTGCAATCCTAAACTGGAGTTAGGCTGGCATAAAATAAGCCAGCACAGTTTGGTCAACCCAAGGGCAACTATAAACCGTTTTTGGACTACTCTTGGAGTCAAGGAGGATGGTGCACGTCTGTGTGCTGGCCGCTCTGACTCTGAGAGTGGTCCAAACATATTTTACGGTGGCCCTTGTGCTGGCCAAACTTTGCTGGCTTGGTTTATGCTGGCCTAACTCAGTTTAAGATTGCACCCTTAGTTAGGAATGTGAGATAATATGCCTTTTTCTCTGTATTTGGGATTTTTAAAAATCCTATTTTTATACATTTGTTTTAAAACTATTACAATTCACTCCAAGACTTGGGAATGAAATGAGCCAGATCTTTAAATGAAGTATAATAAGATTCAAAGGAGAAATAAGTGGCAGGGGAAGAAAACATTCTAATGCAGGAATTTAAAGTTGATGTTTTTGTTAGAGTCTTAATGGGGCATAGCTGTGTGGGTGGGACTATGGTACTGCAGGATCTATAGTAATGAGCTCCTGCCCTTTCAAATTTACCATTGGGGTGTATGAATCCACAATGTATGCAATACAAGTACTACTTATTAAAGACAGCAGTCCTCAAAATATGAACATGCAGGGGCAGCATGTTCATTGCTATTTAGGGCAGCAGTTCAGCCCCTGCCTGAAACACAGGTGCAAGGTGCATACAGCTTCCTACATGATCCTGCCTTATACTGAATTCATCTAGGTTAGCATTGTCTATAGCAGTGGTATTCAAACTGTGGGTCGGGACCCACTTGGTGGGTCGCGACCTGATGTCAGGTGGGTGGCAGAAAGCTGGGAGCAGCCATCTTGGAAACTGCAGACCTTACTCTTGTTATATTCCTTTTGTGAGTGTAACAGTTAGAATTTTCAAGTGAGGGTTTCTTTAAATTTTGTTTTTAGTTCAGTGCTTTTACATTCTATTTTGTCCTCATCTTGCTTTCTGCCAGGGATCTTTCCTTGTTGTACAATTGCTGCAGTCCAAGAATGCCCATTTGCATTTCAGGAGTGTCATTTTCTTATGTTACAATGAAAGCACTTCCTGCTTGAAGATGTCAATTTCTGCCATGGCATCACTTCCGGTGGGTCCCGACACAACTGCCATTCTAAAAAGTGGGTCCCGGTCTAGAAAGTTTGAATACCACTGGTCTATAGTTTCAGACAGGCTCTTCAAGTGGGATCTTCTCCCTGTGTTCTACCATGAAGCCATTCATTACAGATTCCACTGAATGGTCACATTCAAGACCAGAAGCTAACTACCACCCATTTTAAGCAGAAGCTGTTTATTACAAAGTCTATCCCTGGTTTTCAATGAAGAATTGTTTAATATTGTTTTGGAAGCTCAAGGTCTAGGTGAACAGGATTTTTTTTTTCCCCATCACCCTTCATTGGGAAAAAGAATATCAGAAAAAATATATATTCATTGCTACCTTTGGATCATTTCTCTTTAGTTTAGGCATTGTTCCTGCACTGCTGATATTTCAAAGGCTGCTTGAAGGTCCAGTCCTATGGGCATAGCACAAGTGGTACACATGTGCTGCCAGCTCTGGGTGTCACAAATGTGCCATAAATAATGTTTGCAGCAGCTTGAGAGCAAGGAGAGCTAACGGTGAGGGCTGTGCTGGCCTGATGCTGCCATCACAGAAGTGGTCCTGGTCCCTGATGGGGAGAGTTAAGTGCCAGCGAGGTTGTGGGGAGAACAAGGGGAGGCATTGGTGGGTTAGGGAGGGCGGAAAAAGAGGAGGGACTGGCCCAGGAGGGGTGTGGGTCCAGTAGAGGCAGGGCTGTTATCCATTAGGCTGACTAGGATGAAGCCTAGAGGCCCTGCAGGGACTAGGACCCATCAGTTTGTCACTGTGCCCTAACGCACCCCAATGTTGGAGCACAAGGCTCGAGCCGGGCCATGTCACTCATGGCAAATGACTGCAAGCAGTCTGCCTCTGTCACAAGGAGCCAAGCCGTGATGACGCAGAGCTCCCATGGGGGTCTGGCCTGCAGGACATGAGGCAGTCAGCAAGCCAGGGCTGAGCAGCGCTTGTGCAGCCGGGTGCCCGACCCGGCTTCCAGGAGTGGGTGGATGTTGCAGAACTGAGGACAAAATCTGAAACTGAGTTAGGCCAGCATAAGAAAAGCCAGCAATGTTTGGACAGCACAAGGGACACCGTAAAGTATGTTTGGACCACTCTCGGAGTCAGAGAGGCCGGCACACAGATGTGCTCCATCCTCCCTGACACCAAGAGTGGTCTAAACCTGCTTGATGGCGGCCCTTGTGCTGGCCATACTTTGCTGGCTTAGTTTATGCCGGCCTAACTCCGATTTAGGATTGTGCTCTGAGAGTGTTCTGTGCACCAGGGCCAAGCGGCACCTGAGCACTTGGCTGCCTGTCAACCCAGCTCCTGGAGGCAGGTGACACAACATTGACACACCTCTCCTTCCTCCCTGGCCAGCCAGGTTTCCCTGCAGTGCCAGCTGGACCCGCGGCACGAGCTGCCCACCGGACTAGGGAGATGGGGAGGAGCAGAGGAGAACAGTAACAGGGGATAGTGACAGGCTAGGAGCATGCCCTCTTTCCCCGAAGAGTTTTGGAGGCGGCTCAAAATACCTGAAAGCTGAGGGGCCTAGACGTGGGTGAATATGGCCCTGAATAGAGGCATTCTCTACTAAATCCTATGCCCTGCTTTGGGCTGGAAAGCCCAACACGCTTCTCAAGTCTGAGCCAGCAAAATAGCAGGAGCCTCATTGCAGAGGCTGGAGCTTTACTCAAGGGATGAATGTACCCTTCCCCTGAGGGTTTTCCCCTGAGGGCCTCCAACAGTTTCCCAGCACCCATAGGATGCAGCAGTGGCCATTTCGTGCACCACTGTTCCTCTGTGCCCTGGAAACATAGGATTGGGCTGTTTGTCTGCTGCAGCAGGGACAAGGAAACGCATCTGACCCTTCAAAGGTTAACTTATTTGTCCTGTGTTTCAAGTTTCATGCACATGTGAAATACTACAGTAGTCTTACCTGAACAAGGAACAAGCACAGAGATCAGCTGATAGAATATTGACTTGCTCCGTTTCAGTTTTTCAAAGGATTTTGTATGTTTCCAATACCCTGAGCCACAGGTCAAAATTGAGAGCATGCTGAAGAACTGAAACTCATTCCAAGCAAGGAGTTGGTGTGTGTGGGTGTGGGAGAATAAGTAGGTTCTGGAGCTTGAGTTTTCATATTCAAAATAGTTCCTGTAACACACAGCAAGTAGCTGGAAAACGACTTTTCATTCCTTGGGCACTAATATCACACCTCCAGGAGAGAATTAAAGGCTGTATTGAGTCCCTTGGCCTCCCAGTCTCAGCAAAGCAGTGGAAAGCCCTAATATAACGTGGCAATTAGCAACACAAAATGGGCTCTGAAATAGCTCTATCAACAATGTGACCCTTTGCTGAAATGTCAAGAAAGCTCCTCAATCTGAAACATTGGGGTTCCTTAATCTGAGCGCCAATTATTTTGACTCCCTAGAAAGCTACAGATTATGTGGCTGCAGGAGTCTGCTCACAGAACTCAAATAGTCTGTGTCCTGCTACACACCGCATATTCTACAAACATGCACATCTTCACTACAAAAGGCACTATGACTGCTCTCCTCAAACTTGTCCTCTGCATTACTTTATCCTGGAACAGAGGTTCTCAAACCTTTCAGCACCAGGACCCACTTTTTAGAGTGACGATCTGTCTGGGACCCATCAGAAGTGATGTCATGCCCGGAAGTGCCATCATTGTGACACTAGAGCCTGCTGCTTTCCTGAGAATGCAGCAATCAGGTGGGTTATTTCGATGCCATTTTCCAATTAGCAAAGTGAATCAGAAAGAAAAAAAAACCTATTTACAACCTTGACACAAGCAAAACAACCACACACCCCTCCCCCTTTCTAGCATCCAATCTTCAATATGGCTGCTTTAGGTACTTTGCAGCCCACCTGAAATTGGCTCGTGACCCACTGTAGGTCCCAACCCACAGTTTGGGAGCCACTGTTCTGGAATATTTCACTAGGGACTGTAACATCACCACAACCAGAAATGGGTCCCTCTAATGCAGGGGTCTACAAACTCTGGCCTGGGGGTCCACCACAAGATTTTATCTGGTCCACAGCAACTTAAAATATTTGACATTATCACTCATTTTACATAATTTCTCAGCTTAAGCATGGCATTGTTTCTTTGGAAATGTCACATTTCTCTATTGTTCGGAATCATATTGTGCTGCTTACAAAAATAGATCAAAAGTAACTTATTCATTCATTGGAATTTCATTCGTTCATTTATAAAACTGATTTTTTTCAGCCTGGGAAAATCTGTAAAATATACAATGTGGCCCTTGTACTGAAAGATCTGGAGACCCTTGTTTTAATGAATGACTTAGCCAAAAATGCATGCTCTTGTTTCCATATAACATGTACCTATGACCAATCACACCCACAGTTTCCACCCAAAATGCAAATATACCTCACCCAGAGATAAGTGAAAAACCTAAATTCCTCCCACAAACTGACATGAAAAGCACATTTACCACTGCACCCATTTACTGTACAGCACAGCCCAACACATGCATGCATCCTGCCAAGGATCTGTTTATTCTTACACCCAGTGCCCCTGTAAATATGCAAAGGACTCCGTCATCAAAATGCACAAAAGAAAATGAGGAGGTTAATTTCATGCAAAGCTGCTAAAAAAAATAACCCACCCAACACCACAACCTGCTGTTATCTGAAATGTCACATAGAAAAGCCCTTACTGAAAACATAAATGAATAAATAAAAGCGGGTGAAAGTGTAATTTTCCCCCCTCCCTTCTATTCAAGTTTGCTGATAAGGAACTTTGAGGTTATTATTGCCTCATCAAATATTCCATTACGACTGACAGGCCTAAAAAAGAGAAGTGCCATTTGCACAAGCTCCCTCCAAACTCCAGCAACCCTTTCTGTCAGTGTCATGGTGGGCCTTGGATTGTGTCATGAGCAGAAATGAAGTTGGAACCTGTTTAATATATAATTAGCAATAAGAGGAGTTGGAGGGCATTTGAATAATGCATTCTGCAGCCATCCAAGAGGGAAGAAACTGCGAGAGAGAGGGGGAATGGGCAACAGGGCACAGGTTGGTGGTGAGGGATCAAAGTTCTGTAGGAGGAGATAGCGTGGTGCCTCAACAGTAGACAAATAAACAATTACCCTGTGCATGGATACAGTATTTGGAAGACAATGATCCGAAGAACTTCACACAGGCTAGTAAGAATGCGCATTGCTATGCCAAGTGGGAGGGGGAAAATAATGAGGGAGATTGAGAGCGCAATCCAATACTGCGCTGGATTGGCAAGGCCAGACGGCCTGTGCCAAATCCTACCACAGTAGAGTAGAGGCTGGAGCCTCCCAACGGCAAGGGCACATTTGCGCCCTGACCGTAGGGGAGGTTCCAGACTCCCCTATGCGCTACTCGGATCAGCTGCACTGCATACTATGGTCTGGTGTGGGAGGTAGGTTTGGGCTGTTAGTGAATTGATATACAGCAGACAGTGCGCCTTGATATCCTTCCACTGTGTTGTCAGGAAAGCACCCAGAAAGAAAAGCTGTTGCTGAGTAACATGGTACATTCCAGCTGCAGATCCGAGGAGATCCCGTGGCCCAAATTGGGGCCGTGCAGCCTCCTGGACAGGCTTAGGATTCAGCCTTATGGCCAAATGTGGAGGAACCCCCCCCCCCCCACACACACACTAAGCACGTATAGTCCAGGATGCTGCTTATCCTCTTTTTAATCAACATGAACTGCCATAAACAAGGGTTTTGTGCACATGCATGCCATGCTTGGTCCACATAATTTCTATTCTGAAAGATTACAGATTCCTTACATTTAGATAATGTGTTCACTTTGTCATTGCAGTGATATCCATAGACAGATTGAGAGCGCAATCCTAAACTGGAGTTAGGCCGGCATAAACTAAGCCAGCAAAGTTTGGCCAGCACATGGGCCACCATAAAGCGTTTTTGGACTAATCTTGGAGTCAGGGAGGATGGTACACAGGGAGGATGGTGTGTTGGCCTCTCTGACTCCAAGGGTGGTCCAAACATACTTTGCTGTGGCCCTTGTGCTGGCTTAGTTTATGCCGGCCTAACTCAGCTCTGGATTGCGCCCTTAGTTGCCTGGGTTTTGGCATCCTTTTGACTCCACTTATGTTCTACTTTTGTTTCCCATGTTGAAATGCACAACTGTGGCTTCTTTCCATTCAAAGGAGGAGGTATTACCTGTACCAGGCCCCAATCCTACCCAATTGTCAAGCACTGGTGTTACCACAGCGCAACCCCGAGGGAAGGAAACAAACGTTCCCATACCTTGAGGAGGCCTCTGTGGCCACGCCCCCATTACACATCCCATTAGCGTGGCTGCCCCAGCCCGTGAAAATTGGATAGGATTGGGCCCTCACAGCGCAATCCTATACCCTTTTAGCGCTGGTGCTGCGCTCTTGCGCAGATCAAACGCTGTCACAAATGCACCGTAAAACATGTCCACATCGGCGGTATGGCGCTCAGCTGGTGCAAGCAGCAGCGCCAACACTCGGGCGCTAACACAACCTTCTGCAGTGCCGGCCATGCGCCAGTCAAGCGCTGGCATTGCTCCGTCGGCGCAGGGCCTCTGTGAGGGCGTTCCAGAGGCATTCCAGGGCGTAACTGGGCGGTGCAGTGGGAGGAGACAGAGGTTGTAACGTGGTTGTGATGCAGGATGGCCGTAGTGCCAAATCCTAACACCGGTTCTGGGCCAGGGCGGCCCCGATTCGGGCTGCTCCTGTCCACAATCCTCTGTGCCTGCTATTTTGCTGGCGCAGATTCAAGCAGGCCCATAGGGGTGATTGGGGTTTACACAGGTGTAAGGGGAAAACCTTCCCTTGTCCTGAACATTGTTGCTGCTGCCTCCTAATGGGCCTTGGGATATGGCCCTGCTATGTCGGCCTTACAAGGCCAGCATAGTGTAGGATTGCGCTCTCAGTGTGCAACTTCATGGATGAGGCACTTATTGCCAGACTCAATTAAGAACTCCACATTTCATTTGGAATTCTTTTCCAGAACCTCAAAGCGAAATAGAAAATGTTTCCCTGTTTATATCCAGGCCCGTTGCTGATAATTGTTCCTTTTTTTAATTTATTCACGGCATTACCTAAAACGCTGATTGTTGCCAGGAGCCCTTTGAAAGAAGTCATTGAAAACATCTTCAGTATCTTTAAATACAGACATAAACATTGCATCACACTTTTGAAGAGAAATGCACTCTTGTCCTTGAACCGTTTCAGTCAATATTTGTTTGGATACAAAACAGCTATCAATCAGTCTACTGGCAAGATCTTCCTCTAGGAACATTCCGTGTTACTCAGCAACAGCTTTTCTTTCTGGGTGCTTTCCTGGCAACACGGTGGAAGGATCAAGGTTCACTGTCTGCTATATATCAATTCGCGAACAGCCTAAACCTACCTCCCACACCAGCCCATAGCATGCAGTGCAGCTGATGGAGCATGTGATGTATGCTATGAAGGAGGTGGGGGGAAACCAGATGATCCAAGATAGGTAAGTAAAACTTTCTTATTTACTTTCCCATAGATTGACTGACTTCCAGTTCTCAGATTGATGCCAGCTATTTTGCTGGCATAAATCCAAGGAAACTCAGGAGGCAGTTTGGAGCGGGGAAACAATATCAGCGAGTGAATCCATCCCTGCTCACTTTACATCTCTTCAACTTTATAGGTCCGGTGAAAGCCTATTGGCTCCTTGTATCACCTAACCCAGGGTGCAATCCTAACTTGGAGTTAAGCCAGCACAACTAGGCCAGCAAAGTTTGGGCCACCGTAAAGCACGTTTGGACCACTTTCGGAGTCAGGGATGATGGCGCATGTCTGTGTGCTGGCCTCTCTGACTCTGAGGGTGGTCCAAACATACTTTATGGTGTCCCTTGTGCCAGCCAAATTGTGCTGGCCTAACTGTGCTGGCCTAAATCCAGGTTAGGATTGCAGCCCCAAGCTGGTAGCATTAGCACCAATCCTGCTAACTGGGCATGCAGCACTTTTTCAAGTGGTGTTCCTCTTATATTTAGCAGGGGGAGAGTAACTGTCCCTCTTCACCCCTGCACAGTGTCTTTCTAGTGGCTGTTGCTGGTGGTCTGCCTTTTTTTAAAGATTGTGAGCCCTTTTGCGACAGGGAGCCATTTAACTTATTACTATTTGCCTGTAAACCGCTTTGTGAACTTCGTGTTGAAAAGCGGTATATAAGTACCTGTTGATTGATTGATTGATTGACATCTAGTGGTTCAGAGAGCAAGCCTTTTGGTTCCTGTTAGGAGCCACCAGTTCCTGGCTTTTGATGTCCTACGTTTGCATTCTAAATAAACATGCTTAGAAATGGCCTCTTGGTTTCCTTCAGCACAAGAAGGTTCAGATGGAATTAAACACAATAATAGTACTAGGAATGCTAATGACTGGTGATTAATATTTATCTAGAATGCGTCATAAAGGCCACAGCATGAAGCTTTAGAAGTATCCAAAATTGTGATTAGAAAGAAATGAGCTTTGGCAGAAAAGCAGAAGCTCAGAATGCCAACACAGAAAAGAAAAAAGAAAAGAAAAGAAAAAAGGAGGGAGGGAGAAAAATCCTTTCTGATTTTGACCAATGGATCCTAATAGGAAATTCTTTTGAAATGCAATACTCTGGGAGAGAGTTCAGCTCAGCGAGCAATAATCTGCAAGTGCTTAGCCTGCATCTGTCAAGCTGAGGATGAATATTCTGAATATTCATAGTAAATTATTTTAATCATTGTATTTTTCTTGATGTGACATAATTCTATATAATTTGTCTCTAAAAACATCCTACCATGCTGTCAAGTCAAAGTGCTCTTCTTCCTGTATCTGTTACAAGACTTAGGACACTGGGTGGCACTGCGACATTAATGCCACATCCACGGAGAACGTCTGCTTATGTTGGCCAGCGTCTGCACCTTGTACCAATGTCATTCAAGAGCTGGTTGTGGGATGCTGAGTGTGGTCAACGAAGTGTATTACAAGCAACAGGCCAATCAACAGTGGACGTTCAAGGCTGCAGTACTGTATACATAGGCAGAAACTGGCTAGGCCAATGTTCCCAACATTACATCCCACGCACCAAGCATTTTGTTACAGTCTTGTGTGACCAAGGAACTGACCCTCTAATCAGTGTGGACAATTAGAGTGCAATCTAACTCCCTGGAGTTAGGCAGGCGAAGTTAGGCCAGCAAAGTTTGGCCGGCACAAGGGCCACCGTAAAGCACGTCTGGACCACTCTCAGAGTGAGGGAGAATGGCGCATGTCTATTTGCCAGCCTCTCTGACTCTGAGAGTGGTCCAAACATACTTTACAGTGAGCCAGTCAAACTTTACCGGTTAGGATTGCACCTTCAAATGTTTTAGCATCTGGAACAACCTAAAAAAAAGTTGCACTCTACTAGCAACTTAAACTTATTTGGCTGTAATGGAGGAGGGGTCACTGCTACCCACTCACCAAGTAGCACGTTGCTTAGCCCTTGATGCATGTAGCCTAATTTGCCTTGTCCGCCTAATCTGCCCTGCCTAATCTGTAGGTCTGCTTTGACCTACCAAAAATTGACACTGCATATTAGGGGTCTTCCGCCTGCTACCCAACACATCTCTGCCAAAGTCTCAGAGCGCAATCCTAAACTGGAGTTAGGCCAGCAAAGTGTGGCCGGCACAAGGGACACCGTAAAGTATGTTTTGATCACTCTTGGAATCAGAGAGGCCAGCACACAGACGTGCACCACCCTCCCTGACTTCGAGAGTGGTCCGAACGCGCTTTACTGTGTCCCTTGGACACATCCCAAAGTTTTGCTGGCCTAACCGTGCCGTCTTAACTTCAGGTTAAAATTGCGCCCTCTGTGCTAAGAACAGAAAAGCACTCCACCACTGGGACCAAAAAACAACGGCAGCTTTCAGACTGCTCAATAGGAGCCCTCCAAAAGCTCCTGGGAGCTGTCATTTTCCTTTCTGTAGTGGCTCCTCCTTTCCCAAATTTAAGAGCCTCCTCTGACCATGTATCTAGGGAGGCACAACTGTGATGGTGGGATGTGCGATATGAGCCAAGGGTGGGGGTTGCATTTTTGAACCTCGCCCCCTTTGAAACATTAAATCCAGTCCTACTCTGAGCGGAACTTGGCAGAGTTTTGCAGCAAAAAATGATTACTAGAGTAGAAGCAGGAGGCAGCAGAGTGAAACGGTTAGCCACTAGAAATGCCACAAACAGCTAAGATTTTCATTTCTCAAACTGAAAACTGCATGTGTGCTATTGAGCTGCACAATTATCAACCCAACAAGAAAAAATGTAACTTGTGCATGTTCCTCTCCTTGGGGGATCCACATCAGGCCCCACCACTCTTGCTGTTTTCCAGCCGCCTTTAATTTTTGTATTATTATTTTGGCCGGCTTTTTAAAGTAGCAGATTGATTGCTTTTAATACAATTGCTGTACTGTCAGCTTTAATGTGCTTTGCTGTTTATAGTCTAGGGTTCTTATTATGTTTTGGATTTTATATTATTTTGTTGTGCACCGCCTTGGGAAAAGGATGCTTTTAAAATATGGCATATCAAGGTCTTAAATATATAAACACATTGAGCGATGAATTCTTTTTCACAGGAGCAGGGAAGAGTGTAAAACTACCTTAGGCTTTTCAACTCTGTAGGAATGACCAATTCACAATCACGCTAGACTCTGAACATGTGAAATACTGTAATTTGCAAACTAATAACTCAGAAAATCCAACTTTCATCAAAATCACTCATCTGATTTTGCAACTAATGGTCCTGAACCATCCTGAACAGGTGATACCACGGTTAGCAAGGCAGTAATAGCCACATAAACACTTGAGAAGGTCTTGTACATTCCTGCTTTTGAGTGGGCTTCATTGTACCCCTCTGCTATGCAGAATGCTCGAAACATGACAAGTAAAATTTACAAAGCACTCAAAATAAATAGGAAACCATCTGTATATTTTATTAGATGCACATTCTAGGAGAAAGCTTGTCCTTGTCATTAGACTTATCTGATCAAATTTCCTTTTCTGAATCCTTCATACATTAATAGTTTCAATTTGCTGGGTTCTCCCTGCTGTAAATAATTATGCTACTCCAAAGATACCTTTTCTCTTTTCTTGAACAATCTCCTTCAAATCTGTACTGGAATTTAAAATTCAGATTTCAAGTCAGATTCCAGGTTTAGACTGAAAGGCTTGGAAGGCCACTCATGCAAACTTTTGCCCATCCATTTACACTCTTGAGTATTGCAATCCAATCACAGCTACACATGTTGCTCCTAGTAGCATCCTTACAGAGGGGGTGGGGTACAGTGTTTTGCAAAGCTCCTTGCTTTGCCATGTAATCTGCCCTTCTCCCTCACCGTCATAGCCAGTAAGCAATGTGGAAGCATTGCTTTCTCTGTGGGGACTGGCTACGAGGGAGAGGAATGGTTTATACGGCAAGGCAAGGTGCCTTGCAAAACATATGGCCTCGCCCTCCCTCTAGGGATGCTACTGGTTGTTCCCAATAATGTTGTTGTTCAGTTGCTAAGTCATGTCTTACTCTTCGCGACCCCATGCACCACAGCACGCCAGGCCTCCCTGTCCTCCACTAACTTCATGTTCATTGCTTCGGTGACACTACCTAACCATCTCATCCTCTGCCGCCCCCTTCTCCTTTTGCCTTCCATCTTTCCCAGCATGAGGGTCTTTTCTAAAGAGTCGTCTCTTCTCATCAGGTGGCCAAAGTATTTGAGCTTCAGCTTCAGTATTTGTCCTTCCAGGGAGCAATCAGGCTTGAATTCCTGTAGGATTGACAGATTTGACCTCCTTGCAGTCCAGGGGACTTTCAAGAGTCTTCTCCAACACCATAATTCAAAAGCATCTATTCTTCAGCGCTCCGCCTTCCTTATGGTCCAGCTCTCACAGTCATACATGACAACCAGGAAAACCATAGTTTTGATTATATGAACCTTGGTTGGCAGGGTGATGTCTTGGCTTTTTATTAAGTTGTCTAGGTTCACCATAGCTTTCCTCCCAAGACGTCTTTTAATTTCATGGCTGCTGAATTATGATTATACCTGGGGTTTGTTAAGAACGCATCAAAGCCCCTTCTAAAGTGCAGCTGTAGACATCATGGAACTTGTGAACATGCTTTTGGCATGGTAGAATGACAGCTTTCCATGCTATCTGGAAACACAGAGGAGGCCTATCAAACGTAAGCAGATATACTCATTTGCTTGCCTTCACAGATGAAAGGCAGAACCATTTCAAACATCTGTGCATTTGTCAGCACCTGCCAGCTTCCAGAGTATAAGACAGATGGAACTTCTGCAGAAAAGGAAACTCTCTGCAGACCCCATTAGATGTGAGAAGCAAAAAGAGTTGGCTCCCCTCTAAGGAGGATTCTGAACCAGCTGCTCAAAAGAACATTGCACTTTGATCTCCTACCCTTGGCCGGGCTACCTCAGCTTCCCTGCTGGACCAGGATACCTACAATCACCTCCTGAACTCCAAGAACAAAGATGGTGGCAAACTGGGACAGAAGCCACCATTAGAACATGGAACACTCATATCTGGCATCATGAAACCTTCTTTCCACGAGACGTGATTCAAGGGCTTCCAAGATCAGGACCCCACCACGTGGAATGCAACTGCAAGGCATACTATGAGAATTCTTAGCTGCTGCTTGGGGGGCCCAACATCTAGGTCAGTGCCAACTTCCTTGGTCAGTGCCTCAGATGCCTTGTGGACAGCAAACCTGCCAGTTCAGCAATGACTCCCTGGAGCCCAGACTCCAAGCCTTGTGTCCAAGCTGGACCATGTCTATATCTCACTTGTAAGCCTATGGACCTACTAGCTTATCTCTGAGTCGGAACGGGATGTGAGCAAGCCCATACATTTCTCATTCTGTGCAACCTGTTAAATTGGTGAGAATGTAATATAAAGAAAGATGTACTAGAACAGTGTAGAGCTAGTCTTCAGTGTCAACCTAGGAACAAAGTGTGCGCCTGTTGGTAAGTGATGTTCTCTCTGCTTTGGCAGAGAACCTGAGCTCAGCAAATAGCTGGCAAACATTCCTCCCCATCTGATAAAGCGTGCAAGCCTCATACTCCCCCCCACACACACACACAAATGGGAGGCAAAGCCGACCTTTCTCCCTTCCCTGTTGTAGCTGGTATATTCTGATAACAGAGTCTCTGCTGTCAGAAAGCAAATTCTGGGCAACAGACTGAACACATAATTCTGCAAAAGCGTGTCTCTAGAGAGACAATTAAAACACACACACACATAGAGAAAAAATAAATGGCTTTTCGTTCCATATTTTCCCCCTTTGGCCCCCACCTTTCCGACTTCAACAAGGAACAAGACAGGAACGAGTGTCTGCATGCTAGAGTGCCCAGAAAATCGGCAATTAACAAGCGTTCCGGTCTGGCCTGTCTGCGATTTTCTCCTTGCAACTGTGGCTAAATGCTTAAATACATCATTCGGCCGTGCCTCCCCCACCCCCTCCTCTGGGCTGGCTCCGACTCACATCAACATCCATCTTTCCAGTTCCCTATGTGTACGCTATCACTTTCTGGAGTTGTCTGAAAGCCCGCAATGGTCGTTAGAAGCAGCATGTTCCCAACTGCTTGATGTGCCTGAGTGTTATATGTCCATACAAGGCTAATTGCTCCATGGCACAACAGCAGAAGATGCAGCTGCAAGGATATCAGTGCCTACAGACCCATCCTCATGCTCTTTTTTCTAAAGGGATAACACAATAGCTGACCAAGGGCAAAAGCCATCGAAAGCACGCTGGATGCTTACCAGAGAAGCTAACTAGTCACATATTGACTCTGCAGATGCTCATTAGCGTGTTTCACAAAAGCAGCAAAGGGTATCCGGGGTACGCATCTGCTTTGTGGGTCGCTGAAAAAGCTTTTGCTTCATTTTGGCATCATGGATGCAACCTTAAATAGCCACAGAATGGAATAGATGCATGAAAACCACTACGTCCTCATTATGTCCATGTAGCCAGCCATCAAATAAGGATAAAAATAAACTCTCTGTATAGAGATTGTGTACAAAAAAGTGTATAGACAAAGCCAAAAATTCATCATCACCATCTCTAGATAACCTTCCATTCCTGAGCCCAGTATTCCCACTAACGGATTAATGCACCAGTCTTAGAGCCTGTACATATAACCATTCTACCACACATCCTTTTAATGATGCTGGAAAGCTTGGAACTGAGCTAGGAAAATGGAACATGAAAAATGGAGTCGTATGTGTTATCACACCAAGTTGGAACTTCAATCATATTATCAGAAGCACATCAGGATCTTGACCTCTCTCCCAACTCCCTCAATGAGCTTTCAAACATCCCCCCTGTCGAACCCTGATGATATCACTGGAGCATCCAGTTTGGTGTGATGACACATTTTGGAGTCCAGTTTTCAAATCTATGGAGAAATAGTTCAGGCCGATTCAAAGTAGGCAGGCACATAGAGGCAGGTTAGTTGAAATCCATGCTATGGAAATTCAGGACCATAGGACTCACCACTTGATGGTGGTGAGCGTTAGGATGGGCCAGAAAGATTTGTATTTATTTTATTTTAAACCATTTAAACCCACCTCTGTCGAAGACTGAGGAAGCTGGAAATTCCATTTAAAAACATAAGGTACAAATATTCAAGAAATCTATAATCAAAATAAAATCAAAATTGAATTGGAACAGCACCAAAATACAAACAAACAAACCACCAGGCAAAACACAATCAAATTCAAGCATACCCATATAAGGGAGAACAAAAAAAAAAATTCTTTTAAAGACACAGTGAACCTCCCCATTCCATGAGGAGAGAGTTACCATGGAAAAGACTCTGAGAGCACAATCCTAACCTGGGGTTAGGCCGGCACAGTTAGGCCAGCAAAGTTTGGCCAGAACAAGGGCCACCATAAAGCAGGTTTGGAAGTGGCTGTTAAGCTGCATCCAAACCCCTGTCCTTGGGCCATGCAGCCCCGATTTGGACAGCTGCTCAGACAGCAGGCACAGATCTGAGCAGCCCCATGGGGCACACCCTCCACAAAAATCAGACACAATTATAGTCAGATGCCCCCTAATTTTTAACGCCAAACTTATTTGAGGGTCATAGAAAATTCCATGATTTTTGGCTCAAAACCTGTCTTTGACTTATCTGTGAGACTGACTTATACTCGAGTATCTATGTTAAGTTTGATTAGTTTGTGGATACTCCCCTTTAAATACTGGTGCCTCATTTCTAATTTGAATGCATGAAGCATCCATTCATTATTTTTTATGCTCTCCTACTCTCCACTAGACTACAGAGTTTGGAAGCACTCGATATCCTCTCAAATATGTGTTGTACCCAAGTCTGAGTGTACCCAATTACCCAATTAACCTTTTAAAAAAGGTATTAAAAGGTACCCAATTAATCTTTTTAATTGTAAAGTTTTTTAAGTTTCAGTTAGGCCAATGGTCTTCTCTCCACATCTGCTTTTCTGCTTTAAAAGCAGGAGGTTGGTATAGATGGTCTTGAAAGCATTTATCAAGTCTATGAATTCAGAGGCATATCAATGCTGAGCCCTGGTGGTAGTGCAAAAGCAATTATGACTAGTAGCTATTGATAGATCTGTCCTCCATGACTTTGTCTACAAAGAGTCATACAAAAAGTCTACAAAAAGTCCTCCATGACTTTGTCTACAAAGAGTCATTTCCTTTTCAGGGTTACCTAACCTAGTGGTCATCACTACTGCATCTTACAACAATAAATTCCACAGACTAATTATGCTCTGTGTGATGTAGCTCCTTTCTAATTCTCCTACCAGTCAGTTTTAATGAATGACCTAGTATCAATGACTTAGTTCTAGTATGGCGAGAGAAGGAGAAAAGTTCCTTTTCTCTCATTAAGGAAGTCCTCCAGCCTTCTGATAATGTTGGTTGCCCATTTTTTTTTTACCTTTTCCAGTGCTCCTTGAAGTGCACCAACCAGAACTGTACACAGTACTCCAAATGTAGCTGAACCACAGATTCGAACAGGGGCATTATAGCATTAACCATCTTTTTCTCAATCCTCTTTCTTAATGATCCCTAGCATGAAATTTGCCTTTTACACAGCTGCCACTCACAGGGTTGATGTTTTCATTGAGCTTTCACCATGACCCCAAGATCTATTTTCTGGTTCATCATCATTGACAGGTCAGACTGCCTCAGTGTATATGTGAAATTGGGATTTGTTTGTTTGTTTGTTTTTGTCCCAGCAGGTATCACTATATACACTGAACTGCATTTGTCATTTGCCACAGGTCCTTTTGGAACACTTCACAATCTGCCTTGGTCTTCACCACCCTGAATAGTTTGGTGTCATCTGCAAGCTAGGCCACCTCACTAATCATCCTGAGGTCATTTGTGCACAAGACAGGGCCCAATCCAGAAGTGCCCCACCACCCGGGAGTGCCAGATGTAAGGCCGCACGGCCTACCTCAGAGGTTGGGAACTGGTGGAGTCACGGCTGGTCCCACCCCTCCCCCTGCTCCAGAAAGCCCCCCAGGCCTGTCCAAAATGGCCACTCCCTGGGGCTCCCTTCAGGGCGCCCATGGCCATTGTTGCCATGGCGACGCCCCAGTGCCGGCAGTAACGGCTTACCTCCAGTGTTGGAGGTGCTTTACGGTGCCTTGCACAATGTTTGCCTGGGTGGTATGAACATACCGCCCAGGGTAAAGCTTGTTGTATTGGGTCCTTAAAAAGCACTGGTCCCAGTACCAGTGTGGGAGGCATTTCTTACTTCCCTCTATTGTGAAGACCATCCATTTTCTATGTTAGCCTATCCTTAAAAGAACCAGTCCATGTGTGTATTCACATGGGTGTAGATGCTGTATGTTGGCAATGGCCCTTCATTCTAAGGCCGTATTTGGAAAGCAATGGGTCTGAGTCCTGTTTTTTTGTGATCATTATTCATATTCTTGATTTTTCCTTCCAGGCCCAAAGATCGCTGAGCAACTATTACAGCTCTATTTCTTCACAAATAAGTTGACTGCAATTAGGTAAAGCAATGAGAAATAAAATTCAGGATTTTAGCAGGGGAAATAGCCACATAGGACTGGCTTGTCAAAAATTTAACCCACGTTAACTTTTGGAATAGGCGAGATTTATCTTTATTGGGTCAGTTACAAAAAAGAATCATCCATTGTTCTTCTAACTTCTATGACAGTGTTTTGGAAAAATGGACTGTGGGGGCAAGATCACACCTGGCTTGTAGGAGGAGGATGTTATATATGAACATAATTGATTCTGATTGCTTTTTAAGAGTAATCGGCCCTATAAATTTAGCAGAGTCTTGCCTGAGTTACATGATGTATGAGAGACATGTTAAATTGCAGCAGTAAGTAGATGATTGTTTTAGCTACTTTGTTAGAGTGGATATGGAAGTCTTATACATATTTCCCTTCTTCTTCGAGTTTAGCCTTAAAGATAACCTACAGTGCAAGCCTATGCCTGCTTACTCAAAAATGCCATTGTGTTCAGTGGGGCTTACTCTCAGGGCACAATCCTAGCCTGGAGTTAGGCCAGCACAGTTAGTTTGTCCTTTACAAGGGACACTGTAAAGTATGTCTGGACCTACTACATAGCTACATAAGTGCTGCAGGTAGTCTCTGCACTGCAGGTAGGCTACACACTGCTGGCTGCTGGGGGGGGCTACTTTGGGGGAGAATCTTTTTGTGTGACTCAGAAAAGGAGGGCCTATGTTGTTAGGGAGGGGCTACAAAATCTTTTTTACACTGGGTGGCAAATGGGTTAGCTATGCCACTGAATGGCATCCTCCCACAACTGCTCCCCTGCGGTTGGTATTCAGGGGCACATGGTCACAAACTGGGAGATATAGTACATAGCAGTAGCCTATGCACTATAGTGGCTAGTAGCCACTGATAGACCTGTTCTTCAAGACAAAGTACACAATACAAAGAATAGCAGAATGTGCATGCTCAAAAAGTGAATCCAAACCTTTAAGTCATGAAGAAACAAGCCTTTCAAATTCTGTCCACCAATAAGCATCTGCTTGCCAGTTTTCTAACCACTTTCCAAGTACCTCTCACATAAATGCTGAAACATCATCACATTCCATTATCATCATCTGCAGAACAAGATAGCTCCTGACTAAATGTTTTTCGATTCCTGCAGTGGAAAGTAAAATTGTCTCATGCTTTTCCTAGAGGGGAAAGTGAGGAGGGCCCCAGAAGTCTAGCATGACCAACTGTATCTAAAGTAGATGGATGAGGCTGCCATTGGTTAGTCATTAAGGTGCTGTGAGAGTTGTCATTGGTGCTACAACAGGAAAAATCTTGGGGGATTTTTCAACAGGAAAAATCAACAGGATTTTTCCTTGGGGGAAAAAATCTCTAGCTGATTAAGCACAATGTGTTCTTGCTTATAATGCAACTAGAAACCCCAAAAGGTTGTTTCACAATAAAGGGACACAAATACTCATACTTTTACAATAACAGACAAGCTGAGCATGAACCACCAACTACATAGTGATGCTTGCAACAAGACAAGAAACCACAGATATGTATTCTCTTCCCTGTGCAAAAATTACATGAAAACATTACATGCAAGCATCAAAAACTAGCTATGGGAATTGGGCTTGAGTAGACCAGCAGGGGACAGAAAAGGTTTGCTCCTCCACTGAGGGTGCAATCCTAACCTGGAGTTAGGCCGGCACAGTTAGGCCAGCAAAGTTTGGCTAGCACAAGGGACACTGTAAAGTATGTTTGGACCACTCTTTGAGTTAGGGAGGATGGTGCATGTCTGTGTGCTGGTCTCTCTGGCTCCGAGAGTGGTCCAAACATACTTTACGGTATCCCTTGTGCTGGCCAAACCCTAACTGTCCTGGCCTAACTCCAGGTTAGGATTGCGCTCTGAGTGTTTCTGGGGCATGACTTCATTGTAAGTGAAGTCCTACTTACACATCAGCAGACATACTGTTCCGTCCAGCCAGGAATCTTCCAAAATCTAAACTTCCAAAAAGCCTTTGTCCATTCGGACAACCTGCAATCAGAAAAGCTACTGAAATAGCTACCTATTCAATACGGGACTGCAGCGCTCACACATCCCCAGTTTGTTACAGAAATGGCAGGAGAGATGTTTGATAACAAAGGCAGGAGTTCAGGGGGCATACAAAGAGTCCGCCGTGAACTCCAGTCTTCCAGTTTTCAGTGTCCCTTGCCGAATCTTAGTCCACCCCCAAACAGAGGGTCAAAAAGAGTATGTCTGTGATCAACAAGACATAGGCCATAAGGACACCAGAAGGCAGACAGGCTCGGTTCTGTCTCGCCACACAGTCGCTGGGTCACATACCAGCTGCTTTGTTAAGAAAAGCCTGAAGTGAAGAGGTTGAAGATCAATAACAAGACAGGGTGGTTGTTGCTGGTTTATGGTTTGCCTGTCATAAACCATAATCAATATTTACTGGAGCAATAATATACTTAGGAAACTATGGTCCTTCCCGTGATGGAAGAGCAAGGAAAAGAAAACTGGCATTTAAGGCCTTTGGAGGGAAATGGCGGCTTCTTAATGATCATTTGGGTACTCTCAGGTTTCTTTCTTCATTTATTCAGAGAGACTTCATTAGTGCTTAAATCACAGAATAGGGAGGTCAGAATCCCCAGAACGGAGAGATTCTCAGAGGCTCCTATATTGAGTGCCTACATGTTGCAATGCCTCAGTTCAATACCTGCATCCTGAAAAAGCCAGGAAACTGAATCCATACTTCATAACTCTGACTCACCAGTATTAGTGGATGCTGCACACCTTCCTGCTGGGAACTGCAGCGCATAAGATCTCTTAAGTCCCATTCACTAGGCTGCAATTATATTTATCATGTGTCATTCACAGAGTTAGAGATGCTTGCAGTATTACTCTTTCAACATGCACACACACACACACACACACAGAGAGAGAGAGAGAGAGAGAGAGAGAGAGAGAGAGAGAGGTAAAGCTAGTAAAAATGATCTATTTATTTTTGGCAAGGAGCAGCATGTGCACAGACTAACATGACTATGCACTTCTCGGGGGGGGGAAGGGAGTACAAAAGGAGCAATTAAGACAATGGTCTTTGCCTTTAAATTGGAAAGAATGCACCACTGTGATAGGAGCCAAAGTGAGATGCAAAATAACAATAAAATCCTGGCCCAGTAAAAACTGCACAGCTACAGAAATGTCCCGAACATGCAAGGTCATGTTTTAATGAAGCAAAAATATCCGCAGAATTAATAGGGGAGGTTTTGGGTATATCTCTAGCTGAGACCCGAGTCAGCTGGATAGAGGGGGTGGTGAAGCATTCAATCTGAAAGCAGCCAAAATTGCAAAAGCAACATTTGGGACTCAGAAGGGACTTGCAATCTTACCAAGCAAACACTGGTGCGTGCCTGATTCTTCTCCTCTGTGCAATGCACATACTGCTGCTGTTTGGAGCTATGCAAAGATGACTCATTGTGGATAATGTCAGGCGTGAGGGTCAATTCTTTGCCTGCCTCTAAGGGTCATTCCACTTATTACGTGGCAGCAAAGAACTGCAGCCACAGTCTTGGCTCGCTGATGATTGCAGCCGAAACGTGATCTCCAGGTTTTCAACCATGTATTTTTCTCATTCACGTTTCACATATTTATAAGTATGCTTTTAAAAAATCTTAAGTGTAGCATGTTAAGTGTCTGTAAGGTCTCTACTAGAAAGAACAACAGGATAAGGGGATGCTGCATATAAGAAAGGAAGGTACTGTTTTGCAAGGGCTCCTAAACCAATATTTTACCCATAGCATCAAGAAAGGTATAGAACGGGTAAATCACAGCTCACTGTCAGATCTCTAGATAGAAAAGGGTTTGCGATTCCCATTCTGTTAACCTTAGCAACAATGAAAAGATGCTTCCAATTTTAGGCTGCCAATTTCTGTTTAAATCCAGGAGTGGATTTTTATACCGGAAGAAATGGCTGCAAGTTCAGTTCTGCCACTGCAAACAAATTCTGGAGCTGAGCCAGGTGCTCAGAATCAACCTATTCATTCACCCTAACTATTCATCCTCCCCAGGGCTGGCCTTAAACCAATGTGACCCCCACGCACTTTGGGGGGGGGGCACACCAGCACAGCGAGCGTATTGCCTCCTGTTGCAGATGGGATTTTTATGGGCTGTTAAATCAGCGGAGTGAGCAAAGCAGCTTTACTTTGGGCCCTCTCACCTGCCCCTGTCTCTGAGCCACCCAACATGGGCTTTCTGGAAGTAGTTACTGTGTCACCCACTATTTCCAGGTGCCATGCACTGCACCACAAGTGCTCTTCTTGATGGGTGGGGGGGGGCAAGGGAATGATCTGCATTGCGCCCCACCACTCCTGGAGCCATCCCTGATCCTCCCCCGCACCCAAATCCAGCAACTGAGCCACCAGTTTTCACATGGTTCCAGGCCACAGGGTTCTAGTAAACGCCCAAGTACATTCTTTAAGCCTGAAGTCAGCCCGTTCCAGGCAGTCAGACAGACTTTGCCTCATGAACTGAAGCACAAGCTCACTGCATGAGAAGGCTAGAACAGGCCTCAAGGCTCAGCCCAACATCACCACCGAAACGATACCACACCAAATGTTGATCACCAAGTGCACTGGCTGAAATAACACTTGCGATCTTATACCACAGACAGAGCAGTCAGCAGTGCTGCTTGCTTTGCATCTCACCAGAAGACCAGTGGGGCAATGAATATGTTTATTTCCCAAAGGAGACATGGCCCCAAATTCATAGCAGTTTTGAGGAAGAGATGCAACAGAAGATTGTAGTATTTTAACACAGTGGTTCTCAAACCGTTTGGATTAGGACCCACTTTTTAGAATAGCACTCGTGTTGGGACCCACTGGAAGTGACATCATCAAGCAGGAAGTGACATCAGTGTGATGTAATCAAATGACACTCCTGGAATGCAAACTGGCACCTTGGACTGCAGCAATTGCACAACCATGAAACATCCCTGACAGAAAACAAGATTAGGACAAAGGATGATGTAAAAACACTGAACTAAAAACAAAATTTGTTAAAAAGCCCTCACCTGAAAATTCAAACTTTTAATACAATACAAAAGAAATGTTGCAAGAGTCAGGTCTGCAGCTTCCAAGATAGCTGCTCCCAGCTTTCCACGACCCACCTAACATCAAGTCACAACCCACTAAGTGGATCCTTACCCACAGTTTGAATAACACTGTTTTAACAGACTTCAAAAAATGGAGGAAAAGAGTATCTCACGGAAAGGAAGAGGAGAAATCTGGGAGTCAACAAGAAATAGCTTTGGGGAGTACAGTGAGAAGCAGCACAGGAGAAGATTTGTGTTCATTCCTCCTCTCAGCCAAGTGTTTCCTTTGTCCGCCTGTTGTGGGAAGGGGTTCAGATAAGAGCTCAGAAGCAAGCACCTCCGAACATCAGAACAAGGCAGGAGCACATGGGCTTTGTCAACTCCTCAGGTTGCCCCTAATCTCTCTGTAGATACAAACATTCCTACTGTGCAGGCAGGCAGAGACAGAGAGAGAGACAGAGAGCAGCATCGGTTTTCCCCTGTCTGTATTCAGTTAGCTATGGACAGCGGCAGCATCTTTTAAAGGAATAGGATGCTAGAGGGCAGCAAAGCTGCATCCTGTTGAAACAGATGCTTGCCACAGATACAGGGCTCTTTCAAGCCTCACAACATCAAGGAAGATGGGGACCATTTTTGCAGAGGGTGGGAAGGAATTAATGGAGCTTATGCTCAAGCATGCACACAAACACACTTCCATACAGTGTCTTCCTCCAACAGTCAGTGTGAAAAACGGCTTGACAATGTGTGCTTTAAAAATGAATGAAACTGCCCAGTCAAAGACAAGTGGTTGGTATCAAATGCAATTAAATGGCAATGATTTTCTTTAATGGAAAAAAATGCAGAGATAAACTGACTTCATGCCACCCTCCACCCACACCCCCACAATGGATAATATACCAGATATTTTAAGGGAGAAACACTCTTGTTTGGCTATTCCATGGGCTTGGAATGAGACAACATGATAATGACCCAGACGAGCTTCCCGAGAATCCCAGCGTCTGACCTGAAACCAAGTCGAGCTTTCGCACAATACAATCCATTTGATTGTATGCAAATAACATAAGAATATAAGAAGAGCCCTGCTGGATCAGGCCAAAGGCCCATCTAGTCCAGATTCCTGTATCTCACAGTGGCCCACCAGGTGCCTCAGGGAGCACACAAGACAACAAGATGCCTGCATCTTGTTGCCACTCCCTTGCTCCTGGCATTCGGAAGTAACCTGCTACACAACCCATCATGGCCTAAAGCCCACAATGGACTTTTCTTCCAGAAAAAGGAAAAGGCGTGACCATGTGCACAACGTCAACCAATTGGCAACATGGACCACACATGGACCACAGGTAGTGATGTCATGCAGGGGGTACGCGGGGGTATGCGAGTACCGGTTCCTAGGATTACGGCTGGCCCCGCCCATTCGCCCGCCCACTTGTCGACTCCGCCCCCTGCAACGTTTGAATTTCCTGCATGTTTGAGTTGCCTGCATGTTCTCAGAGCCAGGCAGGCACGCAGCAAGCGGAGCCTTGCCTTGCCACTGAAAAATGAGCTGCTCTGGGGTTTTGGAACTGTTGGGTCACTTTAACATGATGCCAGTCCTCCTTAACATGTTCTGGGGGTGCTGTGGAATACTGTTGCAACTGTTGGGTCAGTTTAAAATTGTCTGAGGCCTCAAAAAGGGCTTTTTTCATGTCACTTCCTGCCACGACCTCACTTCCGGCTTATGACGACACTTCCGGTGGGCGGATCCCGACATGTGCCAATCAAAAGTGAGTACCTGTTCTTAAATCATTTAGATGACACCACTGACCACAGGGGTTTGCAATGGTTCGAATGCCTAAAAGAAGTGTTGCGACAATCAGCTGCAAAAGGGTCAGAGTGAGTCCCTTGTGAATTCCAGGCAAGCAAGTGGTGAACAGTAGTCACTGTGAAGGCTGACAGCTCTGCAGCTGCTGCTGTCTGCAGAAATGGCACATTTTTTTCTTGTGCAATAGCGAGAAAGAACCACTACCCAGTGTTAAGCCACTCCCCCAGGTTTCTCCCCAGATTTCTGGTATTTTTGTGGGTGCTCTACAGGAAAGCATCAGAGGTTCAAAGCGCCTCCTGTGGAATCTCCCACCATGCAGTGGCATTCCTGGGGGGGGGATGTTACATTTTTCAGGAGCCTGAGCTCAGGGCTAAAGTGGCCTCTCCCCGTTGGCTTCACAGCCATTAGCTACTTGGAGATCACCCTCTAGGAACATCACACGGCCAACAGGACAAAATCCACCAACAAGGCTGAGGGTGAAAAATAAAATTGGCCCAGCTCTCTTGGAAACAAATGTAAGAAGGGAAATGGGGATAAACATAGCAGAGACACTAAACCTACAAGGCTTTAAAGCCCTAAAACAGCAGGGATACCGGGGGGGGCGAGGTTCCTCTGGAAGCGTTCCCTGGCATTCCCGTCCAGCCTAGGACAGTGGAGCAGTGAGAGAAATGGATGGGCAGCAGTACAAAAAGAAAGATCAGCATTTAAAATAGGGTGAAGGGGACAGAGACATCCACAATGTTACATGCACGTTCTCCCGAGTAACCAGTCGCCGAAAGTCGAACGAAACTCCTGCCGCTGCTTTATGCGAGAGCACGTTGCACTTCTAACGATGGCAGCTTAGCTGCTTGTCCCGGCATCCTGTTGATTTTCTCACAGGGCTCCTCGCAGGGTTCAGGCGGATGTCCACATTGTGCCTGTTGGATCATTGTGTGGAGTAACTGGCACAGGCACAAGAGCAGGACGAAACAAAACCTCCTCTATGAACAGGGAACCTGGAAAACGGCTTGTCCTCAGTTGCACCCTAACTTAAAGAACTTTCTAACAGTGTGGCTTCTTTGGAATGGCAACTTTTTTTCTTTTTTTAAGGCCCAGTGAAGAAACGTTGGACAATGCACAGCATGTGATTGCTGCTGTTACAGAAACCAAAGGGCTTGGGGGCTTTCAGTATTTGGGTGTGTGTGTGTGTGTGTGTGTGTGTGTCTGTGTGTGTGTGTGTGTGACAGCATAATTCTAGAAATGTTTCCTCTCTGTCAGTATGTTCCTCCGGGGGGGGGGGGTGCTAAGTGTTGCAGGAGCCTGAGCTCCTGTGTAAAGTGGCCCCATTTGGTGCTTGGACAACCAGTTCAGAGGCTTGTTCTCTAAACCACAAATGGCTCTGGAGGGGAGGGGCCACATTACACAGGAGCTCAGGCTCCTGCAGCACTTAGCGTTTTGCCTCATCATAGGAACGGCACTGCTCTCTGTCCATCTTAACAGCCCATTGGCTTGTAGATTGTGACCAATCTAAGCTCCTTTTCAGTTTGGCTTTTGAGGTATGCCACCGCGGTTTCCTATATGCTGTTCCCAGCATCAGACCATGTTCCAAAATGCCTTTCCCCCTGGCAAGACTGCCAGCAGAAGAATCTGAGAGGCAACATGTCAGTAGGCTCCCAAGAGGCAGATGGGATGGTCACGCCAAACAGTAGGAGGGGAAATAACCAAGTCAATTAGGATTAATGCAGTGTGGGAAAGTATTAGTTCTGGAGCTGTAGGTTTCGGTATTAGAGATGGAAGTTGGAATGGGAGGAGGGGAAGGAGATGCTGATTCAACCTAGCCAGGCAAAGCCGGCATCTTGGCTGCATGTTTCTCGACTTTGCTTCCCTATAATCTCTCTTAGTTTATATTGTTGTTTTAGGCAAGTGGAAAACGATTGATATGGCATACGTACTATATTACACTATATGGAGAATTTCATTTAGTCTGCAGTTTCCTCTTCCTTCTCCTCCCATCTGCAGTTCAGGATTTAGGTATAAGCTATACAGTGGTCTTCAAACATTTTAGACCAGGACCCACTTTTTAGAATGGCACTTGTGTTGGGACCCACTGGAAATGATGTCATTAACCTGGAAGTGACGTTGTGGCAGAAAGTGACATAATCAGGCAGGAAGTGCTGTAACATAATCAAATGGTACTCCTGAAATGCAAATTGGCATTCTTGGACTGCAGCAATTGTGCAACCATGAAACATCCCTGACAGAAAGCAAGAGTAAGACAAAATATTATTTAAAAGCACTGAACTAAAAACAATTTAAAAAAAAAAACCCTCGCTTGAAAATTCAAACTGTTAACACTCACCAAAGGTCCGCAGTTTCCAAGGTGGCTCCTCTCAGCTTTCCACAACCCACCTGACATCAGGTTGCGACCCATCAAGTGGGTCCCGATCCACAGTTTGAATAACACTGAGCTAGACAAGCTACAGTTTTGAGGCCTCACAATCTGCAGGGGCCTAAAAAAGGTTTTAAGCGGCTTGTGCAGCAAATTTTGGTGTAATTTTTAAACAAGGGGCCTCCACATTTTATATCTTAGGGCCTCACAAA
This sequence comes from Lerista edwardsae, assembly GCA_029204185.1. NCBI lineage: Eukaryota > Metazoa > Chordata > Lepidosauria > Squamata > Scincidae > Lerista > Lerista edwardsae. The sequence continues at coordinate 3,180,514 of JAJKFI010000030.1, forward strand.
TCTAAATCCGGCACTATGTGCAGTGATGTGTTTGTGAAGGATTGGCCCATTTCTGATGGAAACTTTGAAAATTATTCAATCAAAGAGCAGCACCACGGCTTTAAACTGATTTCTTTACCTTCACATTTGCCCCATGGCAATCCAATTTTTATAAAGGAGCAGCTCCACACTGGAAATTGAAGCATTGTTCCTCTGAGTTGCACACAGCACCTTTCATCTTTAATTTCCATAATGTCCTTTATTAGGGATATGAAAGAAAGCCATATTTGGTTTGTGCCTCTATTCATTTTTGTGCCTAAAGATCTCGTTTGTGTCTATGTACATCCCTGAAAATCATGTTCGCAGCATCATGAAACCCATCCATTTTCATTCACTGATTCATCCGTTCATTCTGAACTGGTTTCAATGGGGAGGGAGCTTCATTTGTCAATATCACTTTATTTTTGCAGCTAATCTGAAATGTGCAGCCATTCTAGGGATTATGCTGGCCAAACAGACAGATAGGATCCATGGCCCCATTGTAGCAGACATTAAAATGAATCTTCAGCAGTGCTTCCCAAACATCTTCAGGGGAGTTGGGACCACTGAGGGGCTATGGCAGCAACCCTCATTTTTCTTTAATACTAGTGGAAGCGCATGGGTTTCTCCCTTTGAACAAGAATTGTTTTTTGCTTAACTGAGGGCGCAATCCTAACCAACTTTCCAGCACTGGGGAAAGGGCAAATGCAGCCCTGAGGTAAGGGAACAAACATTCCCTTACCTTGAGGAGGCCTCCGTGACTTCTACTCCACCTCAGGATGCAGCACGTGCCCCATTGGCACAGCTATGTCCATGTTGGAAAGTTGCTTAGGATTGTGCCCTGAATTTACGATGAATACTACTGTCCCAAAACTAGTTTTTCCGGACTGGTCGAGGTAGTTGTGCTACATTTATGAAGTATTTTAAATGTTTTGTTTCCCTCCTGCTTTCTCTGCTTTATAGCAACTGTCTACATTTAGGACCTGACTGTCATTGCATAATTTTAATTTACTTTCTGCATTATTGCAAAATTATTCCGTCAATAGCATTTATTTTGTTGCATCTTTCACCATTGCCTCCCTGTTCCTTCCCTGCTGGGCCACTACCCAGTACACTGGAAGTAGTTTTCCCCTGTGTGCACCTGTTTCTATTGAGCAAGCATGAGCTGCCTGGCCACATGAACAAGCAGCCGTAGCCAGGCAGCCACTGCTGTATCCCGTAGCAGCCAGGCAGCTATTGGAGGCTCGGCGGGAGAAGGGGAAGTTTGTCCCCTTTCCCCACGGTAAGGACGCAGGCAGACGAGCAGTCTATTCATCTCTGCATCGGCTATTTAGCCCTATGCAGAGGTCATGATTGGTGTTGAAGCTTGCAGCCATTCCCACCCCCACTGCGTGCCCCTTACCCTTGCAGGAACCCACTCCTGCCCCATCCAGAATCCCCACAATATTGGGGCCAGCTCTCTCTCTCTCTCTCTCTCTCTCTCTCTCTCTCTCTCTGTGTGTGTGTGTGTGTGTGTGTGTGTGTGTGTGTGTGTTTAAAGCTTACTGCCTGTGCTGCACGTGCCTTACAGCACGTTTTGTGACTCCAGTGCGGGTGATACACTCGTACTGCCCACGCTGAGGGGTTCAGGATTGAGCCCTAACTGCACACTTGGCCACCCTCCTCCATTGCCAAAAGCTCTCAGCTTCACAGCCTGCAAATGTAGTTCTGAAGTGTAGTGTGTAGAGGGGGGGTGCATTTTGACTCAGCACTAGTAAGGTGCTCATGAATATCACTGTCCTGGAATGCTCTTTCCAGGGCTGCCTTCAAACAGTAAACAAAGAAAAAAAAAGCAGGATCTGAATAACATTCCCTTCCTCTAAAAGGGCCAGAAAGAGAGAATGAACAGTTAAAAACCCCACAAGAAAGCCGTATTTCCCAAACCAGATGATGCTAAGACAGCCAAAAGCCCATTTACTGCTGATTTAAAAGCAATGCATGGCAGAGGATTTCAAGGGCTGCTGTATCTTTGTTGTACAATTTTAGTAGCACTAGATAACATCAGCCACAGGCAGAGCAGCACAAACTCACCCCTGAGCTGGCGCAAGTCCATTGCACTGGCTCCTAAGTGCTTGTTCATGGCTAATAAAGCATGTTCATGGCTACTTGGGAGTTGGGTAGGCCAGCACAAGGATGTACACTGGCCTTCCGGTGCCAGATCCAGTGGGGGGGGGGAGTGAGTGTGTGTCGGCCCAGGCAGGCCGGCACAGGGGGTGGGACAGGGTGGTAGGTGGGCAGAACAGTGGCAAGGGGGCATTTTTGGGTGGGGGGAGGGTGAACTGGGTGGCGAATTAAGCCCATGGGGGTGGGTGGGACTGGCCACAGTAGTGCATGCCAAATCCCAATTTCCGTCCCTGGCCCAAGGGGTGTTACACATGTCACTTGGATTTGCACAAACTGCAAACACAAAACTGCCAACACAGATCCAAATAGCCCAATGGGGTGGCTGGCGTGTAACACTGAATAGCTCCTTACTCCGAGTTGCACTCCAGCCCACACCTACCTTGCGCTGGATACAGCGTAGTCCAGTTGGGATTGAGCCCTAAATGAGCCAAAGGAGAGGAAAAGAGGCAAACGTGTAGTTCTTGTAACCAAAGGAAACTATAATTCTTACTGACAAATCTAAGAATTTTTTTTTTTTTTTTTTTTTGGCACCCAAGCAGTCCTGGAGACTTTATGTGCTTGTATTGAGAACTTCAGATAGATGAGGGTGACGTGAGTGGAATTATCTCAGTCCTAAACTGGGTGACATGTGGGTTCCCTGCCGAGCAGCAAAGCCGTTCATCAGGCAAAATGGCAGCCCCTGGCCAAAAACACCATGGAATCACTTCAGGAAAAGGAGACAATTAAACAGTGAGTGGAATTTAAATGGCTCTGAAATTCAAAGGGAATTAAATCTTTCTTTAATTGATGTTGTCCAGCGTGCTGGGGTCAAAACTAGGGCATCATCTATTTTTGCAGGAAACCCACTTTTAACAGATTTGCCATTTTTATAGGGCTTGCTTTTAAGTGATGAAAACAGTTTTGTCGTTCAGCTGCAATGAAGTCTCAGCCCCACTCACTAACACACTAGGTTACTATAACTGGATTACTCAAAGAAGGTCATAGGTGGCACAAGCAAGGAAATCGAGCTGCACTCTGCAGGAAAACATAATCCTTGATCTTTTCAGGATCCTTGCCCAACCCGAGCATGTCCCTCGGCTCTGTCCCGCAACACAAAAGCAATCCAGCAACGTTCTCCTTTTGCTTCTCAGGGTTGTATGAAACCACTTAAAGTCCACTTAAAGAGGTGGACTAGGAACTCATGCTTCTATAGCATAGGACACTTTTGAAGTGGAACACTGAAGAAGCCTGTCCATAGTCAGCCTGATGACCATACAGCTGATGAACCCAGGGTAGGAGGCAATTGTTCCCTTACCCTGGGGTATGATCCAGGCAGCCTGATGGAGCTACATGGACCTGCATCTGCTAAATAACAGGTGCAAGACTGAGTGGCCTGGAGTAGAACCAGCTGGCCTGGGGATGGGGGTGAGGATCTGGCCTAATGGTCAGATCCTGGCTCCTCCCTCTCCCCTGGCCACCCTCTACCCAATTCTACCTCCTCATCCCTGCCTGCCTTTCCCCTCCCTCTAAAACCCCTGCTCTGGCAGAGTTCCCATAGTCAGACTGCTGCCGTCCGTGGTTTGGTTGGATCAGTGCCAGTCCTCACGCCAGCTCAACGCATGCTGGGCTGGCATAAATGTGCCTTATGGCACACTTGCGACACTCTAGGCCGAAGCAAGCAGCATGCGTCTGCCCAGGGCGCAGTTAGGAATGCACCCTAAGGCTGTTCCTAATGCTTCATTCATTGCATGTTTTTAAAGGAGCTGGTGAGGAAACCGTTCTAGGCTCATTATATAAAGCCAGCTAAATTATAGGTCCAAGCGAATTAACCAGGAGAGCTAGCTAGAATATTCATGCAACTTTTTTTTCTATTTTTGTTCTAACAATCTTTCTATTAACAAGGGAAGTTTTGAACAGAGACAACATGCAGAGCACCAAACTTTCCATCTTAGAACAAAACCTCCCCATGCCTTCTGTGGCTTTGGAATCATAACTTTGAAGCTGTGGGTGAATTTTTATACAGGTGAAGCATTGTTCAGCTTAGTCCTGATGCTGCCAAGAACTTGAGCAATCTGGTAATGAAAACAACACACCAGGCAGGCTTGGCCTATTGTTATTTTTTTTTAAAAAAAAAAATGTGCTTTTATTTGATGTGGTTATTCAATATGTATTTTCCTTTTCCAGTTATACTCCAGGGACGTGTACAACATCCAAACACATTCATACTTAAACGTTGTGACAAGCAGCATTGGAGTTGTTGAAATATCCATTTCAAAACCTGCCTTAGCACAATCAATCAAATCTTCTACGGCAATACAGGGAAAATAAACAAGGCTATCCGACTGCAGCTCTTGGCTAGGGGTAAGGAGAGCAGAGGGGGAGGCGAGAAGAAAGATTATTTCAATGGCTCAGAGAGCTTAAAGAGTCTTAGAGGGGATTAAGGAATAAAACAATATATTAAAATTGCGAAGAAGCAAAACCAGAAACCCAGCCATCTTGGCAGCTGCTAAGCCACAGAACTGATCAGTTGTGCAACACTTAACCCTTCCATTGACCAGAATACCTATAAAGACAGGTCAATTCATGCTGTACGTGTGGACAGAGGCAGATCTAGGGGAGGGCAAATCTTTTTGCAAGAAGTTTTGCAAGAAGCCTTACCTCACAGTGGAAATCACTCCTCTCCTGCACCGTTTTAGCCAATCCTCACAGGGAAAAGCAACATCTTGGCGTTGCTTACTGGCTACAGCAGCAAGGGAGAGGAGGGATTTACATGACAGGGTAAGGCTTCTTGCAACACTTAGAGCTTTGCCCTCCCTGTAGATCCGCCTCTGCGTGTGGAATGTGGAGGGGCAGATCTGTTCATATCTGCAACCAAACAACTAATACAAATCCTGACTGCAGAATCAGGCATGTTGTTAGAATGCCAGCCAATCCGTTTCCTTCCAAGTTTGTACTGATTACCTACCTGGAAGGGCCAAAATTTACTGAAAGAGATAGGAGGCTGTTGCCCATTTGTTGTTGTTGTTGTTTTTAATGGTACTGTCCATTGTTTTAATCCACACTGTCCCATGATTACGCTGTGTACCAGGGTAATATGGGCAATAACAAAGACTGTCAAAAGGAGATGGATGTGTGTTGGAGCTGTGTGCGGTAGGGGTTACATGTCTTTGTCCTCTAGATCAGTGGTTCCCGAACTTTTTAGAGGGCGTAGACGCTGCCTGATTTATAATGACAAGGGGTGTGGCTACAGTGGTGATTGGATAGCAGTGCTTTCCCCAGGCACATTAGCAGCTTGTTTAACCCTTTATGCACATAGCCTAATCTGCCCTGTCAGTGCCATGAACCATCAGAAATTGGGACACGATCCACTGGTGGGTCCCAGACCCACAGTTTGGGACCTGCAGCTTCAAATAAATAAATAAACAAGATGGCAGCAATGGGTATTTTGACAACACACATCTCATTTGTTTAACTATTTTTTTTTTTAAGAATGGAATCCATTATCAATGAAGGTCCATTAATATCAGGTTCTGTTCTGTCTGAAAATGTGTGCTTCCCCTCCCCCCCAGTGTTGCCAACTCTCCTGCTTAAACTGGCACAACCATTCCTTTTGTCATCTATCTGGACTTCTTTTTTCTTCTTTTTGGCTCATAGTTTATATTGATGGCAACAGTTGATGATGAATGGGCAGAATTGTCACTTTCCATTTGCAGGTGCCTAAAAGCGCAATCCTAAACTGGAGTTAGGCCAGCATAAGATAAACCAGCAAAGTTTGGCCAGCACAAGGGCCACCATAAAGCATGTTTGGACTATTCTCAGAGTTGGGGAGTATGGCTCACATCTTTGTGCTGGCCTCTCTCACTCCGACAGTGGTCCAAACATAATTTACAGTGGCCCTTGTGCTAGCCAAACTTTGCTGGCTTAGCTTATGCCGGCCTAACTCAGTTTAGGATTGCACCCTAAATGAACAACCATCTGCAGCTGAGGTATATATAGTCATGCGATGTGTCCTGGGTATCATGCCGATTTCGGATCAGGTAGTTGGGATTAGACCACCTCAGACCATTAACATTGATACTGAGTATATTCCACAACGATATTGTGTCTTTTTCTGAATATAAGTCCTCCTCAACTGGAACCTGACCTTTTTATTCATTTCAAAAAAACAAAAGGCTAAGCAGAAACTTGTGTTCAGGAACACGTACGGAGTGGAAAAGGTTAGGTGTCATATGAGTGCAGGCAAAGCATTCTTCAAAATGTTTGCCTGCATCAGGTTCAGCTAATTTTGATGGGGGTGAGGGGAACAGTCACTTAGGCTGAACAAATCTTGTAATTACTGCCATCGCTGCTAATACCTCAACTCCTGCTTTGACACTTAAACGTGCTTATTTACTTCATGCTTGAGGAATATAATTCCAGGAGTAATGTGCCGGGCCGCTGGCAAAGGGAGGATCATGGATGCTGGTGTGAAGTCATGCTTGTGCAAGCATGAAATCATGGGATCACAACACTGCGGGAAGAACAAGTGGTCATCTACTCCAGCCCTCTGTATGAAGTCACAAGTGTTTGCATATCAGCTCCTCACAGAGCAATCTGCACAACCAGACCACAATGTGACCAAAGCAATGAGCAAATGGCCACAGGACATATGTGCCTACAGAGGAAATTGTTTTGAATCCCTCAAATAAAGGGAAGACCAGCCCTAAACCCCATAACAACCATTGCTCCAGCGGCACCAGAACAGTGATTGCTGGATCCTGTGGGGACTGAGGCTACCGCAGGGGTCTCCTCAGGATCATTGTGCCATCATCATGATGCCAGAGCCTGCTGCTTTCCCAAGAAAGCAGCAATAAGTTGGGTTATTTCTCAGCCATTTTCCAAAAGCTAAGTGAATCAGAAAGGGGAAAAAAAGCCTATTTACAACCTTGACAACAACCTATTTACAACAGGCAAAACAACCACCCAGCCCTCCCCCTTTCCAGCATCCTGTCTTCTCATATTTTCAATATGGTGGCTCTAGGTGCTTTGTGACCCACCTGAAATTGGCTCGCAACTTACTGGTGGGTCGTGACCCACAGTTTGGGAACCACTGCTCTACAAGCGCATGAACTGCAGAGTTGTGCCTATTCTTGATGAGCAGATAAGAGCTAAGTGTTGAAATGGCGTGGGTGGGAATAATAAAGAATGGGGTTCCAACGCACAGTCTTAGACCTGGTGAGAAACTAGGAAAAGTTAGCTAATTGAACATACGGTGGTATAGGATTATCTGACTGAGCTAATTCCAGCAGGATGCTTTTTTCAGCCAACATAATGAAATCTGAGCAGCAGAACAGAGGCATTTTTCCATTACCCTTTTATCAATATCAACTACTTTATGAACAGATACATAATACAAAGCGCACAGAAGGACAAGGTTACTACTACATGGTGTCTTTTGCTTGCATAAGGAAGATTCTGCAATTGCATTGTTTTTCCTTGGTGCATTTGAAGGTGGTTTCTGATGTCCACAATTGCTCTTTGTTGATCCATGTAGTCCAGGTCTCAACAAAACCACTCACTAAAGAGCATCACAGTGTTTTAGAATCTACAGGGTGCTCTCAATTACTTATCTTATAAATAAGGGAATGGGCCTTTACTGCTTATTTCCATAACGTGATCATTTCTACCTCAACTGCAGCAACTTTCTCCCCTCTGATCTTCTATTGTCAAACCTTGGTCCCCTCACCTATATTCAGCAATCTTCTGCGAATATTATTTGCTTCTCACACTGATCTGACCACCTGATTTCTGCTCCTTTATCCGTACTGTAATGTTCTGTTCACTCTCAAATTTTGCACACATTTCTCAGCCTTACTTTCAAAACCTTTGGTGACACCTTCTCCCATAACGTTCTGCACTTCTGTGATGCATTCTTGCCCATGACTTTGGCTCAGCCAGCTCCACCACTCTCAACCATCTGCAGGTCTCATGCACCCTCAAATTGCTCCAAGCTTGCTCTCTCGCTGCCCTGTATGTCTGCAACTGTTGCCCAGAATGCTTCAGTGCCTCTGTTATGTATCCAGGAGGATAGGAGGGTTAAGCCCAAAAAGGTTAGATGGACAGGAGAGGACATCCCTTAAGAAGATATAGGAGAAAATTGAGGCCAGGGGGCGGGCTTAGCAGCCATGTTGGCGTACTCAAAACAATCCTTATTCCAAGCATTTCAGATTGCTTTTCTGGTAGTGTTTAGGACTGAATAATTTACTCCTGAAATAAAAACTTACCAAAATAACAATGTGTGATCGTGTAGAAACATCAGTGGTAACCATATTATGAGTTAATATGCAATTCCAAGGTTTAATTCTGCGTAATTATATTACTGAACATACCGGATGAAATGCTACTTGCTGTCTATTTAAACTCAGATTGCACTGTTTTGACAGACTTATTTTTTGAAATCTACACAACCAAAAATAAAGTGGAAGGAAAGAAAAAAAGGGGAGGGTGGGCAAAAATTAGATAAATATGTAGGAAAATTACATCAAAATCTCTCAATGTATAACACAAGCAGTTGTCAATATGAGAGGAATTCTTTTTTACTTCTAGGCTATTAAGAGTATTTTTTTAAACTTCTACACTCGCCCCCCCCCCATAAAACAAATTCTGTTAATGTTCAGAATTTCAAAAATATTACAGTAGAAGTATAGGGAAATGCGCTGCTTAGAAGGTTGTGGGCAGTGATTATTCAGATGCGCATCGGAATGATGTACCTATATTATTTGGAAGCATGATCAAATGTGTCGTCTTATTGACATGCACATAACATTTGGTGTAAAATTCACAACAACAGTTCCGCTTTCGGTAATGTAATGTATTCAGATGAGCGGCCAAATGTGTAGTCTTACTGGCGTGCAAACCAAACATTTTGTATCCGAAAAATCACTGCTGAAGGTTGTGTGTGGATTGAGTTCCTTTTACTTCTTCATACCTACTTCAGTTTGTGAAGGGTTGCATACTTTACGAAGTAATATTTTTCAGTAGCAATTAATCACAATGATTTTAAGTACCTGTGCAAAGTAATCCCATTTTTCGTACAGCGATTCGTGCACCCATATGCAGAACAGGCAGGCATTATTAAAGACGTTGCGATTCACTTTTACACACGTGCAGGGAGAGTTTTATTAGTGAATTCGTGGCAATCCGTTTTGGCGGGAAAGATCTGCGTCAGCCATATTTGTATACCCATGGCGTCAAGAAAATAATACCATGTCATCTCCAGTTATTCTACCTCTATGGTTAAGCCTGAGCAAGAGGGCTGGAGGGGTGGAGCTAATCACCCCTCCAATCAGGAGACCGGAGCTAGATGAATCCTATGGTTGGTTAGGCCTGTTGCCTGTGTTCAGTCTGTGTGTGTCCTCTTGCTGATAAAAATAAAATGCTCAGACTGCATGTGCCTTGGCTGAGTTGAATCTGCAAGGAACTCAGTATTTTACACCCTCCTCAAAACTCACCTTTTCTGCTAAGGCCATACACAACCTCTTAGTCCCAACACCCTACTGTAACTAAGCTTTACTATGTGGGAAGGAAATCATTGCATGCTTTTCCTGTTTCTCCCCTCCTTCCAAATAATTCCTTTGCCCTTCCTCTGTTTTCTCCCTTGGGACAATTTCTAGATTGAGCAAATTGAGCAGGGACCTGTTCTCTCATTTTCTGCAGAACACCATATACATAAAATGTGCCATATTTATCATCAACTTTCTTTTCCTTAACAATGCCACATAACTAAGAGATCAATTTAATGCCTATCCAGGCTTATGACTATTCTTTTTTTTTTTTTTTCAATTTATTGTGTAGTAAGAACACTGGATAATATTTCCTCAATGTTGCTATGGTCTCTCTCTTCAATGGCCAATTTCTGGTGGGATTTTTTTACAACAAGCATTTCTACTAACTATTCTTAACGTAAGATAAAGGTTTCCCCACAACCGAATGGTCTAGTCGTGACCAACTGTAGGGGGCGGTGCTCATCTCTGTTTCTAAGCCAAAGATCTGGCATTTATCCGAGGACAGTTTCCGTGGTCATGTGGCCAGCATGACTATATGCCAAGGCACACGGAACGCCGTTACCTTCCCACCAAAGTGGCCCCTATTTATCTACTCGCATTTACATGCTTTCGAACTGCTAGGTTGGCAGGAGCTGGGACAAGCAACAGGAGCTCACTCCGTTGCGTGGTCTCGAAATGCCAACCTTCTGGTCAGCAAGCTCAGCTCAGCGGTTTAACCCACAGCACCAGCACGTCCCTTAATATACATGATTGTATATTTCTGATCATATACACAGTTACAAGGACATGGAGATACATAGTTTTAGATCTCTTCATCATGGATCTATGGAAAATACCTGGGGCCCTCTGAGGCATCATGGTGGGCAAGAAAAAAAAATGACTAGATTGCAAAACATTGCAATGTTACCAGGTAGATGACTAGAGCTGTGAGGCTGAGTAATAAGTACAATGGTTAAGGTCACTGTATACATTGTACTCTCCATGAAAAAGGTCACTGTGCCTGGGCCAATACAATACATATATGCAAAGTGATGCAAATGTTTGTTTGATTGTTTGTTTTGCCATAAACAGCACAAAGAAGATTTCAATGCTATCCTGCTTGTGAAGCAGCACTGAAAAGGTACGGCACTGTATCTAGCAAAGGGGGGCAGGCTTCAGAGGGGGAAAAACATTTAAATCCCCATATATAAATCTCCAACCTCATATTAGTAAGCCTCCCACTATACAGTAGGTCTTCTTGGACCTGTTCCAGTGTAATTGCTGGCACGAATCCAAGGAAAGAAAGGGGGCAGGGATGCTGCAGATAAGGGGGATAGGATCCAGTGTACACCATGGCTGCTGGAGACACCTCTTCCACAGCCTCTCCTTCCCCATTCTTCCTCCCATTTCACCACCCCTGCTGCTGCCTTACCTGCTCCAGTGGGTGCAGGCAGGTCTGGTGATGGAAGGGGAGTGCTGCCACCTCTTGCAGCAGTGCTCCCAAAATGGCTGCCAACAGAGCACTAAATACTCTGCAGCAGCCATTTTACAATAACTGAGTTCGGTTCCACTGTCGTAAACCCTTCTGCATGGCAGCCCAATGCAAGACTGGGCTGTAACGAGTCAGTAGAAAACCAAATCCAAGAATGGGCAAGAACCATTATTGGACAAGCAGGATGAATATATGAGTATGCGAAGAACCTGCATAAGTGGACCTACCCATTTACTTTGATGCAAAATGGTAAAAAAAAAAACAGTGAATGGGAAGCATATTAAACTAGGGATAGTCTTTGTGGAATATCTGGAACTGGACCTCCAATACCATCAAGGAACCACTGGACAATGACAGTAATTTGGAAATAAATGTCACACAGATCAGCAGACATTATTGTCAGCAGAGAATACAATTCAGCAAGGTGCATGTTATGCCTGTCAACATGGGAGTAGTATACCTCATTGGGATGCATCAGGTCATTGTATGTTCAGCAGGTCCTCCTGCGAAGTTCATAAAGTCCAGGGGAGTTGAAAAAGCAATGTGAGATTGGCAGGCAAGTTGACACAAAAGGTATAGCTTGATAAACTCAGATACAGCTGCAGTTGTTACAGTACAGGCCATACCTCTGGATTCTAGCAAATGCAACTAGCATTAGGAAGAGAGTAGCTAAGGACCATTATGTCTTTAAAATGGTCTAGAATAAGGAAGATGCTGTGACTGTAGGAAGAATCTCCAGTGACCACTGAATGATGCCGAGAGGGCACGACATCTTCTGTCTCATGAAACCATTGCAGCAAATGACATTGCTCTTATGTATCCCCAATGTGCAAGGGGGTTGTTATGCTCCCATCTGAAGTACAACTGCTGCAGAAGCATTATAATAAAATGTGGCCTGAGAGGAAAATACATTTCTATGACATTTAAGAATGCATTTTATAATGATCACGTCTTGCTGTATATTTACTGTGCATACGATGAAAAACTAAGCAATTCAGTAACCTTTTAAATGTATTTTATACATTGCCACGTACAAAAAAAATGTAGATCAAGCGCTGGGTATAATAAACACATGGAACGAATCCAATTTAATCTGCCCCCCCTGCCTTACTCCCCCTTGCCTTTCCTCTCCAAGTCAGCTGGTTCTGAGATTCTTGCCCTCGCATTTCCAGCCAGAAGGCACCGAGACAGCTGGGCGAGGGAGCCCGTCAGTGCTCGCTTAAGGGGATGTATTAATGAAACTTCAATCTTGCTCTCTCTCTCTCTCTCTCTCTCTCTCTCTCTCTCTCTCTCTGTGCTCTACAGCCCCCAATACATTTGTTCGAAGAACAGTTCTACATAGGAGACAAGAGTCTGTCGATATTGTTAAACCTGCTGTTATTTCTCTCGCCAGCGCTCGAAAATGATGAGCAAGAGCAGGCAACCAAGAAAGAGATATTACGTTTTGCAATTATAATGGGAATCCTGCTCGTGATTTTGTCTATTTATTTTCGTTCCTTTCTCTTTGACCGCGCCAATATACCTGCATGTATTCTATTCCTGAAAACCCTGGGAGGAGAGAGCATATCAAGCAGAAACTCCATTTTGCACCAAATATAGCTCTGTGGAAGAAAACGGTATCCTTCCCCTTTGCCTCTGATTATTGTGGGATGGGCAGGCTTCAAAACTCCATGGTGCCATCTTTGATTTCCAGGTGGCCAGTTCACTTGACGTTATGAGACAAAGGGCCCAATCCTAACCAACTTTCTAGTGCTGATGCAACTGTGCCAACAAGGCATGTGCTGCATCTTGTGTGTGTGTGTGTGTCGGGGGGGCAATCATGGAGGCCTCCTCAATTTGTGTTGCCTGAGACATCTGGCAGCAAACATGGCCACTCAATCCTTTAAGTGTGGAACAGATTGTGGTAAGCCTGGGATAGATTGTAAGCTCTCACAAGTAGTAAATAGACAAACTAGACACCTGGAAAGAATAGGCTAATTGTGTGTCCATTATTAGTTGTCATTTGTTGTGAAGCTTTTCATCCATCTGTGTTCTTCTTTAGACTGAAAACGAGGCCCTGTTTATCAATCAACAGTATTTATAGCCACCTCTGTGTGTGTGTGTGTGTGTGTGTGTGTGTGTGTGTGTGTGTGTGTGCACGTGCACGCACGCAATGCAATCCTGGAGTTAGGTCGGCACAGTTAGGCCAGCAAAGTTTGACCAGCACAAGGAACACTGTAAAGCGTGTTTGCACCACTCTCGGAGTCAGGGAGGATGGTGCACGTCTGTGTGTTGGCCTCTCTGACTCTGAGAGTGGTCCAAATGTGATTTACGGTCTCCCTTGTGCTGGCCAAACTGTGCTGGCCTAACTCCAGGTTAGGATTGTGCCCTGAGAGTGGTGTAAATGCACTTTACAGTGTCCCTTGTGCTGGTCAAACTTTGCTGGCCTAACTGTGCAAGTTTAACTCCAGGTTAGGATTGCGCCCTCTGTGTGTGTGTGTGTGTGTGTGTGTGTGTGTGTGTGTGTGTGTGTCAGAGAGAGAGAGAGAGAGAGAGAGAGAGAGAGAGAGAGAGAGAGAGAGTTTGCCAAACAAGCTTCCTTGCAAAAGTATTCACAGAATTTACATAGATAATATTGCAAACATATTTATAGAAACAGAATTTGTGTAGGCTCCAAGAATGGATTTCAAGAATTTTGCTCATTAGATTAAGGATGAATTTTTACTTAGCTGTTTCCATTGACTAACCCCTTTGGATCTGTTCAAGCTTTCTAGCAAGCATCTTTTCAGCAATTTGGACACATTTCAAGTGTTCAGCCAGGAGTTGGATCAGTTCCTTCCTCTTCTTCTCCTTGGTATATGGACACTGAGGGTTTTCGTCAAGGCATTCAGTGTTTGCTTGTCTAGCTTTCCTACTTTGCAATAAACCCTAAAACCCGCTAATCTTACGAAGGTGCAAGGGAAAAAAGAGCGCTGAACATTTCTTAATAATCCTTGAATGTTGCAGAGGCTTGTTTGCTAATAATGCTCCATTGGTTTGGTGACAGGCTGAAACAGTAAACAGCAGCAGCACTGCTTCATGGCTGGGAGTTTTTCAGAATGACTTGTTTTTTAAAAGGAATAGCTGAGAAATAGATTTGGGAGCCAGGTCTTGAAAGAGGGAACACAGGAGAATCCAAGGCTTGCAAATGGGAGTGTCAACAGTATAGCCACACAACTATACGTCTGCTGCTGTTGATATTGGTGAAACTGACAGTCCTTGTGCATCCACATTGGCATTTGAACGCATCATTTGTATCAAATGGGCAGCTCCAAACATTTCTAACCACATGCTAACAGTCCATGTCTACTCAGAAGGAAGCCCCACTGAGTTCTGTGAGACCGGTTCCTGTGTACAGGACCCCAGTCTAACTGCTCCATCCTATCCCCCGCCACATTATAGCATGCAGCCATGCCAACGGAGTCTGAGCTGCAGGATGTGGTGGTGGTGTGGGGCAGCCTGCGCTGCAGGTAATTTTTCTCTTTCAAGTAACTGGTTAGACTAGATAGCCTTGAAGGACCCTTCTAGCTCTGTGATCCTATGGCCCAGATTGGCCTCCCTGTGGCTCATTTTTGGGGGGGGGGAATAAACACATTTCCTGTAATAATGACACCTTTCTCAAAATGTGCAGTTTGGTCCTCGGCAAAGCCGTAACTGGCTCGCAGCGTGCCAGGGGCGGGGCAATGTCACTGTGCCCCTAGCTCTGCCGCCCTGCCCCCTAAGCTGTCCAGTGCCCAGAATTGCTCCATTAGGAGGGTTCTGGATGCAAGAGAAGGTGGGCAGGCAAAAAGGTACCCCACTTTTTCACCCCGCTGCAACTGGCACCCGCTGTTCCCGCCTCCCCTTGCAGCACATCCAATACATTCAAACTCTGGTCCTCAGAATATAGTGAGGTGGACTTTTCAAGGGGCAGGGAATTCATTGACCCCATTCTTTGTGGATGTTTCAGAGGTAGGATTTCTCTTACTTTTGAAAGAGGACATTGGGATCTGGCCTCAGATTGGGCTGCTTCATTCAGGGTGCAATCCTAAACTGAGTTAGGCCGGCATAAACTAAGCCAGCAAAGTTTGGCCAGCAGAAGGGCCACCGTAAAGTATGTTTGGACCACTCTCGGAGTCAGAGAGGCCAGCACACAGACATGAGCCATCCGCCCTGACCCCAAGAGTAGTCTAAACAGGCTTTATGGTGGCCCTTATGCTGGCCAAACTTTGCTGGCTGAGTTTATGCCGGCCTAACTCCAGTTTAGGATTGCACTCTGCGTCACTGCAATCTGGCTTTGAATGGTTTTAACCACCATCAGCCCTTTTTTATCACAGACTGCAACAATTTGCCAGTTTTGACTACCGGTTACAAAGCCTGTGATGACTGGTGCCAACTTGGAAAAAGATTGCTTCTGCGTCCTTGTGCACAGAAATCCCACGAGTAATGTCAGTTGTCTAATAGCAAGTCATTTGCTCTCCCTAGAAAATTGTCTGTTTCTCCCTGGGAGGAATCTGAAATTCACTTCAAATTTAAGCGTCGTTGTCCCTCCCCCCCGCCCAATGCAAGTACCAAGCACTACCTTTGATGTGTATCTTCCAACATGCTACTGGTACAAGATTACACCGTGTTTTTATTGCATTTAGACTTGCCTAGTCCACCTTTCTATCATAAAATGGTGCACTAATCTGGGGTAGGCAGTAATATGCAATGGGTAGCAGCTCTGCCACTACTGCCTACCCGAGATTAGTAGCCAGGAATCAGCTGCTTTGTGAACTTTTTGTGAACTTTTCAACTTTTTGTTGAAAAATGGTATATAAATACTGTTGGTTGATTGACTGATCGGTTGATGAAGAATTCATTATTTTGGTTCCATTTTAAGTTTAAATACTGAGGGTGCAATCCTAGCCTGGTGTTAGGCCAGCACAAGTCCCTTGTGTTGGACTAGGAATGCCGCAAATGCACTATAAAGCACGTTTGAACCACTCTTGGGGTCAGGGAGGCCACAATATGGACATGCAACACCCACCCTTCCTCCGACAGTGGTCCAAATGTACTTTACAGTGCAACACTTCTGGGCCAACACAAGGGACTTGTGCCCTGAGTTAGGATTGTTCCTCGAGTTTCTCCACACACGCAATATGCAATGACCTTTCTTCCTTTTCTGTTGTATTAACAATGCCAGCTCCTAATGCCTTGGGAAAAGACTCAGGGATAATATGTGGTGCTTTTTTTCTTCACAAAGCATAGTGCATATGTGGGAAGCCCCAATGACATAAAACTAGTAAGTGGTGAAAGGGTTCAGTTCCATTCCATTCCATCTGATACCGCACTACATAGACCCTGCCCTTTTAGCAAGAGGTATAATAATGAGATAAAGCTTTTTTTTCTGGGACCAAGAGCTGACACTCCTTGGGCATTAAAGTGCACGGATGCTGAGATGGAACCACAGGAAAGAAAATTGTCATTTGAAAGCTGGACTATAAATAGCCCTTCCACAAACAGTGATGCAGGATTTGAGGAAAGGGACAGGAAGTGTGTGCAGAAGCATGGAAACGTTTGCAGCACCGCAGGCTTATATGCAGATCTTGAAGCGGTGATTATGTCAGTAAGTGGTCTCGGGCAGAAGCAGCCAAGGGTGTCAGAGAAGAGGGGAGGGTTCGGTGACAGAGGAACCTGATTGCCCAACCTTATCCAGCCAACATAGCACATGTTCTGCCAGCATGCAGTATCTCAAGGGTGCCATAAAATGCTTTGCAATCTAGCTGACATGCTTCAGGAAGGCCATAGCCTTCGCTGGTAGGACAGGGTGGGGGTGGAAAGGGGCAGGGAAGAGCAGTGTTGGGCAGGGATGGGCAGATCAGATCTGGGAGGGGGATAGGATCAGAGGCGCCATACACACGGTATACTATCCCCATTCCCAGGCCCAATCACCCTGCATGGATCAATTCGGACGTGTGCCAGTGATGTGCATGAAGGAAGCATACCAGGAGGAGACCTCCAGCAGCTGAAATTCCCCCACAGAATGTGCATGGGAATGTATTTAGAATTGAGCTGCGAAATGTGGAAAGATGATACAGGCAAAACATATAGGAGAAGAAAACACAAACTCGGCACCGACAGTTCAGATTAGAACAGTCGATGAACTGATACACATGAAGTTGTATTCTGCTTGTCATATTTCATAGACATGGAGAGCTGCAGAGCAATGGTCAAAGCAAACACAGATTTCCTTTGCACAGCAATTGTACAAACAGAAGTGCAGAATTTGGTCTACCTAATCATGCCTGACTACCTGTTTCACCAGGTCCAGTCCGTAAAAAGATTGAGCTATCAGCAAAACCTTGGAACTGCTCCAGATTATGATAGAGGGCCAGCCCAATCCTGAGCTGCCTGGGCGCTGTGGTGCGGTGGTAGCCAAATGGGCATTCGTCCCTTCCCCCGGGGAAATCCCTGCCTCCTCCAATGGAATTCCTGACTCTCTGCCATCTATTTTGCTGGTGGAGAATTGAGCAGCCCTGTGTTGGGCAGCCTTAAAGCCCAATCCTATCCAGCCTTCCAGCACTAAAGTTTCTGCAGTGCAGCCCTAAGGTAAGAGAGAGACACATCCCCATAGCTTGAGGAGACCTCTGGGATTGCCCCCACCACCACAGAATACAGTGCGCAACCTGCAAGCATGGCTGCATCTGTGATGGAAAGTTGGATAGGATTGGGCCCTTAATCAACTACACAACATGAAGTGAGATGGATTGGAATGGTCTTCCAAACATGACACCAGGTACCCAGGAGAGTGATCTGCAACCAATGTCTAGCCAATCAGGGCCACGTTACAAATTTCTCATTACAAATCATCTAGCAGCAATGTCTAGCTACTATGACGAGCACTGCGACTGTTACCAGGAAAAAAAGTGCCAAAAGGGCTTCTTACTCTAAGGGTGCAATCCTAACCAACTTTCCAGCACTGACATATCTGCTCTAATGGGGCATGTGCTGCATCCTGCAGTGGAGTAGTAGTCACAGAGGCCTCTTCAAGGTAAGGGAATGTTTGTTCCCTTACCTCGGAGCAGCATTGCCCTTACCCTGGTGCTGGAAAGTTGGTTAGGATTGTGCCCTAAGAGAGATTTTTCAAGACCCTGAGGTTAGTTTCTGAGCCCGAGCTGGTACAGCTTTGCCAGCATCTCTAGTTCAGTCACAAAATTGCTTTGGAATGGTACCTGAGGTAGCAATCAGGAAATTGGTATTTGATGAAATACTGTATCTAATTTTGAAATATTCAGACACTTACAATACAAGTCAAATTTATTTCAAATCTCAGAGGGATGAGCCACACATTAGGGTTCTCATGGGGAAACTGGAAAAAATAGATTACTCTTCACAATACATTCTTCGCTTCCCTGTTGTCTTTCCTCTTTTTCGTCTCTATCTACTTGATTTGGCTGCACCGTGCAATGAGCATCCTCATTTTTTCCATGGCTCCCATTGATGTCCTTCCAAACAATTCATTGGTCAATGATGCCCACCGCAAGGACACTCATTATGTGATGGAGCCAAAGCATATGACCTTGCAGGCATTACAGTGAGCGCTGTGACAATACCCAGCTAGGAAATGTGGCACGAGTGAGGAAGATGTCGTGATCTCCAATCTTGACAAGTGTCTCTGACGGGTTTGAGCATTGAATTGACACAAGGTTTAATTTACTCACAACTGCTTCATCAGCTCAGCAAATGTGTCTAAACAATATTTAAAATCTGTCCACTCTCAAGTACGCCACAAACTCAACCCATCTCTTTACTATCCTCACTTAATGACTGCTTTCAGTATCTGAAAGGATGGGGACATTTGGAAAGACTGAAGCTAATGAAAGCATAGTCCGGAGCAGAGGGCAAAATTAGGCTCTAGAAGTTACGTCACAACAAGAAATGACATCACAGTTTTATTTTCATTTTATTGGGTTTTTTGGACTTTTGATAAAATGTCTTTTGATAACTTTTGACAGAATGAAGATATTACACTCCAATTTGTTTCATTGCATTCTGCATGAAATTCTGCATTGAATGATATATAACGACAGTATTATTCCTACAAATCACTATTTTGACAAAATTTGAACAAAACTGTCATGCAAAATATTTATTTTGCACGACAGTTATATTTTTCTGATTTTTTGGGCATCACTTTTGATAAAGGCGTTATACTCTGGTTTGTTTCATTGAATTTTGCATTAAATTACCTTTCCAATGATGTATAACATGATAGTATTTTTTTGTAATTACCAAAGTTTTCACCATTTTGGCCATGAGTGTCAAGCTCAGCTTGTTGCCCCCCTAAAGCTTGTTGCCCTGTGCAATTGCACCCCTCCTGCACCACTGTAGCTACACCCCTGAATTGAAGCAGAGGTTTGTGATGACTCGAGTATTGATTCCGCTGCTAATCTTCTACTCCACTTGCTTTGGAAGTATCTGATAAGAGACAGGTGCTCAAGTCAATAGGGTTTATGACTGGCAGTTACAAACCTCTCAATGGCATTCCTAGAGGATGCTATAATATTGTCAGTACTTCCTAACCTTGATGTAGGTATCTGTGCACAGCCCAATAATTGACTGGGACCAAGGTTTAAAACTGCAGCATTTTCAACTGACTGTACATTTGTTGAACAGCATTATATGCATGAAGAAAGCGTAAGGAATCAACGCAGATGTGGCTTCATATTGTCCAAATTATGGAAAATAAGCCAGGATTGAACTCATCATGGCAAACAAAATTTTATACCCTGATATACAGTCACGTCCACAGGAGATAGATATATGGGTTGACAATGTACAGTGTATGAATGTAATTCTTTTTTTTTTTCCTGATTAAGAATATCTCTGAAAACAATTTAACATACAAAATCCATCTTGGAATGTACTCCATTGTTAGCTAGGCAAATAAAGGTTTAGATACCCCAGTTTAAAGTCAAATACTGATTTTAGCTCAATAAATGACCTGCTGAATCTGTATTTGCCCCCAAAAATTAATATCTGACCTTCAAAATTGCTGTTTGAGTCCCAAATCAATTTTCAGATATTACTTCTTGTCAAATGTGCTGCCAATGCACATTCTCAAGATAGCAATGAACATTACTCCTAATACATATAGATTCCCTCTCATGGATTATAATGAACTCTGCGAATGAATCCACATACTCAAGATGAGTGCATCTATAGTGAGCGCAACATGAATCGAGCAAACAAACTTAAGAAATTACTAATGCTGTCAGTATTTCTAAATCAGAGTATTTCATAGATCAAATTCGTTTTCATTCTATGATTTCTACAGAACATCTGTGGAACTATTTATTCCCTATAGAATACATAGGGATGAAACCATAAATGTCCCAGTCCTATCCTGTGGGCACAATCCAGCAAAGTTTGGCTCGCACAAGGGCCACTGTAAGGCATGTTTGGAGCACTCTTGGAGTCAGGAGGGATGGCTCACGCCTGTGTGCTGGCCTCTCTGACTCCGAGAGTGGTCCAAACATACTTTATGGTGTCCCTTGTGCTGGCCAAACGTTGCTGGCCTATCTGTGCCAGCCTAACTCCAGGTTAGGATTGAGCCACAGGATAGGACTGGGCCATTTATGGTTTCATCCAGCGGTGTCATGCAGCCGGAACGCTGGGCGGGAGGAACGGGTGAGCGGCAGCCCCGCGGGGGCGGGGAAGATGGCAAAACGGACCGGAACGCAACGGGCGGGCTGCCGCTCACCCGTTCCTCCCGCCCAGCGTTCCGGCTGCATGACACCGCTGGTTTCATCCCTATATGTTCTATAGGGAACAAATAGTTCTACAGAAGTTCTATAGAAATCATAGAATGAAAATGAGCTTGCAATTAGTTGCTCCCAGCTTTCGGCAACCCACCTGACATCAGGTCACAACACACAGTTTGAGAAACATTGCAATAGAGTACAAAAATTTCTGGTCTCAAACCCTGGAAAGCAGCGGCCAATCAGTATCAATAATGCTGAGACAGATGGACCAATAAACTCACTCAGCATAAGGAAGTATTTCCAGTGAAATACCTCCCCAGCTTCATTTGACAGCCGAACTTTAGGCGCCAATTAAACACATTTTTTGTCTGCTCTTGCCTTTGGCAGCACATTTGTAGTGCTGTTTCCTGTAGCGTTGTCAACTTTCTTTTATTTATGCCTTTTGAAGCTTTTGTTGTGAACTTCAAATTGTTGTGTGGCAGCCCAATCCAGAACGGCTAGACCACCCGGGAGCACAGTGGTAGTCAGGTGGAGGCTCTGCAGTAGCCAGCCGCAGGAGGCTCTGCGGGAGAAGGGGACCCTTGTCCCCTTTCCCCATAGGAAGTGCGCAGGGCGGTTGGGCAGTTTAACCAGTGCAGAGGCAAGACCGTCCTTGTAAGGCCATGGGGCCCTACACAGAGGTCAGGATATGGTGGCAAGAGTCACCTGAGTCCCACTCCCACTCCACCCCTCTGCCCGCCCCAGAACCTCCTCTCACCCTGCCCAGAAAGGCTGCAATGCAGGCAACCGGTGGACTCACAACTCGTTGGCTTATGGTGCTCCCTGTGGGCTCCACGGGGCTGGTGTTGCCATGGCATCACCCCGGCTCCAGCGGTAATGGCTCAGCACTGGGGCTGGAGACACTTTACGGCACCGTGCTTGACAGTGACACAGGCAATACAAGCATACTTCCGTGTTATGCCTGATAGGACCGGGCCCTGAGTCTCCCCTGGCTTGGGTGGCATTCAGAGTCATGCCGCCATGAATGGAAGAGCACACTAGGAATACAGCATCCCTCCAAGAACTGCACTGCACTCACACACAGGGTCCCTTCCTCCAGTCTGGGTGGGACCGTCTTTATCTCCACTGGAGGGAGCGCACATTCACCGAGGGAGCTTCCACTCATGTTGCACAATGCTGGATGCCGCCCAAGGCCTCCAAGCTGACTGGCAACCATTTAAAGCACTCATCAACAACAACTCAGTTTCAAAAGGCATATCTAACTCTCTGGATACCAACCCTTGACGTTAGGCAGGAAGCTGGGATGAAAATGTTTCAAATAAATGAACAGAAAAAAAAAACACAGCAATGACTTGGACCAGGTTTTGTGGTTAGAATTTTGGATATTCAAATGTGTGTGGATATTCACAACACATACTGGACATTCAATACCACTATATGTGAAGGCAGAAATATCCATTGACATAAATGGGCTGTTTTCACACATTCCTTGATATTGGCACTACTGAACTCATATATATTTTTCCCCTTTTCTTAAATGAAGTGCTGCAGTTCTCAACTAGGCCTGATGGTGCCTGTCCAGTGACTTTGCCGACTTTCATGTCATGGCTTTGGGTTACAGTGGCGGAGTAAAGCAGGGGCGTAGCTAAGGAAGTGCAGGGGGATGCAACTGTACCGGGCTACAAGCTGAAGGAGGGCAACAAGCGGAGCTTGACACTAGTGGCCGAAATTATGAAAACCTTGGTTTGTACAAATAATATCATCATGTTATACACCAGTTGATGCAGAATTTAATGCACACTGCAATGAAACAAATCAGAGTGTAGTATCTTCATTCTATCAAAAGGTATGCCCCCCCCAAGAAAATGAAAATACAAATGTGACGTCACTTCCGGCTGTGATGTCACTTCCAGGGCATCGTTTTGCCCTCTGCACCAGGCTACACTTACATTAGCTACAAGCAAAGGGAATAAGAAAATGAAAATAAAGAAAATGATGGTCAGCCGAATCCCAACCTGTGCTGGAATAGGCAGGCCAACTGACCTGCACTGTAAATAGTGAAGGTTAGGAGGTGAAAACAGGGCAACTTGAGGTAAGGGGATATTTTTCCCATTACCTCATGTTGAGCCTCAGCCACCACTATGAGGTCACTCAGATCTGCACCCATAATTTAACAGGCACAAATCCTACCAGCTGGTATAAGGCTGCTCAGGCCAGGGCCAGGGGCTAGGCTTTGGCCTGTGCTTCCACAGCCAATCCCACCCTTCCCAGGCCCAATTAGCCTTGCGGTCTGCCCCCACCCGAAAATAACCCTCTCGACAGTGATGTCATCCAGGCGCACCAGGAACCGGAACGCCCGAATGATTGGCAGCCCTCTGCCCCTATGGCAGAGGCCAGCCACACCTCCCTGCGCCTGGAATTGCTCCATTTCAGAGCGATTCGGATGCAAGGGAGGGAGGCCCAGAAACAGCACGCCCGTCCTTGGGAGATGCAGCGCGGCCCGGGCCTGTCCGCAGAACAAGTGGAATGGCATGCCAGGCCATTCCGCCAGGATGCCACCGCTGCCTCTCCACCTCCATGCTGCACTCCTGCCACCTCTCCCGTTGTCTGTGCCGGCCTGCCTTGGCCAGCACAAACTCACCAGCGCAGGGTCCTGATGAGACCTCCGGAAGCCAGCACAGGCCTCCCTGACTCTAGAGGTGGCACAAACGAGGTGGTGTTGTTTATCTCTTGTTCTGGATTGCACCCTAAACCTCCTCTATAGTTACTGGCAGTGCAATCCTGCCAGTAACAGGCTGTGCTGGAAGAGGCAGGCCAGCGGGTCTGTGCTGTATCCAGGGCAGTATCCTTGCACGTGGGGAGGCGCTAGCCTCCCCTATGGACTCCTCCAGGCAGCGACGGTCTCAGTGCGTTAGCGCTGATGTGGGGGTGCCACTCAGTGTCCCCACATCGGTGCTAACCACATAGCATCAACACTACCACGTCTCTACCACATAGCGTCAATGCTATTGAACACTTCGGATTGCGCCCTGAGCCAGGCAGGTCCTGTGTAACATTATTATTGGTTTTTTTATATTTTATTTTATTTAAGAAAGGGAAATGGTGATATGGGTATAGGGATACGTCGGGTAATAGGGTTACATAGGTCACACACAAGGAAATTGCCTTGTAGCATTATTGTGTAACATTATTGTGATGACCTGGACTTGGCATAAACCACAAGCCCAATACAGAGAGGTGCATACAATACCAAGCAAGGATGCCTATGACTCATAGGAGAGACTGCGCCTCAATGGTACAGCATGCATTTTGCATGCAGAAGTTCCAAGGTTTGGTCTCTAGGATCTCTAATAAGGCTGGAGGGAAAAACCCTGAAGACCCACTGCCAGTTGGTATAGTAAGCCATCTGGATGGCTCGGCAGGAGGACTCTAGAGAAGTCACTTTAATATGTTGATACATAACTCTGGAAGATTGAAATTTAGACACCAGAGTATGTGCAGTATGGTGGCTAAGCAGTTCATCTGGAAATCTGGTCTTTTCTGAGTCAGATCGCTTTAAGTACTGTTATATATACTTCCTTGAAAATGTCATGAGTTCAGTAGTTAGCAGAATAGAATTTAGCCATCATGCCTCGATCCCCAACTCCAACCCAATCAACAAGTGACTTAGAATATTTCGTTTTGCACGGGTTCTAACATCTAGGGATTCGTTCAGACATTACATGGACTCATGATTCAATCTTGGCTTCATAAAATGTCCCTTGGCTATTTAAAAAAAATGCATTTTCCCTTCCCTTCCATGCCTAAACGGAAGAAATGAGTCCACTGCTGGTTTAGAAGAAAAAGGATTGGTCACAATGTCTGAATCTTTTGAACCTGAATGATTGCCTATTGCTACCCAGCCCCAATAATACATGAGGCAAGTCTTAAATTAAAACTGGGCCATGTTCATTTAAATCAAAGACAGTCAGCTATCTGTGTAAACCCTGCACTTGGTCCTATATCAAAACACACTAGAAAACAAAAAGACTTTTAATACAGGCTTGGAATCTAAAGAAAGCTGTAAACCACTGTCTATTATTCCCCCTTCAGGCACTTCCATCTTGACTCAAAGCTATGATTGTTTGGTGATGATTTCAGCTTCTTAAGGCTGATTGAGGAGGCTGAGTTACAACGCATGCCCAAGCCAGACACCCTTTGAGGCTGTAGACCAGCTATTTTCAACCACCACATCATGACACATTGGTGTGCCTCAAATGGTCCTTAGGTGTGCCATGCAAGTTTTGGGGAGGGTCATTTGTTAGTAGGGCCATTGGGGGGGATGTGAGCCCCCCCCCCCCACAAGCAGCATGGTGTGCCTTGTCAATTGTCAAAAAACTGGTGGTGTGCCATGACAGGTTTAGTGCCCTGTCAGTGTGCTGTGAGATGAAAAAGATTGAAAATCACTGCTGTTGCCACTGCGGCTCAACCCAAGGGGTCACCATCTCTGACTGAAACAGCCTTTTGAGGACAGTTCTGCTCCCTCATATGACTTTTGGTTATCTCTATATGCTGAGATAAGCATATTGTTTGCACTTCCTGTTCCACATTATAGCAGCCAAGCTGGGATAGGTGAAAAAGCTCTTCACCCAAGGCTAATTACGAGAGGGACAAAACATTCAAACCTAGATCCATGATGGCAACCAACTAGTCTCAGAACGACAATTCCAATGGGTGGGTAGGCGGGGCTTGTCACTGAGCTCAGCTGAACTGAGCCAGTGAGGGACAGAACTAGAACTGCCCCCTTTTCCCCCAACCCTCAATGGGGTGCAGGCAGTGGTGGGATTCAAATAAATTAACAACCGGTTCTATGTCCTCCTTTCTTTGTACTGCTTCTTACTACAGCACTACTTTTTATATATCAATAAATTAGCAACCGGTTCTGCAGAACTGGTGAGAACTGGCTGAATTTCACCACTGGGTGCAGGGCATTTTCCAGCCTTGCCTTGTACAAGGAGGGACAGGAGGTGGCGGAACACCCTTCCTCCATTTTATGTGGTGAAGGGGTTGAATTCCAAACACAGCCTCAAAATGAATCAGTGTCGGAACCTGAAAGCGAATGAAATCTCCACTGAGCGTGTTGAGCGGTCTTGGGTGAGTCCCTGGCTCTCAGCCTAGCCAACTTCACACAATTGCTGTGTATGAAGAAAAAGGGGGAGGCCTGTGGACATTGCTCTGTGCGTTTTTTGGGGGCGGGGGGATAAAAACGCCTTGACTAAGAACTCATTACTTTGCCATTGCTGAAATCAGGGAGGGTGTCAGTGGTTGATAGGTGAAGACCCAAGCCCATCAGGGACACAGGCAGTGGTGTAATGCAGCTGGAATGCTGGGTGGGAGGAACGGGTGAGCGGCAGCCTGCCCGTTGCGTACCGCTCCGTTTCGCTGTCTTCCCCGCCCCCGCGGGGGCGGGAAAGACAGCGAAACGGCCGGAACGCAACAGGCGGTCTGCCGCTCACCCGTTCCTCCCGCCCAGCGTTCCGGCTGCATGACGCCGCTGGGCACAGGGGTGGGGGTAATATAGGGCTTTGTTCCAGGTCAGTGGCAGGCTTAGCAAGAGGTCCAGGAGGTCACAGAGGCCGGAGCGGCAGCCACCACTACTGCTTGCCTGAGCCACCGCAGGTGAAAAGGCGAGCAGCCTTCAGCCCACCCGCCCCTGTGCTCAGAGCACTCTGAAATGGAGCGCAGAATGGCAGGGGGTGTGGCGGAGGCTGTTCAAGGGTAGGGGTGCCAGCGCTGGGGGCTGTGAGTGTCAACCCAGCCAGGACAGCTCCTCAGCTGGGTCCGCCACTGCTCCAGGTCCCCAGAAACCTGATGCTGGTACTGTTTGAAACGTTACCTTCTGTCCATCCCCTTCTCTGTAACACTTAAAACAGTACATGTGTTTCCCTGAATTGCTCTTTCGGTATTTAGGTGCAATCTTTCTGGCTGCAGAAACAAATCCCAAAGACCACTATCAACAGCAGTAAAACAAGTACTGCAAAGCCTGAATTGATGGCTGGTATTTTTGTTTCTGTGTAATCTGCTTGCCTTGCTCCCCCCCCCCAGGCCACACACACACACACACACACACACACACAGAGAGAGAGAGAGAGAGAGAGAGAGAGGCAGCTGCAGCAAATTGCCAGAGCCTTGACTGCAAAGGAGACCTTACCGAGATGAGGAGCCACTTCAGGTTGACATAAAACTGTTTTATCTGTCACTCAGAGCTGGCAAAGAACAGCCATTTAGCAACAACGTCACTGAAAGTATATTCTTTTTCCTTTGGAAGCATATAAATATTTGATTCTCACTCATATTTGATGCATTCTTTTCTTCTTTGGTGGAGAAAAACTTAACTTTCCCCCCCTACAAAATAAAGCTTTTAAAAAAAAATTAAAGATATATTCAGTCAGTTTGAAATAAACATTGAAATATCTCTGGATGTAAGAGAATTGGCATATATCCTGTTTTGAGCTGATAAGAGTGAGACTCGAGAAAAAGACAGATGCCTACCCATAGCAGTGTAGCAGTAAGGATAGCCTTTCACCTCTGGATTTGATGCTTTTAAATATTGGCGAGAGACCACTTTTAAAAGGAATATTTTGCTCACCAGCCTCTGCTTCTTCTTAATGCAGCCGAAATAACTCCTGCCATTGTAAATGATGGTGCGCCTGTTGACTGAACTCTGAACAAGTTCAGAGGAGGTTGCAGATGCCAACCTCTATTCAAATGCTCCCTTTAAGGTGAAAATAAGCTGGGCTTAGTGGAATCAGCATTTTATACATTAAAGACGACGGTCACAATCTCAAGAGCGACTTTTAACAGGCCTAAAAAGGCTTGCGGGAGCTCAGTGGGGCTCTGGATTTTCATTGTTTCAGAGATGTAGGTGTAATCCTGCCCCCAGCTTTGTATTACAGGCTGTCTTTGAAAATAACAAAATGCAGTTTGCTCTCCGTTTTGGTGAACCTAGCGCCCAATCCTATCCAACTTTCCAGGGCCAATACCACCACATCTGTGGCAAGTCCTGAGGTAATACCAATACCAAGTCCTGAGGTAAGGGCACAGACATTCCCTTACCCTGAGGAGGCCTTTTTATCCCCCTCCCCCATTGCAGGATGCTGCACAAATTCTGTTGGCGTTGCTGTATCAGCACTAGATGCATTGGATAGGATTGGGCCCCTAGTGTTTGAAATACATAAATCCTAACCTCCCCAAACCAGTGGCGTTTCTACAGGGAGGGCAAAGTTCTAAGTTTTGCAAGAAGCCTTACCTTGCAGTGGAAATCACTCCTCTCCCGCACCGTTTTAGCCAATCCTCACAGGGAACAGCAACATCTTGGCGTTGCTTACTGGCTACAGCAGCAAGGGAGAGGAGGGATTTACATGACAGGGTAAGGCTTCTTGCAACACTTAGAGCTTTGCCATCCCTGTAGAAATGCCTCTGCCCCAAACTATTCAGTTGCAAATGACTTGCAAGTTTCCCTGATCTTGCAAGCTTCCCTATCTGTCACACAACTTCATGACTACTGAAGTAGTCATGGTCTCAGAAAAAAAAAACAATGACAAGAGTAAGCATATGATGCTTTATCCAGAGGCATAGGGAGGGTGCCACAGGGGGAGGCGAGTGCGGCGGGCGCTGGCTGCGGCAGGGCGCAGTGGTGCAGAAAAAACCCATGCTTTCCCCCTGCCCTCCATTGCGCTGGGATCGCTCCTAAATGGCTCCTGTGGCTGGGCAACCGTGGCCGTGCTGGTGTGTGTGGGTGATGTTGCCCCACCCCAGGTGCCCTGCGAGCCAAGAACAGCTCTAGCTTTATCACATTGTCATTGTCAATCACACAGTAATTATCATGGATCTCCAATGACATGTCAATAGCATGACGTATATCGCATGGCTAGTGATTCTTCTATGATTGCGTAACTAGCAACTGAGACCGGGGAACAGTTAGACTTACTTACAAGTAAGAAAAATACAGATACAGCCTGACATTTCTATGAAAGTCTCCACTAAATCTGTGGGCTCCACTGCCTCACTCAAATCTTGGGTCAGCTGCAAAGAGTTTGACACGTATGGGAATTGAAACACAAAGGTTTAGGGCTGTGATGTGGCACTCCCAGTATAAAGGTAAAGGTTTCCCCACGACCGAAAGGTCTAGTCGTGACTGACTGTAGGGGGCGGTGCTCATCTCCGTTTCAAAGCCTGTAGAGCCTTGTCCGAGGACATGCTTCCGTGGTCATGTGGCCGGCATGACTCCACAGAACACCGTTACCTTCCCACCGTAGTGGTCCCTATTTATCTACTTGCATTTTAGGTGCTTTCGAACTGCTAGGTTGGCAGGAGGCTGTATACTCCCGTATAGTTGGCCGTATACTCCCAGTATACCGAAGTGCTATTGTGGCAGCATGTACGTAATATTGTTGAAATCAGGACAAATAGCCCTTTAACTGTCACACAGCTGACCGAGATTTGAGTTCTTGGTGCGGAAAGAAACTTCGGTGAACTGAGTATTATCCTGACAGAAGTCCGTAGGGGATGGAGATGCTGAACCAGACGCACCTAATATATAAGATTCAACTATGAAAGCAAAATGCTATTAATATAAATGGTTTGTATTTTAATAGCAAACATGAGGGATATCAAGTCTTTATATGCCATATCCACAATTTCAGGTACTAAGCAAATGAGAACTTGCAGGTTAGTGATGGTGGCAGTTTATGGCCCATTAAAACTCATTATGTCTCGGGGAAATGTAGCTTCCGTGTTTCAGGGAGAGCTTACAAAGGCGTGTGTTTTTGCAAACCACGCAGCTCAAGACTGTGAAAGCAGCTGAATGTTTCTGAGGTGGAGGGTGCCTGAAGAGTTTGACCGTTTCACCTAAGCATCTGCTGTAAGAGCCTTTATTATTTGCATTAATCAATGGATGTGCAATGTCCTTTACTGCTTTGAGGAGGAAAAAGGAACAGGCCTCTTCAGCCTGAGAGAACATACATATAAATGTTTGTTTCTCTAAAAGAAAACTGTGCTATAAACCTTTGTGTACCAGAATAAATTCCTAGCCAGGGAAACATCAAATATTTATTCAGTTCAGCATGGAGCAAAAAGGAGCCAAGTAATTTTTCAAATATTTGTGAACAAGTAAATAGCCCTCCCAGACAAGGAGTAGATACTACCAGGTGGGGAAAAAAATGGGAGGCAGCAAGAATGACTTTTGTAAAAGTCTGTTGGGACTGTCAGTTCCATCACTTCATGGAGGGGGAGAGTCAAGCCTAGATTTGTGGTACTACAGGGGAAAAAAAAACACCTGATGATTTGAAGTGTTTTGCACAATCTTCTCATTCAAGCACTTTGTTCTTTTCTTCAGAGTGCTCCATTGTCTTGCTTTTCTGTCTCAGACTTCCTATCCCACTATCCTCCTATCAGTAGAGGAGAGTTTCTCTACCTCTACATGTTTTCTAACGCCTTTGCATGCGACTGCTGACCCTATACCCTTATATCATCTACATAATACATGTTTAAAGCAATTCTAATTTATCATTCTAATTTATTAAAATATGCCCTTGGAATAAAAATATGTAACACTCCCTTCCTATACGTCTAACTTAAAAAAAAAAAACAGGCGCGCGCGCACGTGCGCACACACACGCATGCACGCACGCACACACGCACACACACATATGTTTTCACCCACCTCCACCTATCAGTGACCTTCAGCCCACTCCTATGAGGCACTTATAGCCATCACATTTCACTGTGGCATCATGTAAAGCATACAGCTGCTGTGAACTTTGGGCTGCCATTGCAAATGGCTGGAAGCCCTGCACATGGGGTGGTGGCTACCGCTGGATGCCACACTAGGGCAGGTAAGGTGACAGTAGGGCTGGTTCAAGGGTGAGAGGGTGGGGTCAGGAGAGGAGTGAGGGTGGGAGGGGGGGTTACCCGGCTTGACACGTGCCCTGCCTCTCCTTGGACTTATGCCAGCACCATAGCATGCAACGCATGATCTGTCAGTGGTACTGCATGCTAAGGACTGGGGTAGGGGTAGGACTGGGCTGCTTCCCTCCTCCACTTAAGGGTACCATCAAGTGTTTGATGGATTTCACCAGGGCACCCAGGAACTGGGCACAGCTCCATAGGCCAAAGCTATCTGAAAGTTTCCTGCTCTGTCAGACATCTCCACTTGCTCTTTCTTGCTGCCCCTTATGCCTTGAGCTGCCTCTTAGGGCTCCTGCACGATGCCTCCTCTCTGACATCCATCAACACTTCTTTAAAACCCATCTTTTTACACTGCATCTTTGGCAAAATTACAAAGTCCACTTTATTTATTATAACTAAGGGCGCAGTCCTAACCTGGAGCTAGGCCGGCTCAGGTAGGCCAGCAAGGCTTAGCTGGCGGAAGGGACACCGTAAAGTATGTTTGGACCACTCTTGGAGTCAGAGAGGCCAGCACACAGGCATGCGCCATCCTCCCTGACTCCAAGAGTGGTCCAAACATACTTTACGGTGTCCCTTGCGCTGGTCAAACTTTGCTGGCCTAGCTGTGCTGGCCTAAGTCCCGGTTAATATTGCCTAACATTTCAGCTCTCAGTTAAGAGCAGAAATGGTCACATATTCTTCCCTGCCTCCCTCTGTCATTTCCCTATTGTCTATCTACACTGTAAGGCTGTCTGGACAGGTACCAGTTCACATTTGGAGTAAAGCATTGCAAGTTTATACAAGTTTGACTCATTGGAGCCACTTCTTATGTTACTACAGATTGGCGTGCAGATTTCCTCATAGTGGTGGTTCAATGGAGGGCATGTTCTTAAGCATGCTAAACCGTGCTCTAATATGGACAGTCCTCCTAACACCATTGTTAATTGCCGCCAAGGGTGTGCAACACTGATTCTGAGAATCATTGAACAACAGGACTTGTAAAAGTTATAAGAGCTCCCAGATGGATGCCACCATATGGAAACGCTTCTTAATGGCCTCTTATCTAGTGACTGTAACATTTAAATGGGCCCTTCGTCTCCCATTGTACTGGTCTACAGGCTCTCCCTCTGAAATTAGGATTATACTTCATGACATCCAACTGCAGTGACTTAATAATGACTTTTAGAGCACAATCCTAACCTGGAGTTAGGCTGGCACAAGTTAGGCCAGTAAAGTTTGGTCAGCACAAGGGACACCGTAAAGCATGCTTGGACCACTCTTGGAGTCAGGGAGGATGGTGCACATCTGTGTGCTGGCCTTTCTGACTCAGAGAGGGGTCCAAACATACTTTACAGTGTCCCTTGTGCTGGCCAAATTTTGCTGTCCTAACTTGTGCTGTCCTAACTCCAGGTTAGGATTGCGCCCTTAGGCTCAGCCTTATAAGAAATTTGGAAGGAGATGCTCTCCTCACATTAAGGGCACAATCCTAATCTTGAGTTAGGCTGGCACAGTTAAGCCAGAAAAGTGGCTGGCACAAAGGACACTGTAAAATATGTTTGGACTACTCTCCAAGTCAGAGAGCACACAGATGTGCACCATCCTCCCTGACTCAACGAGTGGTCCAAATGCACTTTATGGTGGCCCTTGTGCCGGCCAAACTTTACTGGCCTAACTTGTATGGGCCTAACTCCAGGTTAGGATTGCACTCTTACCAATAATTATCTTATGATATCTAAAGGCCATCAAGCTAAATTGTCTTTTAGAATTATGTTACATACACCATTTTTGAACTGGCAATCCTGCTGGCAGAAATGCTACACACCTTCACTGGGTCAGGACAGATGGACTATGATTATCTCGGTCTTATTAAGTGCTCTTGAACACAGACTGGATCTTACTAAGAAATACATTGTAAACACTGCGGTCATTAAAGATAATGCTGGTATTATATCCCTACAGGCAATCCCTTTGACGTCTCTGCCAATGGATCCAAGGAGAGCACATTGATTACCTTACAACATATTTCGTGAACTCTTGGATATCTGTGTAATCAGATCATTAGCATCTATTTGCCTGTAATTAAATTATATGGTTCTACTAGCATATGTAAGAATCTTAGAATATCTATTCGATCTTCTCAGTCACACAGAATATTATTTTAAAAAAGGCTTCTGTACGGGTTAGCCATCTAATAAATACAGCATGGCTGCTTTTCAATCATGGAAATGGATGTTTGTGTAAGCAACAATGCCTAGAGCAAAAAACAAAAAAAATATCACTATTTAGTCTGTAAGTTGTTTATACTGGGATTTGAGATTGCTTGAGAGACTATTATTTGGCAGAAAAACAGTAATTGTGCAAGCACATTAAGGTGCAAGAGAAAAATGGCTAAAGGAAGCATTTGTGGCAAGTCATTATGAAACTTATGGTCCAATGCTACTGGCTAGCAGTACTGATGGAACGTGTGTTCTGCAAGTGTGTGCTGTCACCAAAGCGCTAGAAACCAGCAAGACAGCCAGGTGCACGATCAGGAAAGACAGTACCTGCCTGACCAGGTAAGTTCTAGCACAGGGGTGAGGGAAGGGGAGGGTGGGGTGGAACAGGACAGGGGGATGGTGGTGACTGGGGCAGGGATGGCCAGATCAGGTCCATAACCACCTTCCTGGGCCTGGTCCCCAACACGGATCATGAACATGGATCAACATGGACTTGCACTAGCGACAGACATGGCGCATGTCAGAGTTAATCCATTGCAACTCCTGAGGCTTACCCCAGAGCAAGGGGACAAAGGTCCCCTTGCCTTAAGCCATCAGCCAAAAACCCTCTGCAGGATGCAGTGTAGCCTGCACTGGTGCTGCTGCATTGCTGAGCAGAGATGGAGTGCTAGGGAGCAGGACTGGCGGAACGTGTGTTCCACTATGGGCTCCTCGGATCTGCGCCTGCTGTACAGCAAGTGCAGAGCTGAGGATGTTGTGTGGCCTGAACTGGGGCAGCGTGGCCTGGGGACAGAGGCTTGGATGTGGCCTAATGGCCACATCCCAACCCAGCCCGTCTCCCCGGGCCAGCACACCTCCTGACCTGTCCACCCCCCGCCCAGTTCCTCCCTCGTTCCCTCCCTCCCTCCCTCCACCCAGAACTGCTCTTGCACCAGCCTTGGGCTGGTGCCAATGGGCCAACACTGCTGCTAGTGTCGGTCCAACAGCACTAGCAGCAATGCACTGTGCAAGCGGCAAGCATTGGCATAAGGGCATCCTCTGGATTGTGCCCTTAGTTAGGACTGGACTGTTTCAGCTATTTGGCAAGAACTTGAGTGGCAGCAGCAGGAGAGCATAAGGGCGATTTTGTAACTTTTCTAAGCACATTATCTGCACATCCACTGGTCATCTTTGCTTTAGCCAGATTGCCGGACACTTTGCTTCTCCAGCTCTAAATCAGCCTGTCCCCAGAAGTGACCGCTCTCTTCTTTCTTTCTGCTCCGAGCTACATTCACCTTTGCCTCTGTGCTGTGTCCATTCTGGCACAGCCCGAAAGACTCCTCCTGTACGGACATCACTGAATGGAGACATCTATAAATAACGCCACATTAGAGCTCACCATCTGGCTATGCCTTGTGGACCGCTCCCTTCCCCACAGATCGGCAGACACTGGGAGTGCTGCAGCCAATCAATTATCCCTCCGGCGCCTACTCTGGTGGCTTTCATGGACAGCGCCCTTGTCAGCAGTGCTGTGAATGCTCCGTGGCCTCACACATACACTGAGAAATGGCTTCTGCACCAGACGGAAACAACATCAGGCACAGCTCAGCTTCCATCCACCACCTCGCTCCTGTTCGATCCTATTCAGCCTCTCTGGCCCCTCATCCAGATTCCCCCCAGCTCTCCCTTCAGGCACCTTCTCCCCCTTCTTCTGCCATGTACTTTATCTAACTTCTGTCTCCCTCTTTGCTGCCCCACCCCCCGCTGCCCCCTACACCACATCTCAAATCGCATTACAGTCGCCTGGCCAAGTTCCTGAGAGTGGCGACTGCATGCGGAGTGGGGGTCACTAAACTGCTACAGCGCATTTCATTCCCAGAACATTCCATAGCCACGGGACGGCTAAGAAGATTGCATTTTCTTTGAAGTACATGAATATTTGATATCCTCTCACCCTCTTCTCCTCTCTAATTATTGTCTTTTTTATTTTATTTTTAAACCCACCAGCTCAAATGCGGTATTTAAATAAAGCTCGTTTTGGAGTCAAAATCAGCTTGAAACAAACAGCTGAGACTCTCGAGATGTATAACATTTGGCATGTATCTGCTTTTCAGCAGAGGGGAAAGAATTGGGGAGGGGGGGGGGAGATTGCAGCAGGCTATTTGAAGTTCAGGGCTATGTTATCAGGCTTTCGTAAGATGTGGAATCAACTGCCAGTTAAGATTGTCCTCGTCAAATGAGATTTTTGGTCCCTTGTGCCTGTTTAGCCATAGTATTAAAAACCAATGTGAGTTTCAGAATGGCAGTCTTTGTTCAAGAGGTGACCATAGCAGGAGGGGGGAATTGAAGCAAGGTGGTGGCGCAGCGAGTTAATCCGCTGTTGCTGGGCTTTTGACCGCAAGGTTGGGAATTCGAGACTGCATGACGGAGTGAGCTCCCATTGCTTGTCCCAGCTCCTGCCAACCTAGCAGTTCGAAAGCACCTAAAATGCAAGTAGATAAATAGGGACCACTTCGGTGGGAAGGGAACGGCGTTCCATGGAGTTTTGCCGGTCACATGACCACAGAAGCATGTCCTTGGACAAAAATGCCAGCTCTACAGGCTTTGAAACGGAGATGAGCACCGCCCCCTACAGTCGGTCACGACTAGACCATTCGGTCGTGGGGAAACCTTTACCTTTTTATTCAGCAGAACAGAAAGGAATACCCACACATTTTGTCAATTTCACCCACACGTTCAAATTCACCAATAACTTGTTGAACCTGTCAATGTACCATTCAAGTCCTGGGAACTGATCAGCCGGGATTGTCAGAGATAAGTGCAGCTGAAGGAAAGCTTGCCCGCCCGCCCGCCCACCACTAAAGACACAGAATTGTTGGGGCATTGTTGGCACTGGTGATTCTTGAGTTGGTTTGTTGGCAGGGGACTCCGCAAGGAAGACCCAACATGCTTAGCAGAAGATGTATGAGACAAATGGCGAGGCATGGAAGAATATCTTCCTTCTTAAGGAAGAAGGGGCAAATTTGTTCTCACCTACCTCTGAGAATAGAACTAGGTCCGATGGATACAAACTGCAAGACAGGAGATTCGGGTTGGACATCAGGGAAAAAGTCCTGAGGATAACAACAGTTTTAACAGATTGCAGAGGCTCGACAGGCACCTGCGGGAGATACTCTAGGAGGAGTTCCTAATAAAGGTAGGGGGTTGGACTAGATGACCTGGTAAGCTCCTTCTAACTCTATGATTCTATGTTTCTCAGATCTCTGCAGGTTTCTTAGAAGCTAGTGGTGTGGTTGGTATGAAAATTTAAAAATAAATTTGAGGACAAGTTCAGGGCTTCTCCTAAAAGAAATGTCTGAGACTTTTCAAGAGAAACCAAAGTAGCTTCTATAAAGCCTGTGATATTTTCCTGGGGAGTTCTGCATGAGAGTGTGCAAAATACTGAAGTTTTCATGCTGTTCATGACTATCTGCCTTGGTGCATACCCAGGCGACACTAAAGTAGGAAACTGGATGTGGTGTTTCATCACATCTGATCCCTGCAGTGTAGATCTGTTGTTGCTTCAGTCTTCAGCTGGACCCCTGCTGGTCCACATTAATTTAGTGACATCTTTTCTACCCCCATTGCTTTATATCCAAGACAGTTTATAGCATCGTTTCAAAACAATTCCATTTAAAACCATGTTTGAAAAAACACTGGCAGACATGGGAGCCAAACACTTCACTTGGGCTGCCATTTTCAACCACTGTGCCATGGCACAGTGGTGTGCTGCAAATGAGCTACTGCAGTGTTTCTCAAACTTTGGGTTGAGACCCATTTGGTGGGTTGCGACCTAATGTCAGGTGGGTCGTGGAAAACTAGGAATAGCCATCTTGGGAACTACAGACCATACTCTTGCTGTATTCATTTTCTGAGTGTTGTACCTGTTTGCATTTCAGGAGTGTCATTTGAGCTTCAAATGTCAGCACTTACTGCTTGATGATGTCACTTCCAGTCATGACATCACTTTCAGATTAATGACATCACTTCTAATATTGTTCACTGTGGTGTTTTGTATAAACACATATTACACCTGTAAATCTGCCTTATGCTGAGTCACAGCATTGGTCTACATTTTCTGCTAATGTTTATCTGTGCTAATGCACATGCTTCAGTCATAGGGGCGAATCGGCAGATTTCACTATTATATGCATATGTTTTAGACAGCCCTATCTGGGGATGCCAAGGATTGAATCTGGACCATCTATATGAAACGTATGTACTTTGCAAGCAAGCCAGAGCCCATCCACAAACGCTTAGGAGAAAGATCTATTTTTGAGACCTGTTGTTATTTCAGGCATGCCAGAGATCAAACTAGGAATCTTCTGCATACAAAGTATATATTCTACCAGTTATTGTCCATCCTTGAGGGGCCTGTATATATGTATGCATTTAAGTACATATGTGTGTGCTGATGCAACACCCACCATGGATGAACTGATCTTGTAAACAGATTCTTAGCTGGCATAGATCAGTGCAGCAGCACTGCTGTTTTTTCGTAACTTTTTTTTTTTTTGGCAAAGCTTAGTCCATGATCCAGGTAGAGCCTAGACTCATCACTGGATTCTGTGACACTGATTTCCAAAGGGGCAGGTATAGGAACCCAACAGTGGCCAGTCTATGGCTGCCATTGTGCTGTCTTTGCAATCCTCCGCTGATTAGGGGGCTATGGGAAAGGGTGGGAAACTGACATGATACCCACTTGTTGACAGCTTCATCAGCTGGGCTACATGGTTTAGTAGGCACCTGTGCCAGCAGAAGCTGCAAACCCTAGCTATAAGCAGGAAAACAGGCCCCTGAGTGAATTAACAGAGAGGTGAGAGTGTCTGAGAGTCAACAGCTGTACACTTAGTACACCCCTGGGTATGCGGAATGAGCTCAGGAGTGGGCATCTGTGCCAACTGCTAAGTGAATTTGTCGCGGCTTGGACAACTGTGTCCAGGCAGAGATGGATGCATTTGGAAGCAGGTAGATAACTGTGCCTGGAGGCACTCACAGGTGGAGGAAGGCGGCTACATCAATATTTTAATACCCATCTATCTGTGTCACGGAAAAGCTGGCTCCCTGCTACTGCTTCCAGATGTACCGTTTGGGAAACTTCTGTAAGAAAAATGCTGCATGTTCCTCAATTCAGCATCCTTGGAGGCCCTGAAAAGACTGTTGGGAGCAACAGTCCCAAAGGTCACCCCCTTACAAGGATATGCCCCCAATTTGTTGGACTTGAGAAGGACGTGCCCATGCCTGTGGTATCTCACCAGTTGCAGCATTCAGGGGCTGCCTTTCCGTCTGTGATTCTTTCTCTGCTTTTATCCCCTTGTAAAATTCCACTGCTCGGTTTGCCTCCCTCGCCTCTCAAACCCCATTTGAGACTCGAGCAGAAGCAGGGGGAAGCCTGTCACCCGCAGCATGCCGAACAGCAGCTGGGCCAAAGGAGCTGGCCTCTGCTGTGCCTAATGGAGCCAACAGCTGCTAATGTTGCTCTGTGCTAATGCACATGCTTCGTTCATGGGGGCGAATCGGCGGATTTCACTGTGCATAGGCTGCTCAATAAGGCAGAGGCTTGGGCAGGAGCAAGTCCACTCAGATCGCATGCAGGGACCAAAATGTGCTTCTAAATGTGTATGGCATCCCAGCTCTGTGCGGCAAATCAAGACCAGCCGCTTCAAGGGGCAAGAAGGAACAAAACTGATCACCATCACTGATCACCTTTTCTAGCCTTGGTTTCAAGAAGAAGAAGTCAAGTCTCAGGGTTGCGTTTTTGAGAGAGCCGGGAGAAATGTGGGAGACCCTGACAAATTTATTTTGAAGAATTTACATATATCAAGCCTTTCTCCCACATTCAAGGGAATTTGTGACTTGCAGAACAAAAACCAGTATTATTTTTTAAAAATACTTAAAATGTTAAGTGTAAAAACTTAAAACACGAAAACAGAGCAAAACCTAAGACCACACAAAACCATTAAGAATGTGTCTTATTAAAAATGCCAGTCCATAATATAGTCAAAGGCCTGCTTAAGGGTGCAATCCTAACCTGGAGTTAGGCAGGCACGGTTAGGCCAGCAAAGTTTGGGCAGCACAAGGGCCACTATAAAGTATATTTGGACCACTCTCTGAGTTAGAGAGGCCAGCCCACAGACATGCACCATCCTCCCTGACTTTAGTAGTAGTAATAGTAATAGTAATAGTAATAGTAATAGTAATAGTAATAATAATAATAATAATAATAATAATAATAATAATAATAATAATA
>JAJKFI010000030.1:3219852-3234467 GCA_029204185.1 Lerista edwardsae
TAATAATAATAATAATAATAATAATAATAATAATAATAATAATAATAATAATAATAATACTTGGTATTTATATACTGCCTTTCTAGGTCATTAGATTGCTCTTTTGATTTTATTCAAGGCGGTTTACATAGGCAGACATTTCTAAACCCAAAGGGTTTTTACATCACAAATAAGTTCTAATCTTACAAGAACTACTACATTCAGATGACACTTCCAAGTCCAGCCTTCTTTCTTAGCTGCACGATTGCCTTCCTGCCGGCTGATAAATGACTTCTTGCTCTCACTAAGAAACAGCTGGCCCGACACAACTCCTCTCTCACAGGCAGGCAGCCGGCCACAGCTCAGATCTTATCAGCCGCATTCTCGAGGTCTGCCGCTCACGGAAACTTCTGGTGTTCTGGAACTGGCGACCTTCGGATCTTATCTTATTCTCGGGCATGACTGCGGCTTTTACCCGCTCGGCTAGACGTCCTGACTACTTAAAGAGTGGTCTAAACGTGCTTTATGGTGGCCCTTGTGTCAGCCAAACTTTGCTGGCCTACACTATGCAGGTTTAGCTCCAGGTTAGGATTGTGCCCTAGGAAATTAGGACACTAGGAAATTAGTACTTTGCCGTTGCTGAAATCAGGGATGATGTCAGTGGTTGGTAGGTGAGGATCCAAGCCCATCAGGGGCACAAGAGTGGGAGTAATATAGGGCATTAGCTCAAAATCCAAACTGGAGCAAAAGAAATGGGATACATATTATAATATTGCCTTTTTAAAAAAAAGAAATCATTACGCATCTCCAAGGTTCATACCTGAGGAAATATGAGATTGCTTCTTTCTTACAACATTTATATACTGCGTTTCTTAATAGACTCGAAGTGGTTTACATAGGCAGGCTGAAAAGAAATCCATTTTCAATGATATTTTTACAAACATTGTTCCATAAGAAATCTCATAGAACCTCTGCTTGTCCAGGTGTTTCCTTTCACAGTGCAGTTGGCATCGGGGCATAGCTAATGAAAGTGTAGCCCAGTGCAATGGGCAAAACGTTGCCTCGGAAGTGACATCACATTTGTATTTCCTTTTTTTGCTGTAACGTTTGATAAAGGTATTACACTCTGGTTTGTTTCAATGCATTCTGCATTAAATTACCTTTCCAATGATATATAACATGATGGTATTATTCATATATACCAAGGTTTTACCACTAGTGTCACGCTCAGCCTGTTGCCCCACTAAAGCTTGTTGCCCGGTGCAATTGCACCCCCTGCACTTCTTTAGCTACGCCCCTGTTTGGCATCCTGGCTACCAGCTCTTGTGCTTTCAAACTCTCACAGGCAGCTGCAACCAAGCTGCAGACTGGCTTCTCAAAGCTGTTTACCGTTTTTATTTGGCCAGCTGACTCCTCCACATTCCATTCTTCTACACAGATTATGCTAGAAACACCACTGCTCCAATGGGATTTCTAGCATTAAGTAGAGGTTGTCTTTGTGTATGTGTAGGCCAGTGATGTCATCCGAGCGCGCCAACTACCGGAACGCTCGGATGATTGACAGCCCTCCGCCTCTATGGCGGAGGGCTGCCACGCCCCCCCAAGCCTCACTGCGCCGGAATCGCTCCATTTTAGAGCGATTCCGGACGCAAGGGAGGGAGGGTGGGCCCAGCAGCAGCTCGCCCGTCCTCCGAAGCAGCGGCACGGCCCGGGAGCTCCGCGGAACTAGCGGAACGGAATACCGGGCCGTTCTGCCTGAATGACGCCTCTGGTGTAGGCACAGTCCTAACCTGGAGTTAGGCCGGCACAGTTAGGCTAGCAAAGTTTGGCAGGCACAAGGGACACCATAAAACACATTTGGACCACTCTTGGAGTCAGGGAGGATGGGGCACATCTGTGTGCTGATGTACTGCGCCTCTTTGTGCAAGCCAAATTTTACTGGCCTAACTCCAGATTATGATTGTGCCCTGTGTGTATTTGTGTGTGTGGGTGTGCAGAGGCGTTTCTACAGGGAGTGCAAAGCTCTAAGTGTTGCAAGAAGCCTTACCCTGTCATGTAAATCCCTCCTCTCCCTTGCTGCTGTAGCCAGTAAGCAATGCCAAGATGTTGCTTTTCCCTGTGAGGATTGGCTAAAACGGTGCAGGAGAGGGGTGATTTCCACTGCAAGGTAAGGCTTCTTGCAAAACTTAGAGCTTTGCCCTCCCTGTAGAGACGCCACTGTGTGTGTGCAATCCTAAACTGAGTAATGCTGGCAGCAAAGGGAAACTAAGTCAGCAAAGTTTGGCCAGCACAAGGGCCACCGTAATGTTTGGACCACTCTCGGAGTCAAAGAGGCCAGCACACAGACGTGAGCCATCCTCCCTGACTCCGAGAGTAGTTTAAACACGCTTTATGGTGGCGCTTGTGCTGGCCAAATCTTGCTGTCTTAATTTATGCTGGCCTAACTCCAGTTTAGGATTGCGCTCTGTGCATGTGTTTTATTCCCCTTCTGCAACATAAGCCAATCGACAAGATGTACTGTGGCAACTGAAATTGGAGTGGTCTGAGGTTGTCATCAGAATTTGAAATCCTAGGTAACATTGGAGGTTGGATATAGGATCTA
The DNA here is from genome assembly GCA_029204185.1 of Lerista edwardsae. Lineage (NCBI taxonomy): Eukaryota > Metazoa > Chordata > Lepidosauria > Squamata > Scincidae > Lerista > Lerista edwardsae. The sequence continues at coordinate 3,222,434 of JAJKFI010000030.1, forward strand.
AGAAATTTCAAAAGAATGTAAATGAATCTTGCCCTGATAGCGCTAAATTTAATTTTCTTGGGTTTGGGTTTCCATTTGGAAGCACGTATGTTGCCACCAGTGTATGCAACCAGTAATGGCTTTTGTGCAATGCTGAAGCTCTTTAAGGAAACATGGTTGAGGAAAAACCTCACTCCAAAATATGAATCAATAAATTCTTCATGTTTACTAAAGGAAGGTGGGGAAAGTATTGAGCCTGGGAAAGAAAACCCTGTTGTTTATTTTCTACAGGCCATCAAATCTCTCTTTTTATGAAAGAAACTGAAAGGTTGAGAGCAAAAACCAGTCAATAAAGGCTAACAGTAAGCTTTAGAAAAGGATGAAAAGTGCTGGTTTATGTACATGATCTTTCCATGTTCATAATACGCCACAAATAAGACAACACACACACACAATCTTTGCAGGCAAGAAGCAAACGTAAGCGCCGTCCTTAGTTTTAAAATTTGGATTTATTTTTTATTTTTTTGGCTTGCCAGAAATTCAGATGCTATATTATTTTCCAAAGCAAAAATGAAAAAATATGATTGTGTGCGTGAAAGAGGGGGAATTATAAGCAGCTGATCTTCCTGCCTGGCTGTCATACAGCTAATTGTTCAGAAACAGCTGGGCCTGATAATAGCATCCTTAATGGCCTGGCATAAAACTAGCCCTGACCGAAATCACAATCTTTCAAATCTCCTTTTTTGTCTCAGTTTTCTGGAGAATCTATACTTAATGACCAGAACAGAATGTTTTCCCCTTAACAAAGAACATTTGTTGTTGCCCAGTCTTAAACTAGTTGACACAGAAGTTCCCTTTCATGCAAAGGGAACTTCTGAGTTTCATTAGGTTCATCACATCAGGACCACTTCAAACAAGAGGCCTTGATCTTATTTGTGTATCACCTCTGTATCCTGCCTTTCTTCCAAGGTGTCCTCAATCTGATATAGCAATGTTCTTGGTCTGACATAGCAAGGGCTATTTTATTTTGGTCTCATGATAAGGGTGGCAATTTAAACTGAGAGACAATGGTTTGTCCAAAGTTTTCCCGTGAACATCATGACTGAGTATGGATTTGAACCCATCTTTCACTGGTCCCAGATGTCAATAGTCCTTTTTTTTGAAATTTGGATAAAGAATGCAAGTACAACATTTGCACATATTACATCAGTCATGAAGGGAATGCAATGAAACCTCCTTTTTCCTTTTTAAATATCCCCACAACTGAATGTTGTGGCTCTGTCCTGGGGCGGGGGGCGGGGGGCGGAAACAGGTCAGCAGAGCTGTGTGTGCTGACAGGGTGGAACAACCAATTCACAGTGGAGCTGAGTTCCACAAAGTGCTCTATGTGCGTTTTGTAAAGTAAGAGCAACTGGTCATGGGAGACATAAAAGAAAAAGATAGAAAAAGAAAGTACTGCAATAAGAAATCTGATCAATGTAGGAAAGAGCACCTTTAAAGGAGGATGGCTCTCCGTAGTGATGGGATTAGCCAATATATACCCACACTCACTGTTATTGTACAGATCTACCGTGCCCACTGTTGTTTTTCCAACATGAAGTACTAGGCAAGGCCAGCCTCAGGAGCAACAGAGCCCAATGCAGTGCATTTGCATGGGCCCTCCACTCTCTCTGTGGCCCCCCACTCACCAACTAGCTCTGGTGACAGCCGTCATGGTGATCTCTGGGTTAATGGTGCAATGTGTAAAGCGTGGCACTCAGAAATAGTTGGTGGGGATGTGATGACATAACTGCCAACTGCTTCTAGGAGGCCCATTTTGGGCCAAACAGCTACGGGGGCAGGCAGGAAGGCTGACAAAGTGCTCCAATTGCCATTCCTTGGCATGGTTGATTCCACAGCGGGGAGTTGGTGGCATGGGGCCCCTCCAAGGCTTGGGGCCTGATTTGGCCAAATCAGCCATATTGCCCTAAGGACTGACTATTGGAAGTAATCATAATAGTATTCCAATGTAGATGAGATGTCCTCACTAGTGCATTTGGTTGTGTAATTGACTGTTGCTGCCATCTCTCCTACAAGGAAGTGGTGGAAGATGATGGGAGGAACTATTCCCAGGAGGCTGAACCAGGTTGTGACTCATCCTTGGGAACAATAGGCTTCTTTGTCCTGCTGACAAAGGCCTTGCCTGCTATTTCCTCTCCTGAAGCATTTCCTCATAGCAAGTGACTGGCCAGAATGGCTCTGCTACCCAGAATACACTATTCTCACTGTTGCAACACTAGTCTGAGTATACGGCTTCTGTTGGCTGTTTGCACATACAGACTGCTTGCTGTATTTTTCCTTTTTGAAGTTTTGAACATTTTTGGTTTTTTAACCTTTTTTATAGTATTTTATAAACTTCATCCATTTACAAAGATGCTTTAGCAAAACAGCATTGTAGGAAGCAACATTACTGTACATGTATTTCTTGTGTCTTTTTAAGACACATGTGCCTGAAGCATAAGCCTTTCCCAAATCACAGTCATGTGCAATTTAAAGAGTCAAGCACTGAAAATTACATGTGTACATACATTTTGTTCTTTGGTATCAGACCTGAATACCAAAATATCTCTTTTGAAGCAACCTTTAGTTGTACAAAGAGGAGAATTTTTACCATTCCCAGAGGATACTAAAGGATACCAGACAATCTCAACTTTAATGCTGTTCTAGTCCGTTAATTTCTGATCCTGTATGAGGACAAATCAATGATCCATCCAGTCTAGGAGCCAGTTTCCATGTCACTATAAAAGTGTTTGATTTTTCTTTTCCATACAGAGAGAGATAACCAGTGTTGTCATTCAAATGATTTAGGAACAGGAACTCACTTTTGATTGGCACTTGTCGGGAACCCGGAACCAGCCACAGAGCCCGTTAGGATCCGGAACGCCCGTTCTGGTCCGTTCCCCCTGAATGACATCACTGGAGATAACCCTACATATATGTTAGGTTTTTGGGTTGATTCTGGCAATCAGCTCTGGTCTTTTGCTCTGGAAAACTGGAAGGCCTGAGGAAGGTGATTGAATGCACCCGTGTCTGAGTGGTGTACGTGCAGTTTGGCACGAAGACCTAGCCATGACTCAGCACTGTGCTGATTGGCTGGAAGGTAGGATATAAGGCAGTGAGCAGAAGCCTTCTATGTGGGTTGTGAGAGGAAGGGCAAAGCGCTGCCGGACTGATTAGCCATCTTTGAACATCTGTTGCTATATGTATCCTGACTGGCTGTATTTCTGACCTCGGACTGTTATCTGGACTGCTCTAATTGGTGTTCCCTTGCAACTAAAATATATCTTTGAAGAAGTAAAACAACAACGCTTGGATGTGCCTCATTTCCTTGGTGGGCTCACTGGCCGGTTGCACGACTGAGGGGGCTGCTTCATGTATCTCTGACTAGGCCTTGGAGTCAGTGGCTGCATTCACAATATATGCATGTACACATGCACACAGGCATGCACACATATAGTGTACACCACGACTACAAAAATACACATCTTTGTATTTTAATATTTCTTCTTTTTCACACAAGCATGGTTTGAAGATAAGAAACGCAGACAAAATGAGGATGGCATCTTTTCCTGCACCACCCCGTAGTGTAGCTAGAGGGGGGAAACTGTAAGTACTGGAGGCACCACAATGCACCTGGTAAGTAGCGCCTCTATTATTATTATTATTATTATTATTATTATTATTATTATTATTATTTATTAAATTTCTACCCCGCCTTTCTGCCCGAAGGCACTCAAGGCGGCATTACAAAGTTAAAAAGACAATAAAATAATTACAACATAATTGCTGTTGTCGCCATTCCAGGCAGTGACAGCAACACGCCGTAAGACTGACAACTGGTAATGGGAGACATAAACGAAAAAGTACTGCAATGAGAAATTGGATCAGAGTACGAAAGAGCACCCTTCAGCCTTTAAACTAGGACCTGAATTATCCCTACTGATGGGATTAACCAATATACCCACACCCACTGTTATTGTACAGATCTACCTTACCAGCTATTGTTCTTCCAACCTGAAGTACAATACTTTGGAAAAGAGCACTATAGGCAGGGCCAGCCCCAGGAGCAGCAGAGCCCAATGCAGTACATTTGTATGGGCCCTCCACTCTCTCTGTGGCCCCCCACTCAGCATCCAGCCACGGTGACATCAGCCATGGTGATCCCTGGGCTAATGGCCCTTGCTGAACCAAATGGCATCTGGAATGGTTCCGAGAGTGGGAGGGGTCAATTATGCGGCGTGTTGTTGCATCTGCAGTTCTTATCGTTTTTGCATCTTTTCCATTTAGGAATCTCTGGCTATGCTGCTGCACCAACCTCAGTTGATTGAGAAATATGCCAATTTTTACTGGAAGGAGGGGTTAAGAACGTGATGGAATACATCAGAGGTCAGCATCTCAGAACCGTCAGAAGGGTCTACCACCAGTCACTGAAACCTGGGATCTGTGCCCAGAATCCATGCGCTGGTTTAGTGACTCTTTCAAGAAGTCCACCCAGGAAGTAGGTGGCTCCTGGAAGGCAGTTTTCTGAAAGCACCTCCTGAAACCAGGAGCTGGCCTAGCTATGTGGATTACTATTAACAGATGTGTGGTTCTCCGATTTACTTCACTCTTGCTGTGTCCAATTGTGTTATTCTGTTAGACAGCTATAAAACCATTAACTCTTTCATGCCTTGCAGTCCATACCTAGCACTTGTTCCGTATGGAAATAACCTTTATATTTTCTAGTACAAATGTCAAAATTGTCTTCATAATTTTCAGTTGCTAAGAATGAGAATGCAGGAATGTTCAATAATGCGTTTTCAGCATGTGGGTGCTGATATCTCACATTTTAATAGAGAGCAAAAAAGTGCACTGTATATATTCTCACTGAAATTTTCATGAACTGTGGGTGTTGCTCAAATGCTATATAAAGGATCCAGCTATAGCAGCTATTTACATTCTGGTGGTTTTATTCATAACAAGGAAATGCAACACTGTCCAGAAAACTATACTTATGGACAGTAAAGGCATGGCCTGGTATTTGCTAGGGTTTCATTCCGGACTCCCCTGTGGATACCTGAAACCATGGCTACTGGAGATGCTTTTTTAAAGATAGGGGAGCACCAGTGGTTTGGTTACCACAAGGTAAAAAATAAGAGATTTGTTAAATGTTTCCCTGTCTTTTTAATACGTGACCCAGTATCCATGGTAACCATGGAGAACTGAAATCATGGATGCCGAATCAGTGGATACTGGGGCACTTAGAAAATGGCATGGCACTTTCAAAATACAACCTGAGATGACCCAAACAGGAGCCATGTCTTCAATGGCTAAGAAATAGCCAATGTAGACATCAATCAACCAAGTTACCTGATACTCTGGAAAGGCAATTTGTAAATTTGCATCCACTCCTCATAGGTTTGACCCTGGTTTATACAAACTGAAGACAGGCTATCTTACAGATTCAATCCAAATGAACTATTTCACTGCCCGTTGCTGTAGGCTATCAGAAAATGGATCACATCTTCACAATTTCAATGAGTTCCTTGTTTTTACAGAGGCCTTCAGATTCCATCTTCTGGTTGAGAAAGGAGAGTAGCAGCTGTGGGGAATCTAAAATATTTATTCCGCTGTAGAGTCAGATTCTATTTTGCCTGGAGCACTAAGCACGCTCCATGCACGCCGCGCTCATGAGAGTAAATAATAGCAGAGGTCTAGGAGATGGTCAAATAAACATTGAACTGGTATGTCAACAAAGTGTCAAGGACAGGAATGGGTGTGAAAGAAATTTGATTTCCTATCACCAGTGTATTGGTGTGTAGTGTTGATAGTTTACATTAGGAAGTAACTAAGAAAATCACAATTTTGTTGTCTTGCACAACAAAATTTGTTGTCTTGCACAAGACAACCATTTCGTTTTTGCAAACTTTATGAGAGATGGGGGGTATCTATGAGAAAGTTGAAACATGCAGTATTTGGAAACACTTCTTCAGTTCAAATATTGCACTAAGACCGTGGTTCCCAAACTGTGGGTAGGGACCCACCAGTGGGTTGTGAGCCAATTTCAGGTGGGTCACAAAGCACCCAGAGCAGTCATATTGAAAATATGGGAAGATGATGCTGGAAAGGGAGAGGGCTGTATGGATGTTTAGTTTGTGTCAAGTTTGTAAACAGGCTTTTTTTCTTTCTGATTCACTTTGCTATTGGGAAATGACTGAGAAATGAACCAACTTATTGTTGCATTATCAGGAAAGCAGCAGGCTCTGGCATCACAATGATGGCACATTTGGCCATGGCATCACTTCTGGTGGGTCCCGGATAGACTGACATTCTAAAAAGTAGGTCCTGGAGCGAAAAAGTTTGAGAACTACTGCACTAAGATCTCTCATTATAACTTTTTTTTTTTTTTACAATGGATAATTCTTAGTATTGTTGGGCAAATGCTGTAATTTCAGTAACAGGAGAACCTCTAGCAAAGTAGACCAATGACAAAATGGTCAAATTGTTCAGCTTTAGAATAGAATGTGTAGCATTACTTTTGATTGGACAAGTGCATCAAGCATGAACTTAAATACTAAACAGGGACAAAGATAGCTAGCTTCTTTGGAAGGAAAAAAACAACAACCGCAAATCAGATTCGGGAAATAAATGTTCCAAGAAGAAGCAAATAATATCAGTCTGTTTCAAACATGTGTTTTTATCTGGGGATAGCAAATATTGACATATACATTAACAATTTCTTAGAATACAATCTCAAAAAAAAAAAGAGTAATTCTTGGCATTCTTTTGAAGGTTGTAGCTCTTTGTGGACACAGTCTTGTAAGGATTTCTTCATGTATTCCAAATGCCAGTACGTTCTGTCTCCTGACAAAGAACTCAAAGCACATTGGGACTATTTGATTTTTTCAAGTAAATTCGTCTTCTGCATTTGTTGGATTATTTTGCTTTGGGGGGAGGGGGTTGTGGAGCTGCTCTCTTTGGTGTATATCACCATCTTAGAAGAGGCATTCCTCGTTCTGTCTTACACAAGGACTGACTCTTTTAAGCTTGAGGTATGTTAAAAAATAATTTAGTTTTAAAAATTTGACTGATGTTAACTGGGGCATTCATCAATCAAACTGCTAGCTCAATGTTATTAATCTAGCTCAGTGTTATTCAAACTGTAGGCCCACTTGGTGGGTCGTGACCTAATGGCAGGTGGGTTGTGGAAAGCTGGGAGTAGCCATCTTGGAAACTGCAGACCTTACTCTTGCTATAGTCCTTTTGTGAGTGCTAACAGTTTGAATTTTCAAGTGAAGTTTTGTAAAATTTTGTTTTTAGTTCAGTGCTTTTACATAATATTTTGTCCTAATTTTGCTTTCTGTAAAATACGTTTCATGGTTGTGCATTTGCTTCGGTCCAAGAATGCCAGTTTGCATTCTAAGAGTGTCATTTGATTACGTCATACTGACAGCACTTTCTGCTTGATGATGGCACTTCTGGCTATGACATCACTTCCAGGTTAATGACATCACTTCTAGTGGGTTCCAACACAAGTGCCATTCTAAAAAGTGGGTCCAGGTCTAAAAGGTTTGAGAAACATTTATCTAGCTGATTGATTCATTAAGCATCAGCAGTGCTAGTGAATACACAGCCCAGCAGAGGTGGAAAGGGGAGAAGAATAAATTAGCGCACTCAATTTAGGACAAGTATAAGGACATTTTCTTTTCACACTGTTTGGACAACCAGTGGAATCCAGTGCTGTCAGGTTAAATGCTGGGGTTGGATAATTTCATATCCATTAACAACATAAGACGCTAAATAGATAATAAGGGAAATCAAATCAGGCCCCAGGACTTCAGGGCTTCAATCCCTCATTTAGAGATTTGGGAAGCATTCTCTTTCCCCACTTCCTTTCTCCAACAGCACTATACAATTGCAAAGCAGGAGACTGTCTTTCTCAGAAACATGCCATATTGATGACTCGGTGGGAGACAGACAATGGGATACATGAGCCAAATGGTCTGATCTTGGCAAGAAAAATCCTATGCCGGTGACTAAAACGAAAATAGTAATAATGCTAAGAAAACAAGGGTAGAAACAAGGGGTAAGGGAAGCAAGCATGCATAATGAGACAACAGTGAAAAAGAGAAATGCAAAAATGGTGATCAAAGAAAGAAGAGAGGAAAGAAGGAAAAAGGAAAACACAGACTGATTGAAAATCACCCAGTGTTCCCTTACATGCAGCTCACGGCCATATTACTAGGTATGTCTTTGAGGGCGCAATCCTAACCTGGGATTAGGTCAGCAGTTAGGCCAGCAAAGTTTGGCTGGCACAAGGGCCACCGTCACGCAGGTTTGGACCACTCTCAGAGTCAGACAGGCCAGAACACAGACGTGCGCCATTCTCCCTGACACCAAGAGTGGTCCAAACACACTTTTGGCATCTCTTGTGCAAGTCAAACTTTGCTGGCTTAACTGTTCCAGCATAACTCCCGGTTAGGATTGCACTCTCAGTAAGTATAAAAGGATGTAGTGGATCATGCCATAAGCATCTAACCACTATTGGGGCACAGATGACAATGCATGTCCTTTGGAGCCAGCGCTGTCAATCATCACCACTATTCCAAGGGCCAGGTCATTTTGAAGCCCAGCCATTAGAGAGCTAAGCCTGAGTAATCTTCTTGCAACTTGATTCTCCAATATTGACAAGGGACTTATTGTGTGTGGTGGTGGTGTGAGGATAAATTAAACCAGCAGCTCGGTGGGTTTCCCCACTATAAAAAGGCACAGTTGATGAACGTGTATATTTTAGATTCGCAGCATTTCACACAGAGGGAGAAAAGCCAAGTTGACGAAAAACGAAAGGAGATGTGACAGTTATTCCATCAGCTGGGTTAACAAATGGTGCTGATTATACAGTCAAAAAAATGAAAACTTTACATTGGTGGTGTCTCCTTGCTTTCTTGACTACCACTATATGTTTCAATTGGCATAGGGCTTTTTCTTCCAAGCAGAGCTATAGATAGTTGTCCAGAAGGTCCCAGAAGTGTGTCATGTAGCCAATAACATTTCTATCCCTCTGAATGACTGGTGCATAATCATTCCAAATGCTCCCAAGTTGTATTTGAATATTGTTAGAGGCAAACTAAGGAGCTGAATGGCCCTCCCCCAATCCAGATCAGGGTCATGGTGTCCTTGAAAGATGGGAGTTTTCTTGCCCCATTGTGATACATTTCAGGGTTTCTGTGGCTACTATTTTCCCTGGATAGGAAGCTGCCCTATGTAATTTGAATAGGGACCACAATGAGGATAAAGGATTAAGACTTTCTTCCTATGAACTATGATCCCAATCCAGACTAGGGTGTTAGACTAGCCTGTGTTAAGGGCCATTGAATCGTGCCCTAAGTTTCAATACATTTGAATACAGTATTTCCAAAAACATTATTTTAGTGTCTTTCGGAGATAATTTAAGGAAGGATTATCTCATTGTTAGAAGAAAATACTTGTTTTTATATATTTTTGTTCATTTCCTATTATAGTAAACTTCAGAATCCAAATAGTCCCCAAAACAAATAGGTGTATCCTTCCCTCTAGCACTAATTATTAAAATTTCCCCCCACTAATGAATCAACTGAAGAAGCCACCCAGTGGTGGGATTCAAATAAATTAACAACCGGTTCTATGTCCTTCAGGGCGGCCTCTCCCAACCTAAAATTAGCAACCGGTTCTGCAGAATAGGTGAGAACTGGCTGAATTTCACCACTGAAGCCACCTAAAGTTGACACAAGCAAGCTTCATTACACTGATGTCTTAGATCAGTGGTATGCAAACTTTTTAAACTGGGACCCACTTTTTAGAATGACGCTCGTATTGGGACACACCCAGTGGTGTCATTCAAATGATTTAGGAACAGGAACTCACTTTTGATTGGCATTTATCGGGAACCCGGAACCAGCCACGGAGCCCGTTAGGATCCGGAACGCCCGTTCTGGTCCGTTCCCCCTGGACACACTGGAAGTGATGTCATTAACCTGGGCATGATGTTTTGGCAGGAAGTGTCATCATCAAGGAGGAAGTGCTGTCATAGGGCAGAAGATTTAGCCGAGAGGGTTAATGCCTCCGTTTGCCCGAAGATAACACCTGAAGATCTCAAGGTCGTGAGCTCGGGACTGCCGGAAGTCTCTGCGAGCAGCAGACCTTGGAAACTGTGGCTGATTAAAAGCTGTGTTTCAGCTGCCTCGTGGGAGGAGGAGTGTGCTGAAATCAGCTGCATCTCTGGTGGCAGCAGGGAAGCCTCATCAGCCAGCAGACGACAGACGGGTGGCTAAAGAAAGAAGGCTAAATCCAGAAAGAAAGATCTGTAGGAGTGTTGTTCTTGGAAGATAGAACATTCTGTAAAATTGTAAAAACCTTCGGGTTTGTGAGAAAGTCTGCCTATGTAAACCGCCTTGAGTTCAATCATTAGAGAAATCTAGTGATATTAAGAAAGGCGGTATATAAATAAATGTATTATTATTATTATTATTATTATTATTATTATTATTATTATTGTAACATAATAACATTGCACTCCCGGAATGTAAATTGGCATTCTTGGACTACAGCAATTATATAACCATGAAATATCCCTGACTGAAAGCATGAGGACATTTGAAAATTCAAAGTGTTAACACTCACAAAAGGAATATCACAAGAGTAAGGTTTGCAGTTTCCAAGATGGCTGCTCCCAACTTTTCGCGACCCACCTGACATCAGGCTGTGACCCACAAGTGGGTCCTGACCCACAGTTGGAATAACACTGTCTTAGATAACTTGACCTTCCCTTTGAGCATTTTCAGTGGCTCTTTGGTTTCTCATAGAAGCACAGAGTTGGAAGGGATCTATCTTCGAGTCTTACTCCCTGCCAAAGCAAGCTATCCAGGACTACAACATTGCCAATAGATGGATATCTAGCCTCTGCTCAAAGATCTTCACTGATGGAGTCTGCCACCTTCAGAGGCAGATAGTTCCACTGCCAAACAATTCATACAGTTAGGAAGTTCTTCCTCATGTTTAATTGAAATCCCTTTGTAATTTAAGCTCATTTGTCTGGGCCCTACTCTTTGGAGCAACTAACAAATTTGCTCCATCTTCCATGTGACAGCCCTCAGATACTTATAAGTAGTCATGGTGTCACCTCTTAAGCATTTCTTTTCCAACTTCTTCAATTGTCCATGTAGGATATGGTCTCCAGCCTCTTCACTATCCTAGCTCCCTCCTCCAGATTGTCAATACCCCTATTCCATTGCGGTGCCCAAAACTGGACACAATATTCTAGGTGGAGCCTGACTAAAGCAGAATACTGTGGTACCATTACTTCTGACAGGCAATAGTGTACTTAGATTGATGCAGCCTAGAGTCACATTTCTCCCAGTTTTCCATAGTTCCAAGATCACCTACTGTTGAGAAATGCATAAACATCTCCAGAATTGTATGATCACATCCTGACCTCCTTTGTTTCCTGTTCAATTTCCCGTAACACTCTGGGCTTTCCATGAAGCTGCGTTAGAGCTGAGATCCAATTGGTAGGGTGGTTTTGTAGAAAACCCGTTGTCACCAGATTTACTTTTACAGATGCTGGCAATAAGGTTCAGAGGTATATCTGTGGTCTCAGCTATCCAAAGCCTTCTGGTGATTTCTCCAAGACGGATGGCGTCTGCCAATTACTGCAGCGACTTCATCTGATGAAGGATGAGGTGCCGCAGCAGGACATGAAGACTTTTCTATGGACAAAGCCTGAAGCTTATTCTATTATTCTCTTTCTTCTGGATCAGGCAGTCTGACGGGGCAAAGGCTGGACATGTCTTCACAGCTTTCTGTGACATGTTTACAACAAAGAAGCACACAGAGGTTTTTGTGGGTGGAATCTTAGGCAGCAGCCAAATGTCAGCATACCGTTGATGTGGCTTTTCTCTGCCCTTCTGGACCCTGCATGCCAGATGTGTGTGTGTGTGTGTGTGTGTGTGTGTGAGAGAGAGAGAGAGAGAGAGAGAGAGAGAGAGAGAGAGAGAGAGAG
>JAJKFI010000030.1:3234477-3248884 GCA_029204185.1 Lerista edwardsae
GAGAGAGAGAGAGAGAGAGAGAGAGAGAGAGAGAGAGAGAGAGAGAGAGAGAGATGCTTGATTCTGAGTCCATCAGTGCCACAGGGGGGATGCAAGACAATGCCCTGAAATTGACAGCATGGGAGTCATGAGAAAAGAAAACATAGACCCAGTGGAACCAGAGAGCTCTTGTAGTTTAGAATGCAGAAGACCTAAGGAAATCACAGGCCCAGATACAGGTGAGAAGGAAGCTCACGGTTCAGCCAAACAAACAAAAACAAAACCACACACCTCATTGTGGAAAACACAGTGGGCAAGTAATGGGAGGGGACTGCTGGCTGAGAGTGAACTGTAGTTCTGTGGCTGCAGAACTACGCATTGCCCATGCACACCCTCCCCCCCAAATAAACACACAAGGTTTGAGGCTAAAATTGGTCCACCTGTATTGAAATTAACAGCAATTAGGAATCCACTGCCAATTCTGCAGCAAGCCCTATCTCCATGCACCCATTTAGTGTACCTTCGGGATATGGCATGCCGCTGTCTTTTCCCTTTTTGAGCATTCCCACCAGTGTCGTCATCCGCAAATGAACTCCCGGAACGCTGGGAGGGACGTGGGCGGGATTTTCAGGTGATTGGCAGCCCGCCCGTTTTGTTCCACGGCTGCCCTGGCCTTGAGGGGGGGCTGCCCCTGGTTGGCGCGGCCCCCCGCTGCTTGCCCAGGCACCCGGCGCGCCCCCACCTGCACCCCTCGAGGCCAGGGCAGCCGCGGAACGAAATGGGCGGGCAGCCAATCATGGCGAAGCCCCGCGTAAGTCCCTCCAGCGTTCCGGGAGTTCATTTGCGGATGACGACGCTGATTCCCACCCTGACTCAAAGCTGCAGATTGCCTGCTTATCTCTGAATGCAACTGGCAAGAGCATACAGGTATCTTGTTTGGACTGCTCCCAGAGGCATCTGGTGGGTCACTGTGAGGTACAGGAAATTGGGCAAGATGGGCCTTGGCCTGATCCAGGAGGCTTTTCTTGTGTTCCTATGCAGTTTCTCACTGCCAACCCCAACAGAGTTGAGGCAGTTGAATTACACTGTCCACCCCAAGCTAGACAGCCTTTGAGATAGACTTCACCATGAAAGCTCAAGGAGTCACCAGCCTCAGTGATGGATATGTCAAAGGCAACCTACCTTCATAATGACAGCAGGGGGGAAATATTGCACAAAACACAAGGAAATGGCTGAAAATGGCAGCCCTGTGTCCACTTCCCCTTCCCCCAGTGTCATACATCATATCCTGAGATCATTACACTGAGTGTTTTCCAATGTCCACCAAAGATGCACAGCAGACTAGCACAGTACAATGATCTTAGGACATGAGGTATGTTATTACATGTTTGAGAAGAGGAAGGAATTCAACACGAGGCTGCCAGTTTTAATAGAAGACCTGCAGTGCATAGTTCTCATATGAAAGGTTTCATTTGGTCCGTGTTCATGGAAGGACTGAGCACTTGGGAGGTATATTCAAATTGATATATACTATTGGAGGTCAGAAAAACCACAACTCTCCCTTTCCATGGGGTTGAAGTTACAAAGTTGGATATGAGTTACAGAAGCTGACAGGTGCTTTCCTCTCAGTTCTCACCATAGGGACCATTATAAGAAATACACCATTTAATCCTATGTTGTTAAGTATTAATAACCGAACAGATAATAGTCATCTAATGACTCATCTCTTTTCCATAATGCATCATATGGTTATTTATGAATGCATAACACTACATTAGTAAATGGACATTGAATGGTCAGTGTTTCCCACGGGCACATCATAAACGTTATTTCGGTTTCAACTGTAGAAACTATTCACAAACCATCAAACTTCTTGGAGGGAGGGATAAAAATGCACTATTAAGTATCTATGTCCCCTGTAACAAGCTTGTAGGTGTCATCATAAATAAAGAGTTGAATTCTTCATACTTGGATATTGTGGGTGGCGAAGCTCAATAACAAGTGGGAACAATTTCAGGAGCTGGATAAAGAATTTAAAACTTATTTTTTCTAATGAAACTTTATTGTACCATTGGTGTGAATCACATGGGCTTCCCCTGAGCTGAACGGAGAATGCATTTCTAGCATGTATTTGAGCCAATCTACAACAATGGACATATTAGAATTCGCACTATGCCAAAATGCTTGTGCTGCCTCCCTCCTTGAATGGAACATCATGGAACATCTACATATCTGTTTTTATAATGTAATGAACCCATCACTTAGAGTGCAATCTATACTATGCTGGCCTAGGAAGGGCTATACTATGCAGGGCTTGTATATACTATGCATATAGTATATACTATGCAAGGCTGTGTCCTAAAGCCATTAGGAGGCAGCAGCAGCAACATCCAGGACAGGGGGAGGTTTTCCTCTTGCCCCCGTGTAAGCCCCAGTCACCCCTATGGGCCTGCTCGGATCTGCGCCTGCTGTCAACGAGCGCCGCTGACGCTTGACTGGTGCATGGCCAGCGCTGCCAATGGTTACGGCGGTGCCCAATTGCGGCACTGCTGCTTGCACCAGTCCAGCGCTGGCCCAGCACCGCAGTGCCGATGCGGACGCGCTTTATGGCACATTTGCGACAGTGTTCGGCCGTCGCAAGAGCACAGCGCTGGCGCAAGGGGTGTATAGGATTGCGCTGTTAGTGTTTGACCACATGGAAAGAAGATTCTACAGCAGAGGTCTCAAAACTTTCAGTATGAGGGATCACATCTTATATTTTTCATATTTTCACGGACCCAAAAAAAATCATTTATGAATGGATGAATGAAATGTGAATGAGAATAAGTTTTATTTGGATCTTTTTTTTTGTAACCAGCATGATATGATTCAGAAGAAAAGAGAAATTTAACTGTTACAAAGAAACAATGCTGTGCTTAAACTGAGAAATGATATATTGAAAAAAAAAATTGCTGCAGGCCAGACAAAATCTTTTAGGGGCCAGATGTGGCCCTGGGTCAAAGTTTGGAGACTCCTGTTCTAGAGAGATGTGTAGAAGAATGCTGACTCCTAAAGCCATTTGAGGGCACAATCCTAACCTGGAGTTAGGCTGGCACAGGTAGGCCAGCCAAGTTTGGCCGGCACAAGTGCCACCATAAAGCGCATTTGGACCACTCTGGAATCAGGAAGGATGGTGCATATTTGTGTGCTGGCCTCTCTCTCTGAGAGTGGTCCAAACATACTTTAGGGGGTGGCCCTTGTGCCAGCTAAACTTTGCTGGCCTAACTGTGCTGGCCTAACTCCAGGTTAGGATTGTACCCTAAATGTCGTTCTGACTTTTCCTCCAAGAGTTCCTCTGCCATCACCACACAAAGGCACTGAACACAGAGGGTTTGAGCGAAACGCAGAGAAACACTTTACATCTTTTTGAGTAATTTGCTAGGCTGCAAAGAAGAAGAAAGAAGAATTTAAGAATTAAGAAAGGTTCTCCCTCACTGAATGCACACATTAAAAAAAAACACCTTACAGAAATTCATTTTAGATCTAATTATGATCCTAGTTTCCTGAAGTTCTCAACTTTACATTCTCACTGTCTCCACGCTAGAAGTAGAACCTTCCATTTTACCAGCTTGCGGCATCACAGGCAGACCCTGGGACGAAAATACTGCAGACTCCTGGAACACGATTAAATATTAAAATCGGCAAAATTACATTCTGCCGGTGACATTCAGTTCTGAGTGTCCCCATCTCTTGCTCTTCCCGCCACCACTCCAGCAGCTCAGTCCCTCCATGGACACAGACCAGCCAAGGGATCTGTTCCTTTCACTCTGCTCCCTGCTAAATGTTTTTTATTCTCAACCACCTGCCCCAGGCCCTCTCACAAATTATTAATCAAGTGCTCCATGAATATGCAAATCAGCCCGAACACTCATTTTTATGAAATTAAATAAAAAGGCAAAGAAACGAGAGTGTACAGCGACGGAATAGATGATGGTGCGGATTGCTACAGGGTGGGGTGGATGACTGTAGGGCTGGGTGGATGTGATGGTGAGGGATGGATACAAATGGGACAGAATGAGCATTTTGCACACCCTGTGAGTTTATTATTCAGAATTATTTGAATGTTTAATTAAAAGTGTGATTTTTGTGAGTATGTGGTAGATGTTTGCGGAGTAGAGGGGAGCATGTGTGGTTGTTTTTTCCCCCGGTAAATAGAAGTTTAAAGGGAATAGTACGCTGGATTGCTTTTCTTTGATCAACATTGTGTGCTCTCCAGGACAAACGCTGCAGACAATGGTTAAGCAAGATTTGTCATTTGATTTAAAATAAAACCAAAAAGGAGTCCGACTGCCTAGTAATATTCTCAATTTCTCAGCCTTCTCCACCAAATTAGGGCTATCATGAATACTTGTGATTTGCCAATTCCCGTGCAAATATGATGTATCTGCTTTTGCAAAAATTTAAAAATATATATTAAGAAACCTATATATGTAGCAGTTTCACAGATTTCATTCACGTTCTGGGGTAATAAGACAGAAAATGAAATAGTTACTGGATACAGACGGTCCAGTACATGCATGCGTTGCAACAAAGATACAATTTTAAGCTAGTGTCAGACTATGACCTTGTCCTGGCTTAATTAATTGTCAGCAACCCTGTTTCTAAATTTGATGTGACTGTCAACCAAGCATGGAAGAATAAGTGCATTATAGTGGCGCGGTGTCCAATGGCTGCAATCTATAGTTACCTATGGTTGAGTAAGAGATCTACCATATAAGGGTGGCGCAACCTAGAATGCTGCCTGATGCCACCTCAAGTCAGCTGCCTCTGTGCTACAAAGCAAAACAGACCCCCAAACCCTCAACCATGTTCCATGTGCACTGCTGTGGAACCCAGAAGTGCAAGATTTCCAGTTTCATTTACATGGAGAGTGCAAACTCACACTGTCCCTGTAAGGGCGCAGTCCTAACCAATTTTCCAGTACCAGGGTAAGGGCAATGCAACAAACATTCCCTTACCTTAAGGAGACCTCCATGACTACGATTCCACTGCAGAATGCAGAACATGCCCCATTGGCACACTATGTCAGTGCTGGAAAGTTGCTTAGGATTGTGCCCTAAATTAGGGCTGTCAAATTTGTTTTATATAGTGGACTGCCTAGAATTCAAGGCGCCTGCTGAGGGCCGGAAGTGACTTCATTAAGCTGGAAGTAAGATAATTAGGCAGATGATGGCAAGGAATAAGCACTTTGTTTTCACATAGAAACTCATTAGCTGCAAATGACAGAAGAGAAAATGTGCAAATGTTGTTCATAATTTAAAGATACGAGACAGCCAATAATCACAATGGGAGAGCCAAATAACAGGGGCCGGAGAGATTGCTTCTGGGTGCCGCATCAGGCCCGTAGGCCTTATGTTTGACCCCCTGCTGTAAATGAAACTGGAAGGTCTACAGTTTTAAGTTTCAAGGCAGTGCATGAGAAGCATGCTAACAAGGGGAATGATCTGCTTCTCATTTGGGCCAGTAGGAAGTAAATAACTGCAGCTTGCACTGCCGGCAATTTGGAAGGATGCAGTAGCTGCAGACTGGAGGTGAAAGTCACTCCGAATCCACCCGCCTTGCAATCTGTGCAACCCTTATCAGGCAGCATCTTCGATAAGTTGGCAGGGTACGCTGGCATAGTTACTTACACTATAAGGTGGTCCCTTCTTTTTAGTTGACAACATGACCAGTCAGACCACGGACTTATCCAGCCCCATCTTGTCTACTCAGCCGGCAACTCAACAGTTCCAGGCAGAAACTTTTCTTAGTCCTGCTACTTGGAATTAGTATTGTTAACTAGGCAAGCTGGGACCTTTGATTGCAAAACACATGCTCTGCCACTTGGCTTCTGGGTGGGCTATCTCTGAGAAAAAAAGCTGGTGAATTTTTTTTTTCCCTTCAGCTTTCCATTTCCCCTCTGCAAACTATTTTTGGGGCACGTTTTGAGATAGGACGAGAGGATTAATTTGATTTCCTTTAAGTCGGTTTCGAGAGATGTACAAAGAGAAATCAAGTCTCCCTGAGATGCAATGACTCCCCTCAGTATGCCTGACACCATCAGGCAAACTGCCTCACTATCTCTGACAGCATCCTGCCTTCCTTTTGACTCAAAGCTGGGCTATTTATCTGCTTCTGGCAGGACTGCCAAGCTGGTTGATTGTTAGCATTGCAGGACCAGGAGATTGTAAGTGGGATTTGGGGCTAACAGGATTTGGTTCATTGACTAACAGCCCAATCCTACGTGGGCAGTACAAGCATACTGCCTGCGTCATTGTCACACAAGGCATCGTAAAGCACCTCCAGTGCTGGTGGTAAGCCATTACCGCTGGTGCTGGGGTAATACAATGGTGACACCGGTCCCAGACAGCCCGGAGGGAGCTCCGTAAGCCAACAAATGGTGAGTCCACTTTCTGGGCGGGGCAGAAGGGTGTTCTGGGGTGGGACTGGCAGCAACTCTCACTGCGGGATCCCTACCTCCGTGTAGGGGCCCGTGGCCTTACATGGAAAGTCTCGCCTCTGCACTGGCTAAATAGCCAGCGCAGATAAAATTTTTGAATTGGTAGAAATGGATGTACTAAATGAACGCTTGAAAGAAGGAAATAGTGAGAAGATACAAAGATATTGGAAACCCTTCTATGACTGGTTAAATAACTCAAATTAGAACTCAAGAAGAAAATGATAAAGAACTTATGCCATTGCAATTGGGGATAAAGTTATAAATTTTAGGCATAAAATTTAGACATAAGGCAACTTTAAAGAAGTTTTAGAATAACTTGATATAGAAAGATTATCGAAGCGTAAAAAAAGTATGTAAAATCCCACCCCCTTCCCTTCCTTACTACCCTAGACGTTTATTCCTTTTGAAAGCAAAAAAAAAATTAAAAAAAATAGGATTGGTTCCAGGACCCACTGAGGATACCCAAATCTATGGATGCTCAAGTCTGACATAGCCCCACTGCCCATCAGCAAAAAAGAGCTGTGCATACATTCACTCATGGAGGGCCAAAAGCAAAACCCCTGCCACAGCCGTCTTGCTCCCCTTAGCACCTGTTGTTCAGGAAGGCACTGGATGAGGCCATTGGGGAGGAAGAGAGAAGACCAGGATGCCAGGACGGTGCTGAAAGCGAATGGGGGGGGGCAACTACAAAGTGGAAATGGTAGTGACTGTAATGGAGATGTTAAAATGGAGATGGGTGACTGTAATGGAGATGGGCAGGAGGTCTAGTCGAGAGGGTAAAAGCCGCCATTATGCCCGAAGATAAGATCCGAAGGTCGCCAGTTTGAGAACACTGGAAGTTTCCGTGAGTGGCAGACCTTGAGAATGCGACTGATAAGATCTGAGCTGAGCTGTCTCCGGCTGCCTGTGAGAGAGGAGTTGTGCTGGGCCAGCTGTTTCTTTGGTGAGAGCAAAGAAGCCGTTTATCAGCCGGCGGGAAGGCGATCGTGCAGTCAGAAAGAAAGACTGGACTATGAAAGTTTCATTGAATGTAGTAGTTCTTGAAAGATAGAACCTCTTTGTGATTTGTAAAACCCTTCGGGGTTAGAAAAATCCTGCCTATGTAAACCGCCTTGAATTAAAGTCAAAGGAGCAATCTAATGACCAAAAAAGGTGGCATATAAATACCGGTATTATTTATTATTATTATTATTATTAAAAGGCTTCGAGAAAATTTTGATCCATGGTTGGTTGAATCCATGGATATGGGACCCGTAATATGGAGCCACTATCTCTTTAAGCAAAAACTCACCCTTCAAAGGCAGTCAGCTAATCCCATATTGTCATCACAGAGGTGGGAGAAAGATAAAATGTTTAAGGACTGGGACAGTGAGGTGGGCTTTCCACACTACAATCGCCACAACCCACAGTCTTGTCCCTTCCCCCAGGGCTGCTTGCAAAGCCACTCACCATGCCATATGAGTGGGAAAGAAGCAAGAAATATTGAATTTTTCACTTGCATAGTACGGGTATCTCATTGCAATTTACAACCCCTGCTAACTGGGCAAGAGGCACTTTTTCAAGTGGTGTCCTCTTATATTTAGCAGGGGGAGAGCAATTGTCCCTCTTCACCCCAGCACAGTGTCTTTCTCGTGGCTGTTGTTGTTGTTGTTGTTCTCCATTCTTTTAGATTGTGAGCCCTTTTGGGACAGGGAGCCATTTAACTTTAATGTTACTATTTGCCTGTAAACCGCTTTGTGAACTTGTGTTGAAAAGCGGTATATAAATACTAGAGATTGAGATTGATTGATTGATCTAATAGGGATTTAATGGTAATGTAGAATATAATATGGGTATCCATTTGTTTGTTGCCCACCACATTCACAGGCAGGTATCGTGGTTTTTTCTTATACATATGTGATCAATTCACTGTTAGAACTTAACCGATGAGCTTCAGTGTCAAACTTCTGCTGAGTCTTACTTGTGTGGAGATTTAAGGTGTGCATCAAGGACCAATCCTGGTTCCTCATTTTAATGCCATTTGGAGCGCAATCCTATACTGGGCTGGATTAGCGAGGCCGGCCGGCCAGCCTGCACCAAATCCAGCCAAGTATAGGTGAGGCTGGAGCCTCCCCATGGCAAGGGCAGAGGTGCAGATCCACAGAGACCGCACGGCCCGAATCAAGGCTGCGTGACCTCAGGATGCGGCCCTGGATTCAACCTTATTTGCCGAATCCAAGACCCACCTCCCTCCCAGACCGGCACACCAGCCGGGCCGCCCACATCCCACCCAGTTCCGCCCATGTCCCTCCCACAGCTGCCCTCCCCCCTGCCCCCTCCCTCCCCCATCCAAACATGGTGCCTCCCTTGCACTGGCCGGCTCTGGCTGATGCAAGGGAGGCATGGCACAGGCGCAACAGGACCGGCGCTGCCTGCAGTGCCAGTCCTGTTGCTTTAGTGCAGATGCAGGAATGCATCAATGCGCGGATGCATTTAGTGCAGATGCATCAATGCCAGGTGCGCAGCTACAAAGCAACACTGTTGCGTCAATGCTGCACACCTTTTAGGATTGCGCTGTTGGTGTGTCTATCCTGCCTGCTCCTGCAGGTTGGGTGGAAGGGAAAGTACCTCTACGCCCATGCAGAGATAAATCCACTTATAAGCAAAATTCTCTTCTACTTCTTGCCTTGAGAAAGCGAACAGGGCTTTCAAAGTTGGAGCGTTTCCACAAAACTTCTGCTCAAAGCTTCCCTACTTACAACATTTGTGCTGCCAAGGGAGGCAACATGTTCCACTCAGAGCTTGGCATCTGCATTACAAAAAACATCAGGGGAACCAATTAATGCCAGTGGTGATTGCTGGTTATTTTTCTACCAACATCTGTCCATTGAGCAATGGCCTAGGAGATTATCAACTGTACATTACAAGCTGTTTGCTTTATGTAACAAACAGCTATTGCATAGATGTACTGCAGTCATTGATGTCAGAGAATTGCTGTTGTTGTCTCCTCTTACAGAAAAAGTATGTGGGGAGGGAGGAGGATCTCACTGACCTTCCCACTGAAGTGGTCCCTATTTATCTACTTGCATTTTAGGTGCTTTCGAACTGCTAGGTTGGCAAGAGCTGGGACAAGCAATGGGAGCTCACTCCGTCACACAGTCTTGAACTCCCAACCTTCCGGTCGGAAAGCCCAGCAGCAGCGGTTTAACCCGCTGCGCCACCACGTCCCTTGAAACTGGAGTTAGGCCGGCATAAACTAAGCCAGCAAAGTTTGGCCAGCACAAGGGCCACCATAAAGTGTTTTTTGACTACTCTCGGAGTGCTGGCCTCTCTGACTCTGAGAGTGGTCGAAACATACTTTACGGTGTCCCTTGTGCTGGCCAAACTTTGCTGGCTTACCTTATGCTGGCCTAACTCAGTTTAGGATTGCGCCCTGTGGCTAAGTCTGAAGAAAAATGTCTAGTCCTATTGTATAACTGGCTAGGTCTAAACAATGGTGTCAGAAGAAAATATCCTATCTTGTAGACAGCGCAATCCTAACCTGGAGTTAGGCCGGCACAGTTATGCCAGCAATGTTTGGCCAGCACAAGGGAAACGGAACTCTCACAGCGCAATCCCGGCTGCCCCATAGCGTCAATGCAACATTGTTACGTTGATGCTACATTACTAGCGCTGATGCAGGGGTGCTGAGCAGTACCCCCCACGTTGTCGCTAGTGCTCTCAGGCAGACGCTACAAGTTGTGTCGGCCTGAGAACAAAGACGGCAAGCTTCCCTCCCGCCGACCGAAGCCGGTTGATGCGAGGGAAGCTACGGAACAGGATGGAACGGGGATTGGCGGCGGAAGGGAGATTGTGGACGGGGGGACGGCGGGCCCCAGAGTCGGCCAGAAGCCCATCCAGGAGGCCACGCAGCCCCGATTCAGACCGCGCGGTCTCCTCAGATCTGCGCCTGCTGTTTAGCGCATAGGGGAGACTGGTAAGTTCTTTTCATATTCTACCAGTAGTTAGATGTTCAGTTTATATCTGCTGTGAAGCTCTTGGAATCTGCCTTGGGTCCCAATTTAGGACGGAAAGGCCAGTTAAAATGCAAATTGACAATCATAAATAAAGCATCTTTTATCTCAAGCAATCTGAAGGTGTCCTAAATGGTTGCAAGTGAAACACAATTCATACAGAGATGTCACTTATTTCAGGCACTGAAGAATTGGACTTTTTCCGAGTCTGTGGCCCAGGGAAAGTGGGTGGACCACCACTAATGCATAGATAAATTCAACCTGGAGGTGTGGTGTCTGTGTCTGTGTGTGCGTTTTCTGTTCTTAACTATGAGCTGTTACACAGGTGAATTGCTCTTGGCTGAGGAAACGGCCTTCCTCTCCCTGGAGATCAACCCACACAACACTGAATGGAGCAGCAAATGAGAAAGCCCTGCTTTGGGGTTTCTTCTTTTTTATTTTTGTGCTTTAGCAATCCATTCAACAGTTTTCTTGCCTTCTTTGCTCTATGTTTTGGGAGCTGTAAATGAATTTTTGCTGCTCTCAGTCACTGAGACCCTCGCTCACCATTGTTACTTTTGTTAGCTTTTAAAAAAGAAAAGAATAGTCATTTGCTGCCATGGAAACGCCAGTGAAATGCAATCACTTTATTTCCCTCCAAAAACCAGAGCCAGTGGCATTCCTTCAGAGTATTGTCATTTGGCTGAGAAGTGTGCTTATGTCTCTGTCTCTCTCTCTTTAAACTTGGGGTAATGAGCTAGAACCTGTCTCCTCAGAGAACCTATTGTGTCCTTCCAATGGCACCATAGGATTCTATAGGCAACTGAGCGACTCAGGTAGACAGCAAAGTCCACCATAGTGTGCAGATTATATTGACGGTAGGGCTGAGTTAAAACAACAGCATCACCTCTACAACCTTTTTCACCAGCTGTGAAGTTTGACCTTATTCTCTTTTGGAGTGGGGGGAGAGGGGGTGCAAACATGGGTGCACTTTGCCAGAAGGAGGGAATGGGGAACTTCCTTGCATTGCTGAGGTAACGCAGGGGCACTCTCTACCTATCTTGGCAGTGGAGGTCAGCAAGAAACACAAGAGCAATAGCATCAGTAGCATAGCCATAGGGGGATGTGCGATAAGTACCGCAGGTGCCACAATGCATCATGCAAGTGGCCCCTCCCATTTTTCATTGGAACCATTCCAGGCAATGACAGCAATGCACATTGACGGTGAATGGCTCTGACAGCGAGTGGAAGGGGCCACTGATGTTGCGGCACCTGCAGTAATTACCACAACTCTCCCCTCTGACTATGTTACTGAGCAGCATCCTTCATCTGGATAGAAGTGTTTTGTTTTATCTCCCTTTTCCTCCACTCTGTACTCTGAGAGAAGGGTGGCAGGGGTGCTGTTGAGTAGGGACTAAAAGAGGCTTTCCTCCTCCATGATTGCTCTCAGTTGCATAAAGGCACAGTGGCCCTTGGAACATGTAGTCTTCCCCAAAGTGACTGCACAGACCCTGTCACTCCTGTGCGTCCTGCTGTCTGCCACTACTGCAGCAAGTAAGGAGAGATGGGATCAAGTGAGCAGGGTGGTGGTGGAGAATTTTGAGCACCTTTGATTGGCTCAGAAGCACCAGCAGTACAGTCAGCTATTGGAGGTCAACATACGATGGCGACACCCGATTCTATCTCCTCTTTCCATCTCAGGTTAGGGAAGCTTTTGAGATACTGAATCAGTGTGTAAGAACACTGTAAGAACACACTGTAAGAACAGTGATGGACTGGATGTGGGTGTGCAAGTTGAACCTGAATCCAAGCAAGATAGAAGTGCAGCTGGTCAGGGAGACTCATGGCCCAGGATCTGGATGCCAACCTGTTTTAGAGGGGTTGCACTTCACTGGAAGTTGTTGTTGTTGTTCAGTCGCTAAGTCATGTCCGACTCTTCACGACCCCATGGACCACAGCACGCCAGGCCTCCCTGTCCTCCACTAGCTTCCGGAGTTCGCCCAATTTCATGTCCATCACTTCGGTGACACTTTCTAACCATCTCATCCTCTGCCGCCCCCTTCTCCTTTTGCCTTCCATCTTTCCCAGCATGAGGGTCTTTTCTAAAGAGCTCTCTTCTCATGAGGTGGCCAAAGTATTGGAGCTTCAGCTTCATGATTTGTCCTTCCAGGGAGCAATCAGGCTTGACTTCCTGATTGCCCGGAAGTCAGCCCTGATTGCCCGATTGCCGGATACTACAGATCCTTCCTGTAGGATTGCCAGATTGCATCTCCTTGCAGTCCAGGGGACTCTCAGGAGTCGAATTTCACCATAATTCAAAAGCATCTATTCTTCACCGCTCTGCCTTTCTTATGGTTCAGCTCTCACAGCCATACATTGCTACTGGAAAATCACTGGAAGTGATAGACTGCAATTTGGAAGTGCTCCTGGATCCAGCATTGCCTCAGCTGATTGCTATGGCCAGGAACACTTTTATCCATCTTGGGCTGGTGCGCCAACTGCACTTGCTCCTGCAGATCTGGCCACCAGAACAGCAGTTGTGTGTCACATACTCAGGGCGCAATCCTGACGCCCTGACGCTAACCGCTTGCATCGGCCCAATGGCACCAGCACCGATGCTACCAGTAGCATTGGCCCAAGGTGCTGGCCCAAGGGCGCGTTGTGCCATTCGTGCACCAGCTGAGCAGGGTGAGGGCTGGAGGGAAGGAGGAACTGGGTAGGGGTGGGAGGGCTGGGATATGTTTCAGCCTCCAAGGGAGGGGTGTGTGCTGTTAGGCGGCATCCAAGCCTCCATTGCCAGGCCACTTGGCCACAATTCTGGCTGTGCAGTGTCCTCGGGTCTGCACCAGCTAAATAACAGGCGCAGAATCGAGGAACCCATAGGGGAGCCTGGAGCCTCCCTGGGGCAAGGGTGCAAACATGCTTTTGCCCAGCGGTGTTATCCGGCAACAAGCTGCTGGAATGCTAGGCGGGACTTACCGCCTGATTGGCTGCCCTGGCTTCAGAGGGGGTGCCCGCTTGCCTGGGGGGCGTGCTGGGTGCCTAGGCAAGCAGCGGAGAGGTGCGCCAACCGGAGGGAGCCCCCGCGGCGGGCGGGCAGGCAGGCGGCGATGCGTCACGGACTGCCTGTCAATCAAGAGGTTAGTCCCGCCTAGCATTCCGGCAGCTCGTTACAGGATGACACTACTGCCCTTGCACCAGTAAAGCTCCTGAGTGCTCCAAAGCTATGCTGGATATAGCACAGGCCCATCAGCCTCGCAGTTCCTGCAGTTTAGGATTATGCCTCCATCGAAGCAAACGTAGGAAGCAGGCAGCTTCCACCTTATCCCTGTTTTTCCATGGTAAGAATCCAGGGATCAAAAGTGCTAACATAAATTTGGGAGGGAGGGAAAGTCTGTGATTCCAAGAGCAGGAGCTGGATTTTTGTTGCTTACACAGAATGCATTCTGCATGAACCATTTGTAGGGCAAATATTTGTTTTAGGTGCTGAGTCGAAAAGGAATTTCTTTTTTCTTTTTTTTAACATTCACTTCCTTCAGTGCTAAAAGTAATTAACTTTCAATGGCAGCTAATTATAAGTGAAGAGAAATTGGAGTCTGTGTGGCTGTTTGTTTGGTGGAAGCTCGGCAAAGTGTTTTCTTTTAATTAGAAACCCTCTTTGCTGCACTGCATTTCAATCCATTTTGCAGTGTATTTATTGTTCCAGATTCATATTATAACCGTGACCTTTCATCTAATGACAGGCGCTCTGGCAGAGAGGAGGGAAAAATATGATTATTTTTACAAACAGACAGTAGGGTTACGGGCTAGGAAAGAAGCCGCTTGCGTGGTGGCGGAGAGGGGAGAAGATAGCAATGGTATGGAGTCGGACAACTGTGATAAAGACATCAGACACTCTCATACTTTGTCTCCAAGATGCTGTGAAAGACGAAGAAGGAACAAAAACCTTCCCGCAGAGAACTCTCATATATATATATAT
>JAJKFI010000030.1:3252615-3273615 GCA_029204185.1 Lerista edwardsae
CTCTCTCTCTCTCTCTCTCTCTCTCTCTCTCTCTCTCTCTCTCTCTCATGCACACACTTACGACATATATAGAATTCAAATAATCTGGGAGCACGGAAGGAGGCAGATGAAATTCAGGCAAGTGGCATATTACTAAGAGTCCGCCCAAAGCTCCGCTAGCAACTCTTCCTTCATATCCAGAGAGACACATACATTGGGTATGTGTTTGCGTACTGGAGAAGACAGGAAAAGCTAAGGAATTTTCTTTGCTATAGACCCTTTGCCCAACATGGTTTTTGCCTCCTTAGAATTTGTAACTTGAAAGTCTGAAAATCAGAAGTAGCACCGAAGTCATGAATATCCGCCTCTATGGGGGCAGAGGGCACTGCCTCTGGGAGCTCCTGAGGCCTCTGGGTACCTAGTGGGTTCCATATGGTTTATTTTGAGCTGGCAGCTCTCTCTCTCTCATAACGAGTCATTTTTGCTCATTAGCACAGCTGCCCACGGCGTCTGCAAGGAAACTGCCTAGCCGATATCAGAGAAGGTGGTTTGGGAAAGGATTCAGTAGATTAACTGCAATGAGCATATCTATCAAGCAGAGCACCGCATGCTTGCTTTATTTTACCAACCGCCAAGAAAAGCCCAGTGGGCCGCTGAACTTCTAGCATCTTCTAGGTAGGAAGTAGCTGAAACTTCAAAGAATGGATGAAACACAACTACCTATCACGCCTTCCAACACCATCAATGAGAGAAGGTTCTGTCTTCGAGAAGACCACATGATGCCCGTAAGTGCTGTTTTTAGTCGCTCATAATTACAAAGCAGCATATGGCAACCAATGACACTCAAGGTAGGTTGCAAAGCTCATAGGCTGCGGAGTCACATCACGCAGCATGCAGCACTGTTCTGGAGAAAGAAAGCAAACTAGCGATCTTCTTCTAAACAAAAGGTTCATTATTGCCATTAGTGTCATACAGCAGTAGTGGTAGGGGGACTTCCCAGAGCATCTGAGCACTCAGAGCACAACAGAGTACTGCCTTATTCAGAAGCAGCAGGCCACTGAATACCAGTTGCTGGAAAGCAATTAGAGAAGATGGATATTAGCTTCAAGTTCTACTTGTGGACTTCAAGGCCTCTGGTTGGCCACAGTGTGAGACAGGATGCCGGACTTTTGTTCTGATGTAGCAGGGCTTATATGTTCTTCTTCAGGGTGATTATTCTTGCTGCACGCTCAATGGCCAAGCTGAAAAGTTGTGAGAAATGTCAAGCCCACTCAGTGGAAACTCAGGAGAAACCTATACAGTTTTTGGCTTCTGGCAAAATGTCTGCAACTGCCAGCTGCAGAGACAAAACATAAACCTAAAACAATGTTTTGTACAAATGAAAAAGAAAATTGCCAACATTTTAGAATCTCAGTGTATAAATCTGAAAAATCTTAAGATTTTGAAATCTTACTTTGAAGGGTGCGTTTAAATACACCCTTCCTGTTGATCAATGTTAAGAAAATAATTAGGGGTGCAATACCCATAATTTTTCTTTCTTTCATGTATTTGCAGTATTTGCCATTGGAGTTTTGTTTCATGCACTTGCAGTTGCAGATACATTCTTTAGAAGCTTAGAAAAAGTGACCTGCTGCAATTGAGTTAGATGTGGAAAAATGAGGAAGGATGATAACAGCCCTGCATAATGTGCAACAGTACAGTACGAAGTGTATTTGTGCAATAAAACTCTAAGGAATTTAAATTGGGAAGGATGACAACCATTAACCCAATTTTGGGCACAAGAGAAAGCTATTCAGTAGTTTGAATGAAGGACACCTGTGACTAAGGGCCCGGTCCTAAGCAGGCCAGTGTTGGCAGGAAGCCCTTCCTGGCCTCAGAGCCTGGAGGAGCCCATCCAGAGCTGGAGGGCGGTAAGTAACACCTCCACCAGAACTGGGCAGGGGGAGGATGGAGAGGGGTGGGAACAGTGGTGGCCTCCATATCTAACCTCCATGCTGTGTGGTCCGACATGGAGGTCCTCAAGTCTGGGCTGGCAAAATAGGCCCATTGGCAAGCCAGCACCCTTACCTGGGGAAAGGGGATGAATGTCCTCTTCTCTTGAGGTGCCTCTGGTGGCTGCCCCTGATGCACTTACAGCAGCTCAGAAGCTTTAGCTAGCAGTTAAAAGCATATAAACCATTGGTCTGGAAATACCTATTTGAATCGGAATATTTTTTTTAATAGAGGTAAGTGTGTCCCCTAGTTTGCTTCAACTCTAACCCAGCAGCCACTGCTTTTGGGCCAGTCTTTTCTTTTTCAGGTAGAAGATGTCAGAAAGGAAGATATCCACAAAGCAAGCCCTTATAACAAAGATCCACTTCTCTTCCATTATCCAGAAATGTCGCCCTCAAAAGTTACTGACGGGCAGCACAGTCCTAAGGGGCAGTGGTAGCAAATTAGTCCCCTGTTGCCTCTTCCTCTGAAGAGTGATTGGAAAAGAGGGTGACATGCTAATACCCGCACACAAACCCAAAGGGGGAGAAGCATCTGAGCCCTCTGCCTTAGCTGAACTAGAGGCTTGGGGTGCACCTGTCCACCACTCCTGGAAACAAATGGATTGCAAAGCTAGTGGGAAGAGAAATTTAAGAGGAGGTTTACATTACACTGGTGGCCGTGCACTGCTTAAAAGAACCGCCATCTCCCCAGAAAATGTATAGGCAACTTCTTAGATGAGCAGTGTGGTGCAGTGCTAGAATGCTGGGCTAGGGTGTATGAAGCTCTGGTTCAGGTTCCTACTCAGCTATGGTGAGTACATACTTGGCACACTGGATGGACTTGGCAAGTCCGTTCAGCCTGCGCAGATGGGATGACGATGCAACTAAACACATCTTAACCGTCAAGCCAACTGATGTGTTTAAAAGACTGACCTTGGTCAATGAGCAAAACTCCGACTATAAACACAGATAAAAGAAGTGTGTTTGTTAAGTGTACACAAGGCAGCTGTTGTTCTGGGCGGGGGGAGAAAACTTTTTGTCTGCTTCGGTAGTTTCTGCAATGTTCCCTTTTCAACCATCTTTCATTTTCTTTTTAAATTATTTTCATCCCTTGTGATGGTTCTGCCCTACCTTTCTGTTTATAATGTTGAAAACAATCATCAAAACAGACCATTTTCCCCTACAACTAAATAAACCATCTATTACTTGTAATGTGTGATTCATAAATCATTTTGCAGTCAGTCTCTTGCCTGTTCTTACAGTGCGGTAAGGCACAATTACTTCCACGGAGAATTGATACGAGGAGAGGGAAACATGGTTAGGGTTCCCAGAGGAGATCACAGGTGAGAAGGGGATTGGTGCTACATCTGCAAAAGGACCACTTTTATGGCCCCACTTGGGCAGCCTGTGTGTGGAAAGGCCGTTGAAAGGTTTAAAACCAACAAAAGGTATAATATTTTGTCTAAAGCTTATAAACTCTGAGTTTCCTGTCAACAGACCAATAAAATGCAGAGCTGTGGGGTTGAAATAAATAAGAAACAAGACTGCAATAATCACAGGTTTGAAAACTGTATTAATATTTATTATCAATAATAACAACAATAATTAGTGCTTATGAATGTTCAAAACCCTTCTCATGCTTTATTTTGTAATTCTTATCGCAACCTGCTAACACAAGCAAAAGTAAATAAGTAAGTAATAATTATCCCCATTGCTTGAGGCTAAAAGGGAATGGCAGCACTAAGGCCACCTAGTGAAATCATGGCAGAGGTGAGATGTCAACCATGGAAGCCCTGATTCACAGCTCACTCTCTTGCAGCCCAATCCTATCCTCTGTCAGCCCAGACCATGCAGTGCTGCTGGCTGAGTGTGTGCTACATATTATGGGAGAGGGTAACCAGACGATCCAGGAGAGGCAAGTAAACATCCTTTTTAGTTACCTCCCTGTAGGTTGCTTGGCAGCCAGTAGGCCTCCTTGGACCCATGCCAGCTCTTTTGCAGGCAGAAGTCCAAGGAGTCTCCAGTGGGTGGGTTTTGGCCAGGAAAGGAGGATACGGCCTTAGTGTGTCAAAGGATCTTCCCCTTCCACCCCTGGCCCATTCCTTGCCCAGAATCACCCCCAATGCCAACCTACCTGTCCCGGCACTGGTTTGGTGCCCTGTTGCTGCCAGCATAGTAGCTCCCAGGTCATTAGTAGCAAACTGACCACTGTCAAAGCAGCTTATGCAATGACAGTCCCAGCCAAATGTTGATGGATCATGAGATCCATCAACATAATTCCCTGACAGGCACTATCCTGTACCAACCGAAGTCCACCCTTTCACCACAAATGCAAAACCAGCCCCATAGCACATACCGTCCAGGAGTTCCATAAGCCTCCTAGTTTTGCTTCCTGTCAGGAAATGCAATCCCAGAAGCACTGGGTTGGGGGTGGGCGACAAATACCTGTGAGGACACAGCACATGGCTAGTTTTCTGGATTCAGTTTGGTAGGCCATGATTTGCGGAGGCATGTTTTGAGGCCCAGAATAAGTCAAGGTCCATGCAGCTCTCCCGTGTTCCTCACAGGTATTTGTCGCCCACCCCCATCCCAGTGTTTCTGTGATTGCACTTCCTGACAGGCTTATGGAACCCCTGGAGGGCTGCCTTCAACTTGGTGTGCCATGTTGCCCAAATCTGCCCTCAGTAAATGTTACAAATACTTGAAGATAAGTATTCAAGTACTTAGCCCAAAGATGTCGCCCTCTTGAGGCCTACTGTAAAACAGCAACGAAAAATGCACCCTGACAATTTCCTGAGCTTCAGCTTTCTGAAGTCATTGTGAAGGTGTGAAAGCTCTTTGAAAGAATATCAGTAAAGGAACACTCAGCAATAGTGAGGCTCTTAATTAAATCTCAGGCTTAGTCACTCAGAATGCAAATGAGCACTGTATCCTAAGGTTAAGAAACAATAAAGATGTGGTTGGCTCAGAGTCAAGTATCCTTAGACCTTCCAATCTTAGCAACATCAATACATCACTCCTTGTATTAGTCAAACATGGGAGAGCCAGATCACATACTAATCTTCATGCCCCTTCTACAGTCTCTTGAATGGTGACAGAGGAGCCTCTTTCACAACTAAAAAAAAGCCCTGGTGGAGGGGGAAGAAGATTGGCGTCGGGGTGGTGGTGCTGCATGTCTCACAGTGCACCTCTGTCAATAGGTAATGCCTTCCCTAAAAAGGAACGGGCAGGAAACACAATGACAGTATGGGGCAAGATACAATGGAGGTAAGTTGGGAGACAAGAGAAGGGGAAGAGGAAACGTTGAGAGTTAAGGAGATGAATGTGGGCTTCAGTGCAGGGAGTAAGGGTGCAATCCTAAGCAGCACTGGATTGGCAAGGCCAGCCAGCCAGAGCCAAATCCAATGCTGCTTTGGGGAGACTGGAGCCTCCCAACAGCAAGGGCACGTTCGCGCCCTTACCGTTGGGGAGGCTTCAGCCTCCCCAATGTGCTCCTCGGATCTGCGCCTGCTAAATAGCA
Organism: Lerista edwardsae; assembly: GCA_029204185.1. Taxonomy (NCBI): domain Eukaryota; kingdom Metazoa; phylum Chordata; class Lepidosauria; order Squamata; family Scincidae; genus Lerista; species Lerista edwardsae. The sequence goes on from JAJKFI010000030.1 coordinate 3,258,088, forward strand.
GGCGCAGATCCGAGGAGACCGCACGGCCCAAATTGGGGCTGTGTGGCCTCTCGGACGGGCTTCGGATTCGGCCTTATGGCCAAACACAGAGCCCGCCCTCTCCCCGCCCACAATCTCCCACCCCACCCCCCACCAATCCCTATCCTGGAACACAACAGAGCCTCCCTCAGTCCGCACAAGGTCAGCACAAGGGAGGCTCCCCGTCGGCGCTCTCAAGCCAATGCTACCCATACCGTCAGCTTGAGAGCTTTTGCGTCGATGCAACAGGGTGTGCAGAATTGTGCTGTAAGAAGGGTGTGCATGTGAGTTGGGCAAGGGGAGAAAAAAGGTGGCGAGACAGGCCAGGGGCAAGCACACACACTTCCACCCCCCAAAGCATTTCAGGGACTGGACAGTGGTTGCCACATCCTTTATGCAAAGGGAGCAGCTGAGGCTGCAGCTGTCCCTCGAGCCAACTCCCTGAAACTGGAAAGTATGAATGGGATCCAGTTCACAAGGGCAGATCTATAGATGGACCAGTGAAAGACATCTTGGTTGACTGGGGTATAACGCAAAAGACAGGACAGAACAAATACAAAGCTGACAGCCGAATCAGCAGCGGCATTCAGCTGGTACACTGGGCGGGAGGAACGGGTGAGCGGCAGCTCGCCCGTAGCTTTCCGCTCCGTTTCGCTGTCTTCCCCTTCTCCGCGGGGGCGGGGAAGACTGCGAAGCGGAGCGGAAAGCTACGGGCGAGCTGCCGCTCACCCGTTCCTCCCGCCCAGTGTACCAGCTGAATGCCGCCGCTGAGCCGAATCCTAAGCTGCATTGGCCTGAATGGCCTATGCTGCATTCCAGGAGGCAGCTGGAAGTCCCCTCGGGGTAAGGGAATATATTTTCCCTTACCCCAAGTAAAGCTCCAGCCATCCCTTATGGGGCTTGTCAGATCTGTGCCAGATATTTAGCTGCTGCAAATGTGGGAAGCCCAGTGTGGCCAGTCAGGCCAGGAGAGAGGCAGGGTTAGGATACAGCAAAGGCCTGCTTCACTGATCCAGCCCTGTCCTGGGCCTGATATGTGCCCTTTCTGCTCTCCCCCAAACAGAAACACCCCCACCCTGCCACCCTCCCTACACCCCTTGGCTGTCCAGCGCAACCTTACCTGCACCATCTGACCTATCGGGATTCAGCACCAGCAGTGCTTACACCCAAGGTGATGCTTAACATGCTTTACAGCCCATTCACAACACCTTCAGCTGGTGCAGTAGTTGCTGCGCCAGCCAAAAAAGATGAACTTAGGATTGCGCCCAACAGTTATATTGGGGGCAGATTGTTCAGTGTAACACAAATTCAGGCAGCGCAACCTTAGTGCACCCATTGCATCAACGCTATGTCAGTGTCAGCACATCACACCTAGCGCCAACGCAGGGGCGCCAATCGGCACCCCCGCGTCGTCACTCAAGCAACACGCCCTGTTGCGCCCGCGCAAGCCTCCCTTGCATCAGTCAAAGCCAGCCGGCACGAGAGAAGCTCCATGTCTGTCCAGAGATGGGATTGGTCGGGCGAAGGAGGTTGGGGGTGGGACGTCGGCCATAAGTCCGAATCCTAAGCCTGATTGAGAGGCCACGTGGCCCCAATTCGGGTTGCATGGTCTCCTTGGATCTGCGCCTGCTATTTAGCAGGCACAGATCCGAGTAGCACATTGGGGAAGCTGGAGCTTCCGCAATGGTAAGGGCACGAAGGTGCCCTTGTCGTTGGGAGGCTCCAGCCTCTCCAATACTGCGATGGATTTGGCATAGGCCTGTTGGTGCTCTAAGCAACATTGAGCAACAGAATCATGTTTTTTTTAAAATACACACACAAACAAACTCCTTTGGGAGTAACTCCGCCTTCCTTTCACATGCCTGTTGGAGTTACACCAATTCTTCCATGCTCCATTCATACAGCTAATCACAAAGTACTATCCAAATAATGATATTATCTATTCTTCCGGTATTTGCGTGCACCCTAATTTAGAATTTATCATAATTGTGTTGCTCATCGGTGATATCACACAATCGCAAATCAATGTGTGCAATACTTGCGGGTATGACGGGGCAACCTCATTCAGATCATATTAAAAGAATACATGTAATCAAGGAAGTTTGGTAATCGAGTGCCCATTTTTCAATCTTGGAAATACCTCTGTTTTAATGTCTAATGTCTGTTTCAAAGGAGCAAATTGCTTATATTAGTACAAGCTGTTGGGGGACATAAGACCATTTTTTAAAATCTAGTCATCAATTTAGCAATAATCATCTATAAAATATATATACGTTGGGACATGATTGCAAGTTCACAGCTGTATTTTTTTTTTACCCCAAATGTTCTGACTTAAGTGGCTTGTAGTTAATGCTTTAACTCATTGTCGTTGTTCTTTTTTTTACTCTGTACAATATTTTTGTGAAACATTGTGTCATAATCAGAACTCGGCATTCCCAATAAAAGAGCTGTGTCCAACGCCCACATATCCCTTATTGCCTCTGTCGGGGACGAATTAGACATGATATGGGAATTCCATGATTAGAATTTCCAATGACTCTTTTCAAAAAAGGAAAAAAAAACCATAGGGGTGATTTGGATCAGGTAAAAGGGTATAAACCTGGTGCTATGGCCCTCATCCAAATCATTCCCAAAACTTCCGGCTATGACTGTTTCCCTCTTCCTATCAACCAACAGCCCAATCCTATCATTTCACCCTCCCAGCAATGCAGTCCCACCAAACAGGTCACACTGCATCCTGCAGGGGCGGAGTCTATGAGATCTCTGCATAAGGGATTATTTGTTCCATTACCGGGGGGGGGGGGGGGGGGGTAAGCCTCCATGGTGCAGAGGGTTCTACTTGGACCCATGCAAGGTAAATCACTGGCACAGGTCCACAAAGACCCAGGCTATTAGGATTGGGTCCGAGAAGGAGGTTAGACTTTGGCAGCCATGACAGATGCTGAACATGTCCCCTTCCTGGGCCCAATCTGCACTCCTCCCCACCCCCGTCATTACCCAATTCTGGTTGGCAGATTTCCACATGCGGAGTTGCTCTGGCCTCTCTGGCGGCAAGCTAGAAATGCATAGCCCTGCGCTCTGGCAGAAGCCCTTCTGTAACTGCCATAAGGCTGTAAGAACTGGTGGAATGCTCGATCCTCCAGTGTTCCAGTCCAATAAGATTGGGCTGTTTGAAATTGGGATATATGTAAGATATGAGTCACGGCATCATTGTGGAAGCATAAGGTGCAATCCTAACCTGGAGTTAGGCTGGCACAGTTAGGCCAGCAAAGTTTGGCCAGCACAAGGGCCACTGTAAAGTATGTTTGGCTGAGTGTGTGCTACATATTATGGGAGAGGGTAACCAGACGATCCACCCGCCTCTTAGACTCCGAGAGTGGTCCAAACATGCTTTACGGAGGCCCTTGTGCCGGCCAAACTGTGCTGGCCTAATTCCAGGTTAGGATTACACTCTCAGTCCTCTCCATTCTGCACCATGATCTTGATTTGTATTGCCTGATCCTATGAATGCTTGTCATGAAAGAGGCAACAGGAGTTCCTGCACAAGGAACTCCTATGTCATGTATAGTTTGGCCCCAAGTCATCCAACTTCAGCTGCAACTCTTCCAAGTATTTGAAAAGATAACATGATTTCAGAAGGATTTTAGCATAATGAAATGGAATGCATTTGGCAGGACAGGAACTAGTAAAGATTCAAAGACCATAAAATAGCACCCTTATAAGGGTGGGTAACACCTGAAATCTAGCAGGCACAAGAAGGAACAACCCTTCACATATTCAGGTTACTCTAACATCGTTGCTAATGGTTCTGCAACACTGCCTCTTCTCCATTTCACTTCCTGCCAGGTTCCAACCAGTTTGCAGTACCTACCCCCATTTCTTCTCTCCTTCCTCACTTGGGAATTCCTAGGTGCACATACTGTACATTCCCCAAATGCATCTTCTTAAGGCTCTGAAACATGGACTTGGGGCTTGAAAAACTTTTGGGGCTATCAACTCCATTGTACACACACATACAGCTTTGGTCATGGCAAGTGGCTGACTGAGTATAAGAAGGAAAAGCAAGTTCCAAAATGCTTGACAGCCACTAGTACCTCTGAAGATATAGTCCTTGTCTTAGCAACAGAGAGATTCCACAACAAATTTGCAAATCCTGATGGTGACAGCCTACCATACTGAAAACGTACAGTTGCTTGCACAAGATATGCAGATCCATAATTCCACATCGCAGGATGAAATGCTAGCTCACACAGGATTACACCAAAGCTAACAATAAAAAACCCCTTTATTCATTATGACAACAGCCTGCTCAAAATAGCAGTGGCCAAAGAAGTAAGGATAAGTCCTGTGTACTTCCAGGATCACACAGTTTCTCACCTCCAATCTATTGCACATGCAACTCTATCACGATGACACACAACTTGCCATTATGACAGATGACAGGCCTGTTACAAAGCACACTGTGCGGAAATGGCACAGCAGTAACATGATCAAGGATGAGTGACTTACCATTCTGTAAAAAGGACAATCAGTCAAGGAAAGTAGCAAGCAGAAGGACTTACCTAGGAGAGAGAAAAAAAGAGAACTGAATAAAACACCACATCAGCACATACGTGCAAAGATTAGAGCATTACTTTGTCTGCAGCATTATGCAGATAACCTGGCCAGCAAATGCTGATCACTTGAAGCTCTGCACATCACTTTTGCCCTACTCCGCCCCCCACAGTTGTTTAATCTCATAAGGACTATAGAAGGTAGCAAAAAGGGTAATGATAAGGATAGCATTCATTACACAGTTATGAGGGCTGCTGTGACCTTTTGAAATAAGGAGTGGGAAGGGAAGGGAAACAGGGACACATTTGCTTTGTCTTCTGCATGATGCAGGGCAAAGCCAGGGTTGCTGTAGCTTTATGAAGCAATGACGTGATGTGCAGCTTAGGGATACTGCCAGAGTGGTTAGTGACCAAACGTACTGCGCACGTTTTCCCCTTGTGCTGTGCATCTTGGTCGCTGAGCTCCAAAATGTTTTCATCACATACGGTCTGGAAGAAGCTGAATGTGGCAACTGATTTGTCAGGTCAGGTGTGCTAATGATTGCATTTGTAGTCAAGCACCGAAGGACACAGGCCAAGTTGCAGGCAAGGAGGTAGTTGAATTTCAAAGGGCAAAGGGAAGTGCAGAAGGCAGAGATCCCACAAATCAAAGTACTGGAGTTCAAAGAACAACAGTGTAAGCAACAAGCAGGGTTGCAGAAGGAAGTTGCTGAATGTGCAAAGGGCGCTATGTCTCAGAATTCCTATTCTACATCTTCTCTTATGCCCCAAAGAGCTCTGCCCTGACACTCCTTAGACGTGTGCTTCAGACCTCTTAGAGGACACCATATCACCCTCTTTCACCTTCATCAGAGGACACCAGATCACCTTCAGCACGGCGGGGGGTGGGGATAGCATTGGGTAGTAGGATTGGTACAACTAATGCCTGGTGACTCAATGGTCACCACCTACTGGCCCCCCACTGCCGCACTTGGTCTACCACTTCTTGCCACCGCATCTTCGGAGGGCATATAGCATCATATATGCTATTCATATACATGCACCTGAAGGCCATCAAACCCAGTTCCATTCACTGCAGCAAAATCTACTTTAGTTTAAATCATTAAGGAACAACCCAGCCTCTATCCAGTTCCTTTAAAAAAAAGAACAGACCACTACATAAAATTTCACTATTTCCCTTGGCAATTTTGCTCCACTGGCCATCTGCTCTTTGAGTTGGGATTTTTTTCTTAATGCTAACATTAAATCAAGCGTCCTACACTTTTAAAGCCCCTGCCTCATGTCCTACTCTTGAATACAAGGGAGAACTATTATTATCCATCTTCTTTATGGCTTTTAAATATTTGAAGACTGTTATCACAGCTCTCTATAATCCTACCTTTTTCCTACATAAACATACCCAGAGTTTTCAATCATTCTTCGAGTTCTGAAGCCTCCATCATATATATTTCAGTCTTCCTCTATTTTATCGATATCTGTCATGGTCAACTTCAGAGCCTGAAATGGAACCTTCAGGGTCTGAGTCTGGGACTAGCCTAGTGAGATGGACTTGGCTCATGTTTCAGAATCCTCTTTAGGTACCGAAAGTACCAGGGATGTGCAACATCGTCAACACCGCTTGACAGAAATTCTGCAGTTGACTTTGCCTGCACAGTGGAGCAATGCCTTTAGTCTTATGCACCCTAGGGCCAAGCCTAAGCTACTGTCCTAAGGACCCTTGACCTGGATAAGACAGTGGGCACAGTCCTAACCTGGAGTTAGGTCGGCACAGTTAGGGCTAGCAAAGTTTGGCTGGCACAAGGGACATCATAAAGTATGTTTAGAGCACACAGACGTGCGCCATCCTCCCTGACTCCGAGAGTGGTCCGAATGTGCCTTACGGTTGTCTTTGTGCCAGCCAAACTTTTCTGGCCTAACTGTGCAGGCCAAACTCCAGGTTAGGATTGTGCCCAGTGATTGTCATTCTAAAAAGTGGGTTCCAGTGCAGAAACATTTGAGAACCACTGGGTTATTTCATTTTGTCATCACTACTACCCTGATGATAAATTAGGCCTAAATGTAATGACTGGCCTATGACCAACTCATAGTCTTCACTGATGAATAGGAATGTGCACCCCTCTAGTCCAAGCATCTTATTCCATACATCACACTGGTTCTCAATTGAAACAATAATTGCTTTGCTTGATAGTAACATTTCCAGTAGTTCTGATGTTATTCATACAACCCACAAAAGTGCCTGGCTCTTTTCAACAGCATCTAGTTGCTTACTTATATTCAAATAATGCTCTGCCTTAATTCTCAGTACTGACTGTGACCCAAGCAGTAATCCCCCATTTTGCCTAAGGATCAGACACCTTTTAAAAGAAATTTTTAGTAATCCAATCAGGAAATCACCATGTAACATAAGTGATACATCAAAGAGCATGGATAATGAATAGCGGATACTCAGAGAAGCTAGATTTCAGACCATTGTTCCAACAGTAACATTTGTTCCCACAAATGATTCCTCTAACAATTGAGAATAATGAATAAATTAGTAAAAATCATGATCTGTTCACTGATAATTTGCCAAGTGAAAAAAAGAGGGGGGAATTATCCAATACATTTTCTACCACAAATACATCATTCAGCTCTAGTTTTGGAACATACTGGGTTGGAAAGACAAGGAATGCCAGAAAGAAAGATAATCCCAGTAGTATATAATCAGAGAATAAATTCTGAAAGATGAATCTTGTTCTGAGCTTCTCAAGTTCGAGGTCAGTGGTTCCCAAACCTTCTAGCACCGGGACTCATCTTGCAAAACAAACACTCTATTGGGGCCCACCTAGCTTTGAGACAAAAAAAAATCCCATTACCAGCCACTCAAGCCTCTTTTTTTATTCGTTTCACTATGGGGGGTGGGGTGGCGCCTTTTGTAGCATTTGTTATTGAGTTCCATGTTCATCAGAATATAACTTTTCTGGTGCAAAGTGTAGGGGGTGTGCCTTGGGGGAGGCGGGCACAGTGGGCGCTCGCTGCGGCAGGGCACAGCAGTGCAGAAGAACCCATGCGCTTTTCAGCCCCCCACCCTCCCTTGCTTTCAAATTGCTCCTAAATGGAATGATTCCAGGCATGAAGAGGTGTGGCCAGGTGATGCACAGGGGTGAGCAGGAGCTCTGGGGCATGGTGACATCACCCCTCCCGCCTCCACGCTGTGAGCCAAGTACAACTCTGTTCTGGTGGCCTTGTGTTCCCCTTTGCCTGGCCTTTGATATGCGCCAAGTTCACAAGGAAGCAAGCACACATGGCTCAGTTGAACCTTCCACAGGGATCAATCTATATTCCTTGTCAGTTTTGTAACCCACCAAAAAATCAGGTCTCAGTCTGGGAACTGCTGTCCTAGGCTAAATTCTGCCACTTCTTAGATTATTTGCAATTCCACAGACTTTTATCAAGAATTTGGTCCTCATCTTATAATAAAGTTTAGCCACTTGAAACTGGGAAGATATTATCATAAAGTAAGGGAGAACATACATTTTTCCCCAGCAAAGGGGAAAAAAAAATACACGTAGGAGTATTTAGTAATAAATCTTACAAACTTTTCTGATTTACTTCAAAATTCCTAGTGATGTTTGGTTGCTCGAATTTCAACAAATCTTATTTTACATGAAATTTGATGGTCACTCACTCACTCACTCACTCTCTCTCTCTCTCTCTCTCTCTCTCTCTCTCACACACACACACACACACACACACACACACACACACACAAAGAGAGAGAGAGAGAGAGAGAGAGAGAGAGAGAGACTATACTTTGTCCTTCCACTATACTAACTGAGGTTTAATTAACCCCTCTCTCTCATTCCCCTCCCACCCCTATTCCCACACAGCTATATGATATCCAGCCACTGTCTTACAAACATGGAACAGTACATAACAGAATCAGGACAAAAGCTAATCCAGCTCTGTGAGGAAGATTATTCAAAAGATTAATTACTGACCAAAACCAGGCTTGCATGGGAAGAGCAGGAAGAAAATGGGAATGTGGAAGAGAACTCCTTTTATTAATGCTGTCTTTGCAAATCTCTTACTTTTTTGATCAAGCAAGAAGTGCATGGAGTGCCCTTTTGTCACTTTTTTTTTAACATTTAATAAAATCTCAGTTTTGTTCCTATGATATTAGAAGCAAAATGCTATACAAGGAGGCCACTTAAAAATGAGCAACTGCAGCCCAATCCTGAGCCGCCCTGCTCCCATAGGAGCAGTGGTAGCAAAACGGCTACCACTGCATCCCGTGAGATCTGCGGCAGCCACCAGGGTCTCCAGGCAAAGCCCCGGCCCCTGCAAAGAGATTTCTCAAGTCTCTGCCAGCTATTTTGCTGGCGGAGAATCAATCAGCCCCTGGTCGGGCTGCCTGGCCTGAGGTGGGGCATTGGATCCGGCAGTGGAAACCATCACCCAGTCCCACCACTGCGAGGGCCCAATTCTCCCATCCCCCACCCAGTTCTGCCCCTCCCCACCTCCCCCATGCCCCAAACACTTACACTGCTGGAACGCTGATGACGCTTCCTTGTGGCACTGTGGCTGGGGGCTCACAAGCACCAGCCGTGCGCCAGTGCTCCCTCCTCTCTGGGTGTCATGTATGTGCTTTATAGCACATTTGCTATACTTTTAGTCAGCTGTACACACATATCGTGGGAGATAAGGCTCTTTGGATCATCAGCCCCCCCCCCCAGTTTCATTTTAATGCATGGTCCAACTATGTAGCAAAAACCTTCTTGCAAGGTCCCTGCACTTTACAAACTTAGATCTGGTCTTAATATTGCAAATGGCACACAGTCACTTTATCACAGGTCATGGGGGAGTTGAGATGGATGCATGAACTGGAACAGGGAGGAAATCTCATGTGATAATGCAGCTAAACAAACGCAAACATCATGTGAATTATCAGCTCATCATAAACTGAGTGTATTGCTGGACTGGGGATGCAGTCCTAACCTGGAGCTATGCGGCACAGATAGGCCAGCCAAGTTTGGCCGGCACAGGGGCCACCGTAAAGTGCGTTTGGAGCACTCTCAGAGTCAGGGAGGATGGTGCGCATCTGTGTATTGGCCTCTCTGCCTCTGAGAGTGGTCCAAACAAACTTACCGTGTGCCTTGTGCCGACCAAAATTTGCTGGCCTAACTGTGCTAGCATAACTTCAGGTTAGGATTGTGCTGTGGTGGGTCTTACCCTTGTGGAGAGGGGGAACTGGTGGTTGGGAGGGCTTGCTGCAGGCAAGAGATATATTGCAGGTATGATAATCAAGTCCTGGATTTGATTTCCTTCCGGGCTGCAGGTGATCTGTACATTCTCCTGCATTCCAAGTGCAATTCACTAAACTGGGAGGCATAAAAAACTCCATCTCCCATGCACCCAAATGGGAAATAACAATTCCGAGAATGATTGATTGATTGATTGATTGATTGATTGACTGACTGACTGATTGATCAAACAATAATATTTATATACCGCTTTTCAACAAAAGTTCACAAAGCGGTTTAGGCAAAAAATAATAATTATAAAGTTAAATGGCTCTCTGTCCCAAAAGAGCTCACAATCTAAAAAAATTCAGAACACCACCAGCAAAAGCCACTAGAAAAGACACTATGCTGGCTTGGACACTTACTCTCGCCCTTCTCAATGTAAGAGGAACACCACTTGAAAAAGTGCCTCTTGCCCAGTTAGCAGGGGTTATCTAACCTTAAAAATGGGGTATAAAAAGTCTCTTTTGTCTGAATGACCTCTTCCAGCTCATCATTCTCCCTTCTGTGCACGTTTACAGAGAAGAGAGTAGGACACAGGACAGATCCTTGATCTTTGGATCGAGCTTTCAAAGAAGTTTTCAAAAAATGACTTGATTTTTACCCCCAAGAATTCTCCAAATTAATTACGAGGTGTGGTGGAGGAATTCACCCATTACTAATTTAAACCAAGGACTATTGACACTGCTTAAATCCAGTATCAATTAGCCAGACTAAAGAATAAGTCCTCTCCGCGTGCGTGTGCGCACTCTCTCTCTCTCTCTCTCTCTCTCTCTCTCTCTCTCTCCAACTAGACTCCAGCTTTTTGGTGCCTGAACATCGACAGTGTCATCAGTAGTTAGAGGAAAAATGCATGTGAAGAGAAGCCCAGTATTTGAGCTGACTCTGACCCTCGGTTACAGCTAATGAGATCTTTTCTGCTTCATGTTCCTGGCAGGCCTTGCTGGCTATAAGAACCGTCTCCCACTGTGAAAATGGAAAACTCCATTTTCACAGCCCGTTAGGGTGGCATATAATCACTTTTTGTTATATTTTTATCTGAAGGACTTCTAGTCAGAATCTCAGAAGAGAAAAGCTCTATATCCCAGCATTGATCCCCCAGAGTCCTGAAAAATCAGCCCCGGAAACTGAATCGTATTTAAAATTGCACTACCAAACAGTAAGCAGTTGTGTTAGTGATAGCCATCCAGCCTGGCTTACAAATATCAACTTCCTCCAAAACACATCCATTCCAGTAATACAATATCTCATCTGACACTAAAAACTTGAGTTGATTGATGGTGCTTTAAATCTGGAAGAGGATACTTGGATAAAACAAATTTATAATGGCTCGCACTGGTGCCCAGGAGAGATGCTTAAAGTCTTAATCAAAGAAGGCAACAGGATTGATGCTGGGATTGCTGCCCTCTTATTCTTCCAGTTCACCCTACATTTCCCATTTGTACCATATTACAAATAAGATTTCTGGGAAAGGTTTTGCCACTTGTTACAAAATGCCATACTTACAACCATGCAGTGGGAGGTGCATAGAACAGTGTAGACCATACTAGTTGGCACTCTCTGAGGGTGTGTGCTTGTGTGTGACACCACTACTGGCCAAAATTGTGAAAAATTTGGTATTTTCAAATAATGCCATCATGTTATATATCATGCAATGTGTAATGGAATGCAGAATGCAACAAAACAAACCATATTGAAACATTTGTTTTCTATAAAGCGTTATAGCTAAATAAGCAGAAAACAAAAACACATCTGCCTTATGTTACAAAAAAAGTGGATTTTCTTAACTCAAAAATCACCAGTGACACTGATTGTTATGAGAGCCAATGAGGTGTTCTTATGTCACAGCAGGGAACCAATAAGGCGGCAGCTTCCACACTCTCGGGGAGAGTTTGCACTGCTGTAGGTATGTGCAGGGGGTGGGGCAAAGTGGGGTGGGTGGGGCAAAGGCAGCAATGCGCTCCTGAGGGCAACAGGGGCCCATCACTTCATGGGGCGAGTGGGGCTCAATGAGCTTACCTGTTGCAGCGTCGGGCTCTGGGGTGTGTGGGGAGCCCTGCAGGGGTCCCCAAAAGTCAAAATAAATTTAAAAAGCTATACAACCCACTTATTGGTTACTATCATAATCCAGAAGTGGGTTGCAATCACTTTTTTATTCATTCTGATGTTTGGGGAGTCCTGTGGAGGCTCACAGCACCCCCCCCTTAAGCCCAGCACTGTGAAATGTAAAGCAATTGCAGTCCCTGTCGCCTCAGGCAGCAATGCGAACCCCAGGATCCTGTTGCTGCCTTCCAGCCTCCGCCGCCTGTTAAAGGCAAATGGGCAGAGGCTCTTAGGCTGGTGCGACACCCCAGTTTGAAACCCTCTGCAAGAAAGGGTTAGTATGAGACAACTCTCATTTCCTGTATAGAGCTAATACTAAAACTCTTATTCAGTTGTGTGTTGGCCACTGGTTTTTTGTTTGTTACTAAGTGGTTGGGTGACCTGTATGTTTATGTATAATACAATCAATAAATCAAGTTGATGGGGGTTTCACCAACCCTTGCAATGCCACTACATTTAGGTGCTGTGTCTGATATTGTAATTTATTCTGTATGGTCTGGTATGGGAGGAGATCTGTCATGGGGGTGACACAACAAGCTCTCGTACCAGGTGATACAATCCATAGTTATGCCTCTGCAGCCAGCAGAATTACTTTGCACATCCACAGTGTAGTTTGTGGGTTCTCTTGGGTCCTCCCTCTTCCAATTATTCTTGGGTTCTCCCCCTTCCCCTGATGGTGGATGCGACACTAGATGGGGCACTATGGGATTAAAAAAAAACTGCTGCTGGCCTGCCAAAAATGAAAGAAAGTCATTGACTGGACCAATACAAGGCCCTCCAGAATAATTATGCCTGGCCTGAGATTTGAAATGGGATGAACTAGTTCCTGGTCGATGCTACTGACCACGACAGACCCTTGACTTTTGTATCATCATTCCCAGCATCTCAGGAGTCTGGGGCTTACAATGCAAGGCAGAAGCGATCCCCCCCCCCATTTACCCAGCCTGCGTTGCAATTGCATCCCCAGCATTCCACCATGAACACCAACTCTGTCTTCACCCCCAGTTCCCTACGCAGTCCCCGAGTGCACTCTTCTGATTTATCCTCTTTTGATAAATGACTCGATTAAACTGGATTCCTCTGTCTCTGCTAGAGATATCAAATTAAAAACGGTCTGTCTTTAATCATGCCAGGCTTCATACTCGTCTCCCAGGCTCCATTTATCAATAATTAATATATAAAGGGAGACTGAAATCCATTTCAATTTCAAAGACCCAAATGTTACTACTACTTTTTTTTTGAAATAATAAAACCATGCCATCATTACTCCTAGGAGCAGACAGACAAACTCATTCATGTTACATGTGCAGGGCATTGAGTGAGTCCTGCTCCCCTGCAACAGCTGCCAGGATGCAACTACACAGTGAGATTCAAAATCGTAATGCAAAAGTTATCCAGTGAGCACTGAGTCTCATAACCATAGAAAGAGACTTTTCTGGTGGAACTCTCCCAAATTGGATAATCCAAGGGGAAATGAACAGTTCAAGGGAATTAAATTCTCACCTGTGTCCACATGATTTACCTGATTCAATGCCCATGCCAAAGAAGCCTTTGGGATCCTAATCATTATGTAAAGAAGGCATTACTCATCATGTCTGTAACCTTTCATTGTCTTGAAATGCGATCTTCTTGACAAAGTATGTATTCATTTTGTTGAATAATTTGCCCAGCTCTTAAAATTTTGGTCACAAATAGACTAATCAGCACTAAAATCTCAGTTGGATAGATATGTGCTATGCTTATCATGTTTTAATTTGTTAATGGTATTTCCAATCTCTGTGTGATGCTACATATAATTTAATATTTTAATCATGTTTGATCTAAGGGAAATAATATTTTTCCTGTTTTTCATTAATTATGTCAGTGCAGTAATTCTTGGATTCAGAGTATACATGCCTTAAAACTCTTGGTTATACTACTTTTGTATCTGCCTACTTTTTAAAAAATATCATTATTGCCTTTACTTTTATACTATTCTAGTTTTCTATTGTTCTGAGTATAAAAGGCAGGTTGCCAAATCTTAATACTTTTGTTAGTACATTTAATTATATGGAATATGCAATTTTCAGTATGAATGCAAGAAGAGCCAAACTCCAGTGGTTTGAATTAGATCACTTATGTGAAAGAAATCTTAGTTGACTGATCGTATGTGTTTTAATTGATTAATCAATTATGCAATCCTAAACAAGTCTCATTGAACTCCGCAGGACTAACTCAACTTTAGGATTTTAGCTGAAAATCTCATACATTTGCATGTTGGTAAAACTGCAATTCAAAAGGGGGGGATAAATCCACATTCTGTCTTTGTAGATGATGCACAGATGTGTCACAGCAGGGACAATCTCAGAAGAACCATGCCTTCATGTGTATGAAGAAGGAGAAATATGTGCCATCGAAGAATGTGCCTGCTACCCATGGATTTGTAAGTACTTCCATCAAAAATAATTAATATTACCTTTTTTCAAAAAGGAATCTGTTGATTCATTGAGAGCACTTTTTAATAGATCAAAATATTTCAAATAATCATCAAAATATTGCAGCCCTTTTTGATAAATGCGTCAAGCATGGAATTCCAGAAGAATTCTTCTCACTCCTGCCAATGTTTTTCTTTTTCTTGAACAATAGAGGCACAGGTGTTCTGTCTCTCAGGGCTGGCCCATCTATGAGGACAACTGAGATGGTGCCTCAGGGAGCCGATTAGTGGGGGTGTCCCTCTCTGTCAAGCCAAATTGCCTCCACTGCGCCTCCTTGTCCTTCTGCTCCTTGGATTGGAAAGCAAAGATGGGAACAGAGGGGGAAAGGAAATGTGGAAGGGAAGGAGATTGCTGAGTGAAAACACTGGCAAGGTGGTGGAGCAGAGGCTGGCACACTTGGCATCCACCACAGGTGTCAGGAGGCCTTGGCTTGACATATACCCTACTATGCATTTGGTCAATTTAACTGAATAAACTGCTCTGCAATATTATAGCTACACAATACAGGTTAAGTCTCCCTTATCCGGACTGCTTGGGTCGGGAAGGTGTTTGAATTTTGGTTTTTTCTGGATTTTGGAATAATTGCATCAATATAATGAAAAATGCTTCCTCTTGCTCTTTTCACTGTTGCCCATTTGGATGACTGCTGACCAGAGGCGTTTCTACAGGGATGGCAAAGCTCTAAGTGTTGCAGGAAGCCTTACCCTGTCATGTAAATCCCTCCTCTCCCTTGCTGCTGTAGCCAGTAAGCAACGCCAAGATGTTGCTGTTCCCTGTGAGGATTGGCTAAAACGGTGCAGGAGAGGAGTGATTTCCACTGCAAGGTAAGGCTTCTTGCAAAACTTAGAGTTTTGCCATCCCTGTAGAAACGCCACTGCTCTGACCTCTTTGACAATTTTCAACAATGGCACACGTCACGGAGCAGAGAATAGAACTTACAGCCTGTATGTTGGAATAAGCACAAGACCTTCCAGTGTTCACACAACAGGAAGTTTTCAAAGAAGTCTTGGAGAAAAATGTCCTGATTTTGGAATAGTCTGGATGTTGGATGTCAATCAATCAATCAATCAATCAATCAATCAATCAATCAATCAATCA